>PVKB01002802.1:171002-249421 GCA_004027205.1 Ctenodactylus gundi
CCCCCCCCCCCCCCCCCCCCGCAACCTTGAGATGCCAGAAACACAGAGCACTGATGAGAAATGTGATACCTGGGCCCCACCCCCAACAGGAGAGAGGCGTAGTGTAGTGACTGGTCAGGCCCAATGAGGAGACCTCCACGAACAGGCCCACTCCAGGAAGTTGACCTTCTGGGTTGGTGCAGCCAGATGCACACCCGGCAGAGGTTCCTGGGATGAGGGCACTTCTGGAATCCACTCTGTGCCCACCTTCAAGGGGTTGCTTGTGTGTCCTTAAGGACATTGTTGCTAACAAACCAGGCAACTTAGGTAGCAAGTTTTTTCCCTGTGTGAGCCATTCTAACAAAATATCCCATCTGAGGAGAGGGTCACTTGTAACCCTGACCCCTAGTCGGCTGGCTAGAGGCGCAGGCACTAACATGGGCTAAGAGGCTGACATGTGGGGTGGCAGCAGGCTGTGGGACTGAGTCTAACCTTCGGGGTCTGCACTGACTGCTTGGTGTCACAGCAGTGGGAGGATCTGCTGATGAGGGACTCCATATCCTGGTGTCCCAAGTACCGCTGGTGGTGCAGGCCTATAACCCCTGCACTCTGGGAGGCTGAGGCAGCAGGCTTGCATGTTCAAGCCCTAAGTGGGCATCTTAGGCTCCAGTCTTGATCCCCAGTTCCACAAAAAGAAAAGGAAAAAATCCAAGTACTGTCAGTGGAAACACTGTTCTTAAATGAGTGTTCTAAAAATACATATTTTACATTAAAAGTAAAATGCTTTAGCAGCAGGTATTTCCAATCTGTGAACTTTCCATCCCCCCACACTCCTTGCTTTGCCTCATTTTTTTTGTGTGAAATGGAACTGTCCTGGGCCGAGTCACAAAAAAATCAAACAAAACCCTGACCAGCTGGCTGGTCGCACTTGCTTCAGCGTACAAAGAGTTCTGATCTCAGCCTGTGAGGAAGAGCCATTTTATACACAGTGGGTGCACACTGGTAAGACAGGCAGGCACACACCAGCATGGCCACAGTGTCACAAACCACTATTTCTCTTGGGCGATTCCTTCTGACATTTGTTATTGTGTGTGTGTGATACTGGGGATTACACTCAGGCCTTCACACTGAGTTATACTCTCTGTCCTTTTTTTTTAGTTAAGTTGCTAAGTTGTCCAGACTGGGCTTGAAATTACAATTCTCCTGCTTCAGCCTCCTAGATTATTGGGATTAAAGGTATGCACCACCATGCATGGCTTCTGTTTCTGTTTAAAGATTAACCACCCATTTGGTTAATCGGATTGCACAATGAGGAGCAAGTCTGAAAAATCACCAATGGCCCCCTCCCCTTCTGGGCCTCTCTCCACGTCGCTCAGTGCAATGCTCTTCTCAATAAGCCTAGGGCAGGTGGGCCGGACACCTCAGCAGGTTAGGATCTCTGCAGACAAGACGAGGTAGGGGTTGGATTCCAACGTGAAGGATGGCTGAAACTACACAGCCCGTTCCAGAGGCCTAATGGGGAACAAGCGTGGAAGGAGACATCTGGCCTTCGAGGGGGTCCTCGCGGAGGGCGCCCTCGCCTCAGTCAGGAGTGGTGGAAAGGGTCACCTGTAAAAAACCAGTCACTAGCCCTGTGATGCCCAAGTAAACGTGAAGTGGCCTTCAATGTGGGACAGACAAAAGTCAGTCTTCAAGCCAGGCATGGTGGCACACTGTAATCCAAGTCCTCTGGGAGGCTGAGGCAGGAAGACTGTAAATTCAAGCCCAGCCTGAGCAACTTAGGAACCCTGTCTCAAAATAAAATAATAGAGAGAAAAAAAATCATTCTCCAGTCCTGGGGAAACACACTGAAGACTGCTTTCTTGATGAAAAGTAGAACTGCCTCCGATCACTCTATGGGCACAGGATCTCCTACATCTTCCTGTGCTCTGAAAATGACAACCCACTTCTATCACCTCCCACGGCATGTCCTCTTACATGACCGTAAGGGGAATGTCTTCATGTCCGGGCACACTCCCAACCTCCCTCCAATGGGATGAGACCCCTTTCTTAACGTATTGACCTTGTTGGAACAGAAGGCTTAACTCCATGTATTTGTTTGAATGCTTATGTTATCTCCTTGGAAGCTGTGAGAAACTTTAAAAATATACCCTAAATCCTTTCCCAGAATAAAGAAGAAAAAAGAACCCTAGAGAAAAATTAAAAAATGGAACTCAAAAAAATAATTAAAAGACAAAAGCAAAAGGTATTAGGGAAACTGCTTCAAAATTTAAGGATTGTCCCCCCAAAACAGAACTTTTTTTGGGAGTTCACTACGAAGAGCTACAGAAAAAGCAGCTTGTCCACCATCCCGGGCCCAGGAAGCCTGCTATGTCGCGCTGCTAGATGGAACAAGGGACGAGGCCAGGCTTTCTTCTGGCTGCCGGAACTCAGATGTCTGTCCCTAGCGCCACTGTGGTCACCCGAAACTGGAATTTCCCAAACTATCCCTAGGCTCTTGACAACTGCGAGAGCAGCATTTACACTGTGTCCTGGGCTCAGGGAAACCCCTCGTGGACTGAAATCCAACTAGGATCCAAGATAAAAATCCCTCCCTGGGGCTGGAGGAACAGCTTGCCTAGCAAGCGCAAGACCCTGGTTTGACCCCCCCCAGTACCACATAAACCAGTGAAGAGGTGCACACCCGTACTCCAGCTTGGAAGGCTGATGCAGGGGGATTGCTGCGAGTCTAAGGCTAGCCCGGGTTACAATGTGAGTTCAGGACCAGCCTCAACTACAGAGAGACTGTCTCAAAAAAAGAAATCACTTGCTATTTCCTTAACTATATAATCTGAGGACTATTTGTATTTTTCAAAGATGGCAGCCTCTAAGGCTCAAGATTTGAAGACAGAGATTACCTGTTTTCTCACATATTCAGGGGGCTGAATCAAATTTTAAATGTCTACATTTCTTTGGTTTTTCCATCAGGGTGGTACTATGTTGCCCATGGTAGTCTTGACCTCCTGGACTCTAGTGATCCTCCTGCCTCAGCCTCCTCAGATGTTGGGATGACAAGCACAAACCACCAGATCTCTCTGCCTCTTGTTCTGTTCCGCTTTCATAAGCATTTATTAAATACAGGCTCAATTCCAGGTGTCACGCAGGGTATGAAGGGCAACAAGGGGTTTGATTTTGCCTTTAAAGTGCTTATCACTTAGGGGAGAAATGTAAATAAATTATGGCTGAAAAATTCCCAGAAACCTCTTCCCAGTGAGGAAAAAACAGCCCCCTTGAACTTTCAAAGGGTAATAAAAAGCAAAGATTCTCTTGTTGCTTCCTGATTCTACCTTACCAGTCCCACTCAATTTTCAGGTTACCCAGCCTGTTTGCATTTACAGCTTTAAAATTCTTCAGAGGGACTGGTGGCACAGGCTAGTGATTACAGCGCTTGCCTGGGAAGTGTGAGGCACCAGGTTTGTCCCCCAGCACCACGTAACAGCTAGCTGTGGTCACACGCCTATAATCCCAGCACATGGGAGGTGAAGGTAGGGGGATCTCCATGAGTGCTAAGCCAGCATAGGCTACATAGTGAGTTCAAGACCAGCCAGGACTAAAACAAAGACCCTGTCTCTTTGGTACTGAAGACTGGACCCAGGGCTTTCCCACTGACTACATCCCCAATACTTTAAAAAAGATATATATTTTTTGAGACACAGTCTTGCTCTCCAAGGCAATCCTCCTGCCTCAACCCCTCAAGTGTTGGAATTACAGGCATGCACCATCACAGTCAGATAATCTTTTATGTGGTGCTGAGGGTAGTGAGCTATACCCACAGCCTCGAAAAAAAATATTCTTTTAAATTTTGAGACAAGGAGGTCTCATTTAGTTACTAAACCGCCCAGGTTTAACTTGCAATTCTCTTAGAGTGCTAGGACTGCAGGCATGTGCCAGTATACCCAGCACGCCTTATTAAATTTAGTGAAAGACTCTTTTAATTTAAAAAAAGATATCTTCCACAGCTCCCAGACTGGACTTAGTACTCTTGTTTTCAAAGTTTTCTTGGGCTGATAATGAATCCTCTCATAAACTATACATTTTCTCTTTTATTATCTTTACAGCTATAATTATTTTTTCCAGGGACCTTCATACTGAGCTACATCTTCAGGCCAATTTTTTGAATTTTTGAGATAGGGTCTTGCCAAGCTGCTAAGCTGCCCAGACTGGGCTCCATCTTTTGATCTTCCTGACTCAGCCTCTCAGGGTGCTGGGATTACAGGCCTGAACCACTGGGCCTGGCTTTGTCACTAATTCTTAATAGTTAAGATATAGGTCCTTCTGCGTGCGTTAGGCGTCAAAGATCCAGAAGCGAATCCTAGGTTGGCCGCCAGCCCTCCTGCAGGAGCAGCGGGCTGGGGCACAGCACACTCTAGTTCCGACGCCACACCCACCGGCTTTACCTCATTCACAGACAGGATAGGAAGGTTGGTTCTCGAAGGCTGCCTGGTCCGGGAGGCCTTCAGCGGCCTCTTGATCTGTGGACAGTCTTGTTTTGGGACGAACGTTTCAGCTGATATGGAGGAGGAATGTCTCTTTGATATTTTTATAAACCACTTAGAATCCAAAAGGTGTGGCCGGTGGGCCACTCTCCTGTGAGCACCAAACGTGAGCATGGATGGGGGGTGCTCCTTCTCATCCTGGGGCCACATGCCAGTCAGTGGGAGCAGTCGGCTTGTCCCTGGGATATTCTGGTCCAGCCCTGGGACCTGAGGCTCATTCAAGCCCTCAGCTGCTGGGACAGGAAATGGGGGGTCCCAGGGGTAGCCTGGCGGCAGGGGGTGGCTGCCCGTCCTGGGGTCAGCTTCCTGAAGTGGGTCCAAGCTGAGCTGCATGAATCTCCGGCTCTGCTGCGGTTTGGATAAGACGCAGTGGGCTCCAGCCAGGGCTCTGAGGACTCTGGCTAACATCGTCCTACCCCAAGCTAGAAGACAAAGAATTAAAAATTCAAAGTTCTTTAATGCTTAAATATTTACTATTTACATATACTCAGATACGTGTGTGTGTGTGTGTGTGTGTGTGTGTGTGTGTGTGTGTGTGTATTTTATCTATATTTTCCTAGGAGATGCACACATTTCTATTAAAAAGTTTGTGAAACAAGAACATCTTAACCTAATTCTAATAAAAGAACAAGGTTAAAAACAATTCTGTTTAAGGTTATAGCTCAGTGGTAGAGTGCTTGCTTAGCTTGGGCAGGGCCCTGGGTGCTATCCTCAGCACTACCCCAGCCCCGCAAATGCACACATCTGTCTCTGCATTTCTGCCATTTTTAATTTAGTCAACAGATGGCCAACTTTCTGGAAGATTACAAGGTTATAAAGCTACTGACATGTCAAGACCCTTAAGAGAAAAATGTGATGGGGTATCTTCATTAATTCATTAGCATATGAACCTATCTTAAAGATACATGCCCAAATTTCTTAAGATTCTATTTATTCAGCATTTACTTTATTTATTTTTGTGGGACTGAGGATTGAACCCAGAGCCTTCACACTGAGCTATATCCACAGACCTTTTTACTTCTGAATCTTGCAACACGGTCTTGCTGAGTCACTAATTAATTGCCCAGGCTGGGCTTGGAATTGTACTCCTTTTGCCCCGACCCCAGAGTTCTGGGATTACAGGCCAGCTGCCACCATACCAGGCTTATTCAGCTTTTATGAGACAAGCAGCTCGCTGAGCCAGGCTGGCAACAGGACATCACCCCTGCTGTCACGGTTCTAACCTCCTGAGAGCACTGGACAGGCCTTACTACTAAGGCGGGGTGTAAGACGCTGATAAAAGCAACAGGAAGCCACTGAGCACTGCAGGCCGAGTCAGGAAAGGCTCACAAAGCTGTTAGGCTGCTTTTCAAAGGCAAGGGTGCTTCTCAGCTTGGGGCTGGGCATGTGGAAGTGGGGAGGCTGGTGGCGAGGCAAGTCAGAGAGGGCACTGGATTCTTCTCAGGAGCATGACTCCTAGATCTTGTGCAGGTGCAGTTTATAGTAGGGCTCATGCTCTTAGGAGAATCTCATGCTGCTGCTGGCCTGATCTCATCTGATCTCAGAGATGGAGAGTGGCAGGGAATACAAATCAAAGCTGGGCCTGATAGTACAGGCCTGGAATCCCAGTAATTTGGGAGGCTGAGGCAGGGGGATCACAAATTCCAGCCCAGCCTGCGCAACTTAGAGAGACTCCATCTCAAAAACAAAACTGTCAATAAAAAATGGACAAGGGGTGTAGCTTAGTGCAAAGACCCTGGTTGGTTCTTCAGTACTGAGGGACAAGAAATGAAGAAAGAAAGAAAGAAAGATCAGACTGACAAGTTCTCTGCCCCACACTCCCCCCTGCTGCGCGGCCTACTCCCTAGCAGGCCAGGCATAGGAAAGGGAGCTGTATTCACTGTCTCCAATTTGTCCTCGGGGACTTCTTTCAAAGCGCTTCATCTGGACTTTCCCAAAACACCCTTGTCAAGGTCACTCACAACCTCCACAGTTCCAAGTCCTCTGCTCTCTCCCTGGTCTGCATTTCACCTGAGCCACCACCCAACACCTTATCCGGCGGGCCGCATTGTGCTCCTGGGTGCCCCTTCTTCCTCGGCTTCTACACTCCCACCCTGGCCCTCTCCTCTTTCCTGCGCCTTCAGCTCATCCCCTCGAGAACGTAAAGTACCAGGGCTCAGCCTCTGGGCCACTTGCCTCCTCCTTTAGCTCTTGGCAACAGGGTCTTGGCTAAGTTATCAAAGGTGGGACTCAAATTTATGATCCTCCTGCCTCAGCCTCCCAGCTGGTCTTCCTGCTTCTATTCTTGGCCTCCTACAGTTCTTCTCAATACTCTAAAACGGTCCTTTGAGAACTTATATCACACAAACTTCTCAGGGCAAAATCTGAAGCTGGCTTCACATTTTGTTTACAACAAAAGCCAAAGCTTGTAAAATGGGCTTCATGGCCTTGCATTCTTCAAAGCTATAAAAGTGTGCGGCTTCTAGTCACCTCAGGACCTTTATGCTTACTGTGCCTTATGCTCTTCACCCAGGGAGCTGTAAGGCTCGCTCCCTCCCTCATTTACTCAAGTTTCTCCCGCCATCTTCCACCACTCAGTCACTACCCACTCTCTCTTCCTCCACTTTCTCTGTTGCCTTTAATGTGACCTGCATACCTAGAATTTTTAGGTACATTCACATAGCAAATATGAACTAGTTCCTTGACACCTGATAATACAGCCGAAAATAAAGCGGACAAAAATTCCTTTGGGGCCTAACTTGGGAGTGGCCAAGTCAGCAAAATATATATTAGTGACAATGATAAAGTAAAAAATGGGAAAACAGCTGTCACCTCTCCTCGGGAACGTGAGCTCTGTGAAAGTGGAAGTGCCCGTGCTCCTCGTGATCTCCTGACAGTGACTGGCGTCACCTGATTTTTAAAATGAAACAGAAGGGAGCTAAGTTCCAGGGCACATTTTTTAAAGTACCAGATCAATTAAGAAAACTGTGAACACGCAGGCCTGGTGGTGGAGGCGCAGGCCTGCCGTTTCAGCACTCGGGGAGGCCGAAGCAGGAGGACCACACGTTCGCACTCAGCCTGGGCAGTCTGGAGAGACCTCACCTTGCTAGAATATGTATGCGCGCAAAATATTCAAGTCCAGTGAGAACATTACATATCGCATATACAGATATATCAATAAAATGCAGGGGAAACGGGCTGGGGCTGTCGCTCAGTGTGAAGGCCCCAGAAGCAAGCCGGCAGGCGAGCGAGGGAGCGAGCGGTCACAGCGGGACACGCACGGTTCAATGGGTGAGAGGCGCTTGTGATGGGGAGAATGCCTCCGATTCATGAGCCTCAAAATCACTGTGGGTATCTCTGCGGCTACCACCGCGTGCTGGCTGAGAGAAGCGGCCAGCCCGCATCCGCTGCGTGAGTTCTTTTTACCCCCAGCTAAGTCGACCAAAGATCACTCTCTGCAAGGGGCAAGAGGTCAGAGCGGCACCGACGAAACCTGTGTGCGAGCCGAGACTTTTCGGGCGCCCGGCAAAGACCCCTGTACGGAAGGCAGGGCACTCACCTCCCAGTGGCGGGCGCCAGCTTCTTGCGGCAGCACAGCAGGGGCGCCGCGTCCGCCTGTCACAACGCGTCGGGAAGGATCTTCGCGCCGCGAGCCGAGGCTGCGCATGCGCACACAGCTCCCGCCGCCCCGCCCCGCGCCCAAACCACGTGACCCCTAGACCACGTGATCCGGCCGCTGTGACCTCTTCCGCTCCCCATGCCCTGGGATCTCCCGGTCCTTGCCTGCTTCCGCCTTCCGTCCGCTTCCTTATTCCGCTCCTCTCGTCGCCCTTCGCTGTCCCCGCCTTCGTCCCCGGAAGATCTCCTTCTTCTCCAGCCACCCAGTGTTTGCCCCTTGCCCGGGTACCAAATAAAGTTGCTTCATTCAAAAGCACTTTTTTGCTCTTAAAGGCACAGCGCCCGTTTCTCTGCTTCTCTTTGGTGGCGGCCCGGGAGACCGACCATTGGGAACGGTAACGCCGGACGGGATGATGGCGGAGCCTCCCGAGTTTCTCTCGGCCCGGGACGTGGGGTTTGTGTCGCGTTTCTCCTGCCCGTATGGCTGAAAGTCGCGCGTGGTCGGGGAGCTGGGGGTGTCGAGCCGAGGGCGCCCGCTCCCTTGGCTGCTGCGAGTTCGAGCCGCGGGTGGGGCTCCGTGGCCCCTGGGCGCCCTGTCGGGTCCTGCCAGCTCCGTGGAGGCGACCTCGATTTCCAGGGAAGGGAGGATACCGCCAGGCTGCGAGCCGGCGCCGGGACGCGGGTCGGCTGTGCAGACGCTTCCTGCGGTCACTTATTTCTTCACGCTAATACGTGATCTGGAGGAGGGGGCTAAAAAATTCCCTACAAAAGTCGGGAGTCTCAGCGCTGCTGAGAAGTGTTATTCCTTGTGCTAATTATAATTTCACAGATCCAAAAATCTGTGCACATATAATTCCCCCAGGGTAGTTGGCGAGATCCCTAGTCGATGCCTGAAACTAACCCGATTTTTACAGTTCCGTAAAAATCCCATCCATTCCTATGATGCTTAACTTCTTTTATTGGTAATACAATTTATTACAAAGCACAGTATGTAATATAACCTAAAGTAATTATAGTAGCCTCATAGCCCACAAATTAATATTTCATTTCTAAGGTAGGCACAGGGACTAAAAAATAAGAACAAAAATTATAAGAAGTATATTTTAATATAAATTAATTAAAATTAGATTTCGTTTATTTCTGAAATTTTCCATTTGAAGTGCCTTTGACTGGATGACTGCACCTGGAGAGAGGCAACTGGATAAAAGGGGGAGGGGTTAGAGTGGTTTTGGCTTTGTAGGCAAAGTCGTGGAAGAAGGTAAGAATAACATCATTTGCATAAATTAATTGGCCAAGCCCATATTTGAAAATACCGTAGAAAATACGTAGAATAAAGTGATACTTCCTGGACAGGAGTAGATTTGATGCCAGGGAAGCATCAGTTTCCCCCAAATTCAAGCTGATGTTTTCCTTAATGCCCTGCCAGTGGAGGAAACCCCTTCTGAGGAGCCTGGGACTCCAGCCCAGCCCTGACCAGGGACCCTTACCCAAGGCTTCTGTTACATAAAGGGAAGTATTTTCAATTACAGTAAAATCTTAGATGAGGACTGTCGCTTCTTTTGTGTCTGCTGCCTTAGAAAATTCAGTGCAATTCGAATCCCTGAGCAGGCCTATTAAAACCTAGTCACTGTGTTAGCATGGTCCAAGTGACTCAGAGTTCAGATGGATCTCTTTAAATTTTTCCAGTTATCGAAGAGACTTTTTGGAAAAATAGTTGATATAGCCCAAAAACTTAAAAAACTAGCATAAGATACTTGAGTTTTTAGAAGTGTAGTGATTCTAGTAGAAAGTAAAACTGACTTGAAAGAGGTATTTTTTTTTTCAAAACCAGCAGATGAACTTTTTTTTTAGTGTTCAGTGATCTGAAGACATAAACAGATCTGTTAAGCTCTCTATTCTTTGTTCAAAAATATTATGTATTGGCTAAAAAATAAATGTAATTTTTAAAGCAGAAAACTATGCAGAACTTCACTACCTAGTCCTGTTTTGTCTAAGCAAGTCACATTTATTTTCTTAATTATACTCAATGATAACCTCGCTAAGTCTTGGTTTTTATAGTCTAAAACCAAGAGTATCTTTAAAACTTGAATGCAAGTATAAGTTTTTCCTTATTTCTCATTTTGCTCTTTCTTTGATATTTCTGAAAATTTTCTAATTTTTTTTTTTTTTCCCCAGAGAGAGAAAGACAGATCTGCCTTAAGTTCTTCAGGCACAAAATAAGATGAAGATACCTTTGTGCAGGTAGAAAACCTCTTTGAAAAGAGTTAAAACTGACAAATCTCATCAGAGAAGAAAACAAATATTTAAAAAATTCTTCATGTTCTTCAAGCACACAGAGTCTGTGGAGCAATTTTACTTCTGTGTGTCACTTTTCTGATCAAGCAAGATCATTTAGTGAATAGACTATCTGGGCCCAGGGCCTGTTTGAGTTTGAGCTTAATTCTTTTTCTGGCCTTCCTTGTTAAACCAGTTTCCTAGGGACACCCTGGAATCAGAGGCACCAATATGACTTCCGTGAATAGAATAAGGAAAACACTGGTTTATATTTTCATAGTTAAATGTTAAGAATTTTAGGCCAGTCTAGGGTTAAGCTACTAAATCCTGTATTTGTGACTCTTTTCTAGATCGTTTGCATATCTCACAATTAAAGACAGAACACCCCAGATCTTAACTAGGGCCATTGATACATTGCATCGACATAAAAGTGAGTTTTTTGAGAAACATGGAGAGGTAAGAATTGTCTTAACTTTCTTGTTAATTCTTCAACAGGATAGCTTCGGCTTATTTTTTCTTTTTCTTTTCTTTTCTTTCTTTTTCTTTTTTTTTTTTTTTTTTGTGCTTGGGATCAAGCCCAGGACCTAATGCTGAGCTACAGCCCCATCTTATTTTTGATTTTAATATAAGGTGTAGGGTTTTACCAAGTTTCTCAGTGGCTAAGGCTGAGCTCAAACTTCCTGTCCTCGAGCCGCAGTCTCTGTGTGATGTCTGTGCTGATGTGTGGTTCTAGTGTTTATCACAGAAGCGTAATTTTATTTTGATGGATGTACATGTTTACTACTGAAGCATAATATACTTAATTTGGGTAGTTTGCTTGAGTATTTGGTTATATACTTCAGCAAATTAATGTAATTCCTTTAATAATTTTAGGTTTTTTTTCTGCCTGTAGTGACCTAAAATGTGGTGATTAACGGTATATTGCCCTTGGCCTGTGTGTGGTAACCACCTGGGCACCTTGCTGCCTAAGTGTGGGAAAAGAGCGTGTTATCCTTCTGTCCCTGCCCCATTTCACACTCTCCCTGGCATAGATAAGACATAGTGAAAGGCAGATCTAAGGGGATCTGAGAGAAGCTTTCCCTCGCAGCCTTTTGTGTCCTTGTTCATGATTCCCATTCTCCTCCAGTTCCATGTGCACCCCAGGCTCCCTGAACCCCACCCACAGCAGCACCACCCTTGTCCTCACGGAACGTTGCCACACTGCAGTCTGCCTCAGAGTCCAGGGCCATCCCCGGGGACTGCCTGGCTTGGTGGGCATGTGTCCTGTGGGGACAGTCCTGGTGTGCTCCTCACTCTCTGCCCCCAAATGCAATGTGTGGAAGTCAATTAATATTAGAGCTGAATCAGAGCCGGTTAACAAACTGGCTTCTGCGCTCGTGCAGATCCTGAATCACAGGTCTTTGCGTCTTTAAAGTGTGGGTGCTCAGCCTTCAGAGATCCCGTTGTGGCACTTGGTGTCAGTCAGTGACACAGAGGCTTTAGGATAGAGGCTTGGAGTGGGGAAGGTTCTCTCTCAAGAAAACGAGCTACACTGGGACTCCCGGGCTCAGCCTCTAAAACTTTGTATTTTTTACAACAACCTCTTTTGCTCTGGGACCTGTAGAATCTCTAAAGCTCCAGCCTTTAATTATGCCAGCAAAGTAGAGCCTCCCTGGGAGAAGCAACAAAACAACAGAAATGCTCAAGGGCTGAGCAGGGAGCTCTGCGGTACAGCCCCAGCCTGGCAGAGCCCAGCCTTGCGGAGCCCGGCCTGGTAGAGCCCAGCCTGGGGCGTGTGAGGTCCTGGGCTCGATCCCCAGCACCACAGAGAGAGAAATAAAAAAAAAAAATGATTGGAGAGGTGCTTGTACTGGGAACACTACAGTTCTGAAAGGAACAACTAAATCCTCTTAATATCTGCATGGTAGTAATGATTTTATAAAAGTACTTGGTCTTATTTTCTGTATCTTATTCTAAGTGTGTCATATTAGAGGTAAATTGTGTGTGTGTGTGTGTGTGTGTGTGTGTGTGTGTGTGTGTGTGTGTGTATTTTTATTTTTTGAGACAGTGTTTCGCTCTCTAGTCCAGGCTGGTTCTGAACTCACTGTCTCACTGTGTAGCCTAGGCTAGCCTTGAACTCTCGGCAATCCTCCTACCTTACCCTCCCGCGTACGGGGATTATATAGATGTGTGCCACCACGCCCGGCTTCCATGGTGCTGGGGCATCAGCTCAGTACCTGCTGAGCTATTCCTCTGGGCCCTATATGTGTATTTTTTCATGAGGCAGATACCTTGCTCATGTAAAAACTGAAGATGCCATGCTGTTTTCACTGTGGTTTTGTTTACTTTTTGAGACAAAACTGGTCCATGCTGGTCCTGAACTCTGGGTAACTGAGGTTGAACTCAGACTCACTGTAATCCTCCTACCTCAGCCTTCCCCATGCAGGAATTACAGGTGTGCACCACCACATCTGGTTGATTTTGGGGGGTTCTGGGGAATCAAGCCCAGAGCCTTGTGCACATTAGGGAAGCGCTCTGACCCCTGAGCGACTCCCCTATCCCCTTCGCTGTGCTCTCATCCATGCCTTTAGTCCGTCAGGGCCTCTCACCCGTCTGGACTCTGCAGAGAAGAAGGAACGGAACTGCCCTGGGATACTGATAGGACCCTCAGGGAGGCCGGGGTCCTTTGCCTGTGGTGCCGCTGGGGAGAGGCAGCCATCAGGAAGCCCAAGAGACCCTGGAAAACCTGGCGGTGGCCCTTCCACCTGGCAAAAGAAAACTTGAAAAAGACGGGGGAGCTGGGCCAGGTGGTGCCAGCTCATAATCCCAGCCCACTGGGAGGCTGAGGCAGGATTCCAAGTTCTAGTCCATCCTGGGCAGCTGAGCACTGTAATGAGATCCTGACTCAGAATCACAAATAAAAATGGGCTGGAGAAGGCATCTTAGTGTGACGTCCCAGGGGTGAATCACCAGTACCGCCCCCCCCCCCCCAAGAAGTTAAGGCTTTGTGCTAATAAGAGTTTTGTGTATTTTCTCTTGTTTTCACCCTAAGAATTCCTAGTCTAAAAGGTTTGTAAAAGACAAAATAGAATTTTGAAAAATGGTCCTTTTTCCTATGAATTTATGCTTATAAAAATGTGTCACACACTTTTTTCTTTAATTTTCACAGGAAGGTGTGGAGGCTGAAAAGAAAGCTATTTCTCTTCTTTCCAAATTACGGAATGAACTGCAGACAGACAAGCCGATCCTACCCCTGGAGGAGAAGGGTGTGGACACCAGCTTGTGGAACCAGCACCTGGAATACCAGCAGAGCCTCGTGAAGGATGGCGCCAAGCGGCCCAGTTGGTTCCGCTCGCCGTGGCTGTTCGTGGAATGCTACATGTACCGCCGGCTCCACGAGGCCATTCTCCAGAGGTAAAGCCTCCCCTGGGGTGGCAGGTGCACAGGGAACTAGCACTTTTTGGGAAAATGGAAAAGGCAGTTTGAAAATAAGCAAATGGAAGTCTAAATTCAATTGAGTTCAGCAAATTTCAATGGCGGTTGTTGCACATTTTCATAAATGATAGTCATGTAATAGATCCTTGGCATTTGTAATCCTCGTGCCTACTGTAAACAAAATTGAATATGTAGTTTAAATTTTTAAAGATTTTTTTTTTTTTTCTGGTACTGCTGATTGAACATGGGGCCTTTGCTTTGAGCTACATCCCCAGTTCCCAACCTTTTTCTATATGTATTTGAGGCAGATCTCATTAAATTGCTGACTTGCCCAAGCAGGGCCTGAATTTGTAGTCTTCTGCTGCCTTAGTCTCCTAAAGTTCTGGGATTATAGGCCTGTGACACCAGGCCCGGCTAGATTCTTTTTTTTTTTTTTTTTTTTTTGAGTCAGGATTTTGCTCTCTAGTCCACGCTGCTCCTGAACTCACATTGTAGCCCATGCCAGCCTTGGACTCATGATAATCGTTCTGCCTCAGCCTCGAGCCTGGGTGGTGCTGGGGAATTGAACTCAGGTACTTAGCACTTGGTAGGCAAGGGCTTCGACAACTGAGCTATTCCTCTAGCCCCCAGCTAAAGATTCCTACAGAGACTTCTCTTCCAGAGTAAAACAGATTGTGCTTACTGAAAAAAAAGAAAAGCACTAATTTGAAGTAATTACATATATAAAATCAGAATGGTGCAAACTAAGCATATGCTAAGTTCATAAAAATATGTCAGAATTTATTCATCCTGAGGACTCATTAGAACAGTGAATCATCACGTTGTCTTATAAACAGTCTGAGTTGTTGTTCTGGTATTTTGTTTTGTTTTTTAATGGCTAAATTAGAAGAAGCCTAAAAGGTTTTAATACATGTGTTCCAAACACATTTTTTGTAGCTTGTTTATACTATTGAATTTTTCCTGGGAAACCCTGGTGTAGAGCTGGTTTACAGTGCCAGTGGAAAGGCTGCTCCTTCTTAGCTTCTTTCTAGCTCATTGGCTGCAGAGAGGAATAGGTTTCTTGAGCATCTCAGGCACGTCATTGTTCCCGGGGCCTTACTGCTTCTGCTCACCTGCTGCAGCCTAAGGGAGGAAAGGTTTATTTTAGCTCACAGTTTCAGGAGGTCTCAGCCCATTCGTGTGCAGCCAGCAATGGCTGCAAGGGTCTGACAGAGAGTAGTTACTCAGGGACTTGCGAGAGGAAAGATCGGGCTTGGGGAGAAGCTGGGCCTGGAAAGATATCCTCCCCTCCCTACCGATCCCCACCTAGCAGCACTGAAAATCCGTAGATGTTCCACCACATCCAAACACACGAAGCTTTTGGAGGACATTCCAGATCCAGATGTGAGCCATAACACTGAGTCAGAGGAATTCTTTGCTGTCCGTTCCTAAACATAGCCAAGGATGATTTAAAGTGACTGAGCCAGCACTAATTGTAAACTAAAATTATTATGAGAAATGATATATGTAAATATAAATTATGTATCTTTGAAGCTGTTTATTAGCTCTTTCTGTCCTCATCTTTATGCATTATTTTCTTAGATCAGACTTTGTTGTTTGGGGTGAATAGGAATGTTTGAGAACTGTTCTAAAAGCATAACACCCTCTTACTACATACCTGGCACTCGAAAGAGCTCAGTAGAAGCTGGTTCGAGCTGCCACTGCATGGATGCTAGCTCTGTCCAGGGACGGTACTTACTCTGTTGGGTTGTAAGGAGCTTCCACTTTGGGGCTGTTGCCATGAATTCCGCTAGACATTGTCAGGCGGTTTTGATGAACCTGTGTGTCGTGGTGGAAAGACACCGAGGAGTCGTCCCTGCCTTCACAGTATACATCTCCACACTGGGGTAGGCTCTCAAGTAGCAAACATTTTAACATGAGAAATTATATATACATATAATTATGTGAAGGTTTTTGTTTTAAATGCAAGAAAGGCTTATTGCGAGGTGTGACTTTAAACTGCGTGATCTGTTCGTAAAACATAAGACCATGAGTTGCCAAACTCTTACAGAGCCAGGTAACAAATGTTGTAGGTTTTGCAAGTCACATGGTCTCTTGTAGGCGCTCGGCCCTACCATTATGGTAAGAAAGCAGCCGTTGGCAGTCTGAGCCTCAGAGGCTCATTCTCGAGGTTCCAGTAATGCTTCCTGGGTGGACACTGAGGTGGGGGCCTCTTCTCATGTCACAAAAGATAGCTTGTCTTCTGCTGTGTTCTTAACCTTTCAGAAATTTAAACACTATTCTCAAGCAGAGCCCAATGGCACGGGCTTGTAATTCTGGCCGATGGGAAGGCTGAAGCAGGAGGATCTGTAGCTGCAGCCTAGCCTGGGCAGCGGAGCAACTTAGCTAGACCCTGACTTAACATCAAAACTAAAAAATGGGCTGGGGATAAAGCCCCGTGTGAAGGTCCTGTGTTGCTAGGACCACAAAATAAGTAACTAAAGTACAATAACAACCGTTTTTAGTTTGTGGTGGGCTGATCGGGTGCTGCTGTCTGTGTGTGCACCTGTGCACCCGAATGGTTTTTGTCCTTCGTCACCTTGGGGGCCACACGGGTCTCGCCAGTGGAATCTGTGGAATTCTTTAGAGCCGCTTCACAAGCTATAAGAGTACAACTTGGTTTCGTTAGTTTTTAGTCATTCCTCATTTTCTACCGAACGCATTTTATACAATTTGGTGACACATTTTCTTCTACTGAAGTTGCTCTGAGTGGCTTTTGGCTGCTAAAAGTGAACTGTGAGACAGATGGTCCCTGACTCGGTGTTCACTGGTGTGCCACAGGTTCTGAAGAGAATTCCAAGCCAGGATTGTGCAGGTGCCCGGAGCGTGGCAGCCCCCCCAGGAGTAAGGGTAGTGCTCTCTGGGCCCTGCTGGGGAGGAGGCGGCCGTCTTTGGATGTGTACATGCGGGTACTTTCTTAAAAACAAACCATTCTGTCATATCATTCTTAACTTTGTTTTTACCCAGACATTGGGTGCCCCCAGAGAAAGTAGCTAAAGTAGAACATCAGACGATCGAATGTCTTTGTTTCTGGGCTGGGTGGTGCACACCTGTAATCCCATCATTCTGGGAGGCTGAGGCAAGACAATTGCAAATTTGAGCCCACCCTGGGCGATTTAGTGAGTTAGTGAGACTGTTTAATAGAACAGTAAAAATAGCTGGGACTATAGCTCAGAGTGAAGGCTCAGTCCCTAGTGTTATAAAAAAGTCTTTGCTATTCAAATCTGCAAAGGCTAGTACTGAATTAGCATTTATGATTTCTTATACTTTATGAAGATGTAGTCATAGTGCAAACCTCACCTTTGGTAAAAAATTAACCTGGGAATAAAATTTGACCTAAATAAAAAATAACTCTATAAAAATGATTAAAATTGGTCATCCTAGTAAAATTTACAAGAGTATGAGGTCTGATTTCAAGTATTTTCTGTTGGGCGTGTCTTCTTTGGTCGCAGCTGCTCTGCTGTAGTCAGATGTCCTGTTTGTACCGAGGCATGTGTTACTAGGAGCCCTGGCACATTGGGGATGCAAAAAAATGTTTTTGCACTTAAGTCGTTATCTTAAAATTTTTGGTAAATTTCCCCCTTTTCTTCTGGAATCGCCACTAGATAAATAATTATGGACATAATCACTATATTTACTACTTCTAGTAAAATAGTTGATTTGAGAACCTTTGGTAATTAAAATGAGCTGGAGATTTCTTTTTGTGTAACTTGAGAATCTGTGCTGTGTCTAGTATCTATTACCACTATTTTTTTTTTTTTGTACTGAGATTCAACATTGGGCCTTTGCTATGAGCCACCTCTCCAGCTTCTTTCTATTGTTTATTTGAGACATGGTCTCGCTAAGTTGCTAAGTTGCCCAGGCTGGGCTCAAACTTGCGATCCTCCTGCCTCAGCCTCTGAGAGTGCTGGGATTAGAGGTCTGAGCCACTGGGCCCGGCTTGTTACCACTAATTTTTGACACTGGATGCTGCTCTCCTCTTGCCTTTAAGGAGCCACAGTTACCCAAATGTAGAAAAAAGGAAAGGTACAGACTTTAAGTGCTTATTGTATGTTTTTCTCTTACTTTAGCCCACCAATCGATGACTTTGATGTATTTAAAGAATCCAAAGACCAAAATTTCTTCGAGTCTCAGGAATCTGTCATAGCTTTATGTACTCACTTGCAAGAGCTGACGAGAGCGGTCGAAGGCCTAGATGAAAGTCAGCTGAAGAGCGAGTTTTTTAAGCTTCTGCAGGTAAGTAGCAGATCATCTGAAAGTGTTTATATTCAGTGCTATAAATATAGGAGTGTTAGTAGTTTATACTGATATTTACTGATTAGTATAATATATTAATATTCCTGTGTCGTGTTCTGTATACCTCCTGCCCCTGATACTGGTGATTAAACCCAGGGCCTTCACACTGAGCTACACCCCCCAATTTTTTTTTTTTTTTTTTATGTTTTGAGACCACGTCTCGCTAAATGGCCCAGGCTGGGCTTATCAAACTTGGGGTCCTCCTGCCTCAGCTTTGCAGATTGCTGTAATTATAGATGTGTGCACCACTACTACACCCAACTTATATTTTCAATTTTTTTAAAACTAGATATTTTTTCTGCTTGTTTTTTTTTCTTCTCTGAACTATCTCTTATGCTTAATTTGGAAATATAAAAAGAAAGCAAAACTAGCTTGTCAGCTGCTTGCTCCTAACAAGACTGTCCTTTCAGACAATGATTTCTTTGCCTACAATCTTTGGTGTGTAATTATAATAAATTGTAAAGAAAGCGTGCTAGCCTCTGTCCTGTCCTGTGACCTGGCCGGCTGCCCCTTGTTGCCACCCTGCCCTCTAGTAAAGGAGGCCAAAGGCGCCCTTTGTGCCCACGGTGGACGCAAGGTTCATGTCCCAGGAAAGGTCTGGAGGTGTTTTGGCTTGCAGACATCTCAGTCTGTTTTCAAAATCACAGTGCTTGAAGACAGTGCACATAGATGTTTTGGCCCTATTTCATCAAATACTTTCCTAGATACTGGGCACACGGTGGTGAAAAAATCAGGCCCATCCTCGCTGTCCCAAAACGTGTCATCACGGAGGAACGTATGTTGGAGGAACGCACCGGTAGCTGTGTAGTCACAGCCTGGGAGGCTGGGAAGGAAGCAGCAGGAGGCCGTGGAGCGCCTGATCCCAGCTGCTGACCGCCGCCAAGTATGTCGCTGTGTGTTCCTCCAGAAAACTAGAGAGAGTTTGGCCTTGGACACTTTTGCTATTAGATAAACCTTATGTATTTATTTTTAATGCCTTTATCTCATTAAAGTATGCTTGGTTTGGGCTGAGGGCATAGTTCAGTGGTTAAAGCTCTCACCAAGCACAAGGCCCTGGGTCCTGATTCCCCAGCACCACATAAGCTGGCTGTGGTAGTGCACACCCTTATCCCAGCACTTGGGAGGCTGAGGCTGGAAGATTGCCATGAGTTCAAGGCCAGCCTGGGCTACATAGTAAGTTCAGGAGCAGTCTAGACTACAGTGTGAATCCTTGTCTCAAAAAATAGTAAGATAAGTAAAATATGCTTGGATAGAGCACACATTGACCTACTTTTAGTTTTAAATTTACTTTATTCTTTTTTGAGACAGATCTCACTGTGTTGCCCAGGCTGGTCTTGAACTCCTGCCTTAGCTTTAGTAGCTAAGACCACAGGCAGACACCACTTGGTCTGGACGTTTCCGTAATTTTAAACTGCAAGTGAGAGTAGAGTGTTCTCGCTAAGAGTTACTTAATAATTATATATGTTAAATATTTATATATTATTTACATGCATTCTGACAAATCTGAATAAAATATTAGTATCTGATCTTTAAAATTCTACAAATGAGAGAAGTAAATCTCGGATAGATTGCTTTTTAAAAAAAAATATTATGTAGTCAGTAAAGGAAACTGGTCAATTTGAGGAAAGAAAGGAAGAAAAAAGGATCATTTTTGACTCTAGATCATAAACTCTTTACAGCATCTGAGGATGTTTTAATATCAGTGATACACAAAAAGCTTCCTCGTGAATAAGCAATGTGAGTGTTAAAATCTTTCAAACTAGTTTTTTAAAGGTCTGTTACAAATTTGCCTGAAAAGGCCACTATTTTAGTTTTTCGTACAGCATTATGAAAATATACTTTACAAGAGTAGAGAAACAGTAGATCTGGTGGACATTTTTAGGTGTATGTGTGGGTGGGTGGGTGTGTGGGTATGGTACTGGGGTTGAGCGCAGGGCCTTCACACTGAGTTGTATCCTTAGCCCCAGGCTGTTTTTATTTTTAATTTTAATTAAAAATAAAATGGGTCTCACTAAGAGTCTCGCTGAGTCACACTGAGTTGTGCAGCCTGGGCTCAAACTTTCAATCCTCCTGCCTCAGCCTTCCAGAGTGCTAGGGTTATAGGCCAGTACCATCAAGACTGGTCATTTTTAGAGTTTTGTAGAAGCAAATTATATGACTATTGTAAGAAGCCCTTCGTGTCACATTCCGTGATAGAGTCTTCGCTGGTGTTCTGAAGGGTGACTGTTCTGCACTTCCCTTTTCAGATGTCACTCTGGGGAAACAAGTGCGATCTGTCCTTATCAGGGGGGGCGAGCAGCTCCCAGAAGACCGATGTGCTGAGCTCCTTGGAAGTGCTGAAGCCGTTCATCTTGGTGGATGACTCAGAGCACCTATGGTCCCTCCTGAATACACACAGGAAGACCAACCAGGACGCCGCCGTCGTTAGGGTGTATGTTGTTCTGGACAATTCTGGATTTGAACTCATTACAGATCTAATCTTAGCCGACTTCTTGTTGGCCTCCAAATTAGCTACTGAGATTCATTTCTATGGAAAAGCTATCCCGTGGTTTGTCTCTGACACTACTGTCCGTGACTTTCACTGGGTGATTGAGCAGGTGAAGTGCTCTGATCACAGGTGGATGTCCCAGTGCGGGGCCGGCTGGGAGGGGTACATGAAAGCAGGCAGGTGGGTCTACCGCGACCATATGTTTTGGACTCTGCCTCACGAGTACTGCACCATGCCCCAGGTTGCCCCCGACTTATATGCTGAACTACAGAAGGCAAGTTTAATCCTATTCAAGGGTGATTTGAATTATAGGAAGTTGACTGGTGACAGAAAATGGGATTTTACCATCCCTTTCCATCAGGCTCTGAGTGGCTTCCACCCTGCACCTCTGTGCAGTATCAGAACATTAAAAGCCGAGGTTCAGGTGGGTCTGCAGCCTGGGCAGGGGGAGCAGCTCATGGCTGCCGACCCCACCTGGCTGACTTCTGGCAAGTACGGGGTATTTCAGTTTGACAGTCCCCTTTAACTCGGGGTGGGGACTCTCAGATCTGTAGAAGGATCTGCGAAGCCCCCACATGTCCCCTCAAAAGCAGCCTGTGAGCTGAGTCTCTGGGCTGTGCTGCTGTGACCCCAGGGAGCTCAGCTGCTCACTGACGATTGAGTTTTCCTGGGAGCATCTGGCCTGCCGGAATGCTTGAAGGACAGATGGTTTCAGGTTACAGAGGCTTCCACTAATATTGGAATTCTGTTTCCAGTCCAGTGCCTACTCCAAGTGGTCATAATGAATTTTAACTGGGTAGAAAGCAAAATGTAAGTGAATTCTGTTTTTGAACTTAGCTATTCCTATTTTTTTCCCTTAAATAGTATACCGCATGGTATGTAATATTCGAGGAAGCATGGGATTTTATTTAACTTGATTCTGGGCCCCTGAAGTATGGCTCGGTGAAAAGTGTGCGTTTCGTTAACTCTGTGAAGAGGCGTTTCTTCCAGCCAGTGCCTGAGCGTGGGGCAGGAGAGCTTTGCTCAGAGCTGGCTGTGACTCAGCCCCCGCGAACCCCCCTGCCCCGCCCTGGCACGCTTCACTTGTTGGTCAAGCCCCTTTTGTGCTTGACCTGAGGCCTGGGCATCAGGCCACAGTCGATGGGAGGGAAATGAACAGTATTTGAAAAAATGTAGTAATATCTTTTATATCCTATTTATGATGACCGTGATCCACTGAAATTAGAATTTTATCGCTTCTGTTTAAATGAATAGGATTTTAGTTTTCAGTTTTAGAAAAATGCTTTAGATAGAAAAGATTCATTCACATTGACTTTGGATACTATGAACAGTGGTTTTTATGCTGAGCATTTTGCTGGCCAGCATCACAGTTACTGAGGAGTACACATTAGTTTTTTTGAAACTGAAATGGCAAATAAACCAGGAAATGTTTTATTGTACTGGAATAATAAAAATATATTGAAAAGTTTTAATAGTTTTATTTTCCACTGGGGAAGAGACCAAGAGAAGTTTTAAACTGAGATGTGTGCCGTCAGGACACTCCCAGTGGGAACTGATGTTGCCAAGGTCGCTGGGAAGTAATGGGACTTTCAGCTGGCATGGTGGCGCGGGCCTGTAATCCCTGCACTCGGAAGCTGAGGCAGGAGGGTGGCGGTGGATTCCAGGCCAGCCTGGGCTGCATAGTCAGCCTGGACTACAGACCCAGACCCTGTCTCAAAAAAAAAAAAAAAAAAAAAAAAAAAAAACCTTACAGATGAAGTTATAATCTATGCTTTTGCTAAGTGCTTAAAATCTTTTTGTAAAGTACTTTCAGCCACACATTTTGTTTTTACTTTCCTTATCTGTATTTTTCTTTAAACCTCAAGTTACTAAAATGCTTGGCACAGTACGATTATTTGTAGAGACGCAACATGACAGAATACACTTGTTTGTTGTATTGAGTTCACAGCCACAGCGTGAACTATTATAAAAAAGATTAGATTTTCCAAAGCACTGTTTTTTTCTTTTCCCTTTATTTGCCATATAGTTTATTAAAAATACTCCATGGTCCGTGAGGAAGTCATTTCCCCTAGGCCCCGGCAAGGAGGAGACCCAGGACACAAGCTAGAGCAAGCGAGAAGGGGGCGCCGTGGTGGGGCCAGTCAGCTCAAGGCGGGATTTTTATAAATGCTTACCCGGAGGGTGGGGGCCTGCCTGTATGTTCACCAGTTGATTTTAGAAGCAGACTTGGTGAGGTATAATTCACACACCGTTAATCCATGTCATGTGTGATATTTACCCTGTTCCTGTGGCATGTGGCTGTCACCCCCATCTAACGAGAGGCTTTGGCACCCCTGCAGGAGACTGCGCCCATGAGTAGACATTCCTCATTCCTCACTTCTTAAAACCTGGCAATTGGGTTCTAATCTTCATCTCTGTAGATTTACTGATTCTGGGCATTTATATAAATAGAATCATAAACTACATGGCCTTTTGTGACTGGCTTCTTTGGAAGGTTCATCAGTTGCAGCATGTCAGAACTTCTTTTCTTTTTAAAGCTCAGTAATATTCCATTGCGTGGCTGTATCATTTTATTTGTTCCTCTGGTAGTGGTCATTTGAGTTATTTCCAGTTTTTAGAATATTATGTATAATGCCGCTAGGTACACTTGTACACAAGTATTGGTGTGATTTTTTTTCAGTTTTATTGGGTAAATACTGAGGAGTGAAGTGATGTCCCATGGTGACTGTGTTGAATGTGTTTTCCTGGCCCCGTGTTCCCACAGCAAGGCATGAGGGCTCTGGTTCCCGCGTCCCTACCAGCGCTCAGTGTTGGTAGTTTGTTATCACGGGGCTGCTGTGTGTGAGATGGTCTCATCATTTCCCGTATTTCCCTAGTGAATAACAAACCAGCTGAACATACTTCAAGGAGCTTATTGGCCATTTGTATATCCTGGAGAAGTGTCAATTTTTTTGCCCATCTAAAAATTTGATTGGCTGATATTTCATTGTAAGATAAAAAATATTTTCTGGACTCAAGTCTCTGATCTAATACAAAATTTGTAAGTATTTTCTCCCACTTGGTGAGTTGTTTTTTCACCTTACTGACACGGGTTTTAAATTTTGGTGTCCTTTAGTTTCTCTTTTGTCACAAAACAGTAGTTTTTGAATTGCTCAAAGTCCCCTGCCAGTGAGGAACAGTGAATCTTAGTGGATTGGGGCAGGGTATGTAGCTCCCTGTCTCTGCCAGCTCTCTTTTTCACCTCAGCAAATTTGACTTATGTCTCTTTGCTGTGGGTCCCGGTTAGCATGACAAGGGAGCTAGGGATGGAAGTGGGCGGTTTGCCTCTGAAGAGCTGGGGATCTTGGGAAACTCCCAGAATAGCATCTCCAGTGGTTCCAACTGCGGAGGATACCACTCGATTATGTAAGAAGTAAATGTGGCCTCTAAATTTCAAGCAGCACATTTTCATCAAAGCACAAACCTACTGTACGTGAGAATGAAAGTTTGCCAGGCCAGGTGAGGGGGTGCAGGATGTTGTTTTTATTAAACAGCAAATGGACAGTGTGTCTCTCTAATTTTAGTTTGACAAAACACAAAAATGTTTTTGAACCTTGATAAAGCCAGAATCTATGTTGTTCAGTGTTTTATTTTTGGAATACTAGGGTGTGAACCCATGGCCTTTTTTCTGAACTGCTTCCCACCCCCTTTTTGTTGTCTATGTGAGATGGTGTCACTGAGTCGTTAAGTTGCCCAGGCTGGGCTCAAACTTGGGATCTTCCTGCCTCTGCCTCCCTGAGTGCTAGGACTACAGGTCTGTGCCATCATGCCTGGCTTATATGGTTCAATCTTAAATTAAGCGTATGTTTTTATAAGAGAAATACACCCCACCCATAAAAAGCAATGTCAGCATCATTAAATGTTTACTTGCAACTCAGAGCGCCCAGGTGGACTGAGAGCACAGTGCAGTTGTACTTAGTAAATTCACCTGTCCTGCTCACTTGATGTCCCTACCACCTTTCCCAGCACAGCGCCCAGCAGGGTTCATGCCAGAACATCTCCTGCCACCAATGTTTTCTCCTCTCAAACTTTTGGCTCTTAGGGGGCGGGAGGAATAGCTCAGGGGTTAAAGCACTCCCCAGGGCCCTGAGTTTGATTCCCGACACCACATAAACTTGCGGGGGTGGGGTGGGGGGCTTCATGTCTGTCATCCCAGCACTCTGGAAGATAGCTGTGAGTTCAAGGCTAGCCTGGGGTACATAGTTCAGGACCAGCCTGGACTATACAGCAAGATCCTATCTCAAATAAATAAATAAATAAATAAATAAATAAAATTTGCTCTACTAAAGGAAAGGGGAAGGCACTGAAATCTTCTACATACACATGCCATTCCCTAGTGAAATACTCCTGTGCTGTTACTGGGTATGTCCATGACTGGCTGAAGAAATGCTCAAGGGGGTTAGAACAGCATGTGTTGGGCGTGTGTGGGCAGGTCTTGGATACCACCTGTGATCCTTTCCTTTGGCCCTCCCCGCTTCCTCCTGGCTGCCGCGGGCTAAGTAGCAATGTGCTGCCGCACCCTTCTGCCATGGTGCTCCTGCGTGGAGCCCGTCGACCACGAATGAATGGAGTCCCCTGACAACGTGAGGCAAGTTAAAGCTCTCCTCTGTTAAGACGTGGAGGCTGACGAACAGCAGATCCCATAATGAAAAGGACGCATCTCATGTTCCAAGCCACCAGGCAGCAAGATTAATATCTTTCTTAATTTAAATCAATTTACATGTAAGACCAATCACAGCTACTGGCATCTTTAAAAAGATATTAGTGGGAAGACCTCCCTTGTCCATGATTGGCACAACTAATCTTGTTAACATGATCATCTTGCCATAAGAGATCTACAGATTCAATGTGATCTCTTAAAATATCAACAATATTCTTCATAAAACATGGAAAAAATCTATGTATAAAATATTGAAGAAAGAATATTGAATATAGAATTTTTTTTGAGACAGGATCTCGCTTTGTAGCCCAGGCTGGTCCTGAGCTCACTATGGAGCCCGGGCTGACCTTGGACTTGCAGCAATTCTCCTGCCTCAGCCTCCCCGAGTGCTTGGATTATAGACATGTGCCACCATGTCCAGTTTATGTGGTGCTAGGGAATTGAACTCGGGTACTTAGCGCTTGACTTAATCACTGAGCCATTCCTCCAGCCCATATATATATTAATAGAGGCCTTGAACTTTGAGTAAGTTCATTTGTAGGTAGGTTTTTTTGTTTTGTTTTGTTTTGTTTTAAAGAAAGGGTCTAACTCTATAGTCCAGGCTGGCCCTGGATATAGCAGTCCTCCTGCCTCAGCTCCTGGGTGCTGGGATTACAGGCATTGTGCCCCCCCACAAAGTTTATGTGATGCTGGGGAATTGAACTCAGGGCCTTGTACCCACTAGGCAAGGGTTCTAACCCCTGTGCTATTCCTCTGGCCCTATATTTTTCTGAAGCTATTGTGAATTGAACCTTGATTTATATCTTGGTGGGTTCATTATTGATGTAAAGGAAGGTTATTGATTTTTTTTTTTTTTTGAGGCAGGGTCTTTTTCAGCCTGGCCCTGAACTCACTAAGTAGCCCAGGCTGGCCTAGAACTCACAGCAATCCTGCTTCGGCCTCCTGAGTGCTGGGGTTATAGGTATGTGCCATTATGCCTGGTTGCAAGGCTAATGACTTTTTGTGTCAATTTTGTTTCCTGTCTATCATACATTTTGCCAAGTGCCTTCTACTTTAAAACCTAGACTACAGAGCAAGACCCTGTCTCAAAAAGTTTAACTCATAAATTAGATGCAGAGAGAAATTACATTAACTAATCATAAAATAGAACAATTATAATGTGTTATTATAAAATTTGAGGACTGTGATCTCTTCTTGAAAGAGTTAAATACTAATATTATTATGCCACAGCTGACCAAAGATACCTAAAACCTTGGAAAAAAAAACCCAAAGAGAGTGGTACTACTAAATCATTTTTTTTTTTTTTTGTTTTTCTTTGTTTTAAATAACTAAGCTACCTCAGAGTGAAGGGTATGCTCGCTGTTGTAACAGCCGAGGTTACAGCAGAATGGAAGTAGAATTATCAAGTTCCTGGGGCTGGGATGTGGGGTCGGGGAGCTCTGGGATTGGCTAGTTGATAAAGACATGCAGAAGGATGGCTGGCACACTCGGATTATCCTGGAATCAAGATGTTGCCAGAGGTGAATCACACAGGCTATTCACTAGGGACCAAGCTAGGAAGTGAGAACTTCTGCCCAAGTACCAAAGGTCAGATTCCAAGGTCACGCCTAACAGGGTTTAGTGACTAGCAAACTGCTATGGGCAGGACTGGGGTATAAAGACTGGCAAACACAGCCTTGTGGTGCAGGCCTGCCATCCCAGCAATCTGCAAGCCTGAGGCAGGAGGATCATAAATTTGAGCTCAGGCTGGACAACGTAATATCAAGATCGAAACTACAATGTGGGTTGAGAATGCAGCTTACTGAGAAGGCGATGGGTCGAATCTCCAGTACCCCGGCCCACACCTGGCCAACATGGATGGCACTGGTGCCCTGGGGCATGGCAGCTGCCCCGGTGTGGGTGGGTTTTGTGAGTATGAGGGCTGGGGTGTGTAAGAGCGGCTCCGGAGCGCCTTGTGTGCACAGGAGGGCCGCAGGCCGCCGGGAAGCAGGATTTGGAGGAGAGAGGGAGAGGCTGCTCTTCTCACTTTCTCTTTCAGAGTTCCACACAATTCACTTCCGTAGTGAAGTCTGTCCTAGCTTATCGTCAGGTGCTTCTATAACTATTACTGATAAGATAAAAATCGAAAATGGCTACAGAACAGTCCCAAAGCGAGCACTATCCTTTCGCGGCCTTGGAGATCGACGCTCCAGGGCTAAATTGCTGCACAGACGTTATGACGTGGGAAGCTGAATCGGCCAAGAGGGCGGTTTTCCAGGACCTGAGGGTACCGTGCGGAGTTTGAGAAACGGCGGATCATCCGACTTGGCTCTCGACCTGCACATTCCGCGGACCGTCCCGATTTGTGCACAAAGAATTTGCCTGGATCCTGCTTATCTCCCCTGAAGCATGCCGAGGCGCCACCCGCTTCTCCTCGGGGCACCACCCAGCTCTCCCTCCTTCCACGATGCGCCCTCCGACTCCCTGAGCCCTGGCCTCCCAGCTTCAGGCCTGTTCTGCTCCCGAATACAAAACCGTCTTTGTTGTTATTTTAACTTTGGGTGTGACTTCTTCCTTTACACTATTTAGTGACACTGTAGTATTTTTCTATGTTTTGTGGTTTATTTCTCTACTTAACAATCTCATCATTCTTCATTCTTCATTGTCTTTGATGATAGCATTAAATCAGAAAAATTTTTGAAACAAGATCTTGCTCTGTGGTCCAGGCTGGTCCTAAACTCACTAGCCCAGTCTAGCTTGGACTACACGGTGATCCTCCTGCCTCAGCCTCCTCAGTTCTGGGATCTGTCTTTCTTTTGTAGTACTAGGGATCGAAGACCTTTGCATTGAGCTAAGTCCCCAGCTCATCTAAAAAAATTTTTTTAAAATTTATTTTGAGACAAAGTCTCAAGTCCAGGCTTGTCCTAAAGTCACTATGTAGCCCAGGCTGGCCTTGGAGGATGGAGATCCTCCTGCCTCAATGTACACGTGCTGAAATGACAGGCATGGACCACACATATGGCTAAATATTTTTTTAGCATGGTGAAAGGGAATTCAATGCAGGATCTTTCGTGTGTGAGGCAAGCATTCTAATCACTGCGCATGCCCTTAACCCCCATTTTTATTTTTATTTTAAAACAGAGTCTTGCTAAGTTGCCCTGGGTGGGCTCGAACTTGCAATCCTCCTGCCTCTGTCTCCCAGAATGCTGGGATTTACAAGCTTGTGCCCCTGGGCCCGACTCTTGTTCTGTTTTCAACTCTTCAGACTTTCTGACCAGTGCTGCATATTGTGGGGGCTGATTTATCACATGAAACAAAACTTAAATCAATGTTTTACATCTAGTAATAAAACTTTTAGGAGCCATGTTAATAGGCCTGGGAGAGATTGAGGCATATATTAAGAAAAAAAAAGATTAGCTGATTCTGAGATTTCTGTATCTTGTTTCTTCGTCTTTCTCTTTTATAGGAAGTTCTAGAGACCAAGTAAGTGCAAGCGCATTATATGCAAGCTTATAAATGGGGAGTTTAAAATAAGATAAAACCAATGAATCAGCAGTAGGTAACATTGTTTTTTCCTGAAAAACCAGCTAATCTACTACTCTGATCTTCCTGAGAGACAGTTAGGATCTTATATATATCTATCTGTGAAGTGGGATATATCTCAATTGTTAATAAAAATCTAGCCCAATCCAAATCAGAAGAATCATCAAAATGTTTTGCAACGGTTTTGTGGAAACCTCACTCTCAAATTTTGAAAACAAAAATTATGCTACCCCCCTTTTTAAAAAAGAAAGTTGGCACAGTTTTAAAAGAAGCCCTAGGCCATGTCGAAGATGGGGGTCAGGAGAATCCCACACTCCTCTCCCTCAGAGCCAGAAGCGTTTCCAAAACAACAGAGGCAGTTTAAAGATCTAAGAAAGCTTGGGATTGTACTTAATTTAGCAACTAGACTTGTTTTTAGAAGTTGATTTTAACAGATCTTTGGGCAAATTATCATCTTGCTTTGAGGAATATTTAACATCGCTTCTCAAAAACTCCAACTTGGAATGGCAAAAATAATGCTAGGAACTGGCTTCACTTGTCACTGTGGACTCAGAAATCCTGAGAAACTGCCAGTAAGTGGCTGTCACTGCAGCACTAACCTCTATGCTTGTGACCACTTTCAGGAATGTCCTGTGAGTGGACAAAGACTAAAAGGAAAGACCCCTGGGAGGCTCTGGGCAGCAGGCTTGCCAGCTTACCGGGCAGGGCCTTGGTCTGTAAAAACCTGAATGCCTGTTTATTAATTTAGATGAGAAACAAAACTTCCAAAGAGATAACACCTTAAGGGTTGAGGGCCATGGCCCTCCCTGTCCCGTCTCATCCTCTGATTCCACTATGGAAAAGCCTGTCTAGGAATTATAGGAATTAGACCATAGACTTGACTAGCATTTTTGAAGAATATATGTCATCTATTTGAAGAATGAATTTCAGCTAAGTAGCTAGATATTGTTACAGATCTTGAACATAAGAAGTAAAGAAAGAATGTTAAGTATTGAGGTCTAATAATTTTTTGGTTCTAGGAGGAATACTTTTTTGTTTTTTGTGTATACATGCAAATTTTGGATTCTATCTCCTATGCTAGACCTCCTAGTTTAGGAGACTGACCAGCTTAGCCAGGAGATGTTTCCCATAGAAGGAAAAGGCTAAAGAGTCTGAACACTAGACATCTCAAAATGTGACACTCAGATGATCTATATCAGACTGAATATGTAGTTTCTTGAACCCATTGTAGTCCAAAATGATTAGAAACCGATCCCACAATCGATGAAAAACATCTGTTAATGTTTGTGTCAAAAAGAAGAATATGGAAATGTCAGAGAATCACCTTAAAAAAAGAACAAGGTTTTATGTTTAAAATGAAGCTTAATATGTATCCAGTAACTGTTGGGTGACACAACTTGTTCATATTGTACCATGGGAGATTTATAAAAGGCAGAGTCCCAATCCTGTTAATGGTCAAAAGCTCTATGAGGCTTAAGTAATACAATTTATGATCAGAAAAGTAAAACAATAGTATCAGGGTCCAGAGTCATCCAGGTTTTGGAGTTACTGACAGACCCTGGAATTTGCCTTAGTTTTAATTAACATTATCTGGCTTTTAGGATGTCTCTGATATAAAGTGGAATGTGAATTTGTGCATGAAAGCAGCAGTTCAGTAGTAACATGTCCTTTTGCGTGTATAATGTCTTCTCACAAAGTTAAGCCTTCTAAGTCCTCAGATCACTACTTTTCCGCAGTGTCTCATTAAGGCTAACGCCTTCGTAATGGTACATTTTAGACCACACAAGTACAGAATACTTCATGTAGTAGCCTAAGTATTACCAGACACAAAATTTTACATTTGAGCTATAATTTTCCCTTTTAAAATTTTTCTGGGGGGGCTAGAGGAATGGCACAGTGGTTAAAATGCTTGCCCTGAATTTGATTCCCCACCACTGCATAACGCTTGGTGGCACATGCCTGTAATTCCAGCACTGGGGAGGCTGAGGCAGGTGGATTGTCCTGAGTCCAAGACCAGCCTGGGCTACACCAGTGAGCGCAGGACCAGCCTAGACTACAGAGCAAGACCCTGTCTCAAAAAAAAAAAAAAAGGAAAAAGAAAAAGAAAAAAATTTTTCTGAACTGTTAGGAAACTACATTAGGAAAATATTGTTTTAAAAGGAAGGAACTTAAGGGAATGGCATGTGTTGAACATCTTTATCAGGTTCTGATGCTTCCTAAAGGCTGATAGCCCTCAGGGCCTCTTCCGGCTTTGAAATTCTACTGAGGATCTATCTATAATCAAGTTCGAAGAACCAAGAGGCATGGTAGGTTTTCATTTTCAGTGTCTTATTATAAAGCTATATGACACATTAGAAAAAAACGCTAATAAAAGTCGTAAAAGTGAAGTATATTCCTGTATCCCGAAGCATTTTTGTGTTTATGTTCACTTATCTGTATTTGTAATACAGAGAAACTAAATGTACTTGTAAAATTTTTGTATTTCATTTCATAAATTGCTTAAACAATGTATTTGTAAAATAAAAACAAATCTAAAAAAAAGTAACTAAGACATGATGATCAATTAAGTTCAAGTCCTGGCTTGGGGGACAGTGTGGCTCTATAAGATGTTCTGTGTGTGTGTGGGGGGGGGGTGGTGTTGCACAGGATGGAGCCCAGGTTCACACTGAGCTACACCCTCAACCTAGTTTTTGGTTTTGACTTAGAGACAGGGTCTCACTAGGTCGCTAAGTTGCGCAGGCTGGGCTCACATTTGTGATTCTCCTGCTTCAGCCTCCCAGAGTGCTGGGTGACAGGCCTGCACCACAGCAATCTCTAAGGTTTTTTTTTTTTCTTCATAGTTTACCTGTTTCCATGGTGACAGCCCAGCCCAGGGCTCCGGTTTCCAGCATCTCCCTCTGACCAGCACCGCTGTCCTTTCAATTCACTTGCTAGAGCTGCCCCCCGGTGGCCATGTCTTGACCTCACCAAAGCCCCTCAGTCGTAGGACCTATCCTTTCAGTCTCTTCACTTTTCCTATCTTCATTTTCTTTACTATTCAGCTTAGATTCCAGGATCCGTCATTCTCATGACTCCCTTGCAAATACAATCCACAGAGTACTCCTCTCCTTCTGCTACTGTCCCGGCAGGACCCTCACCTTAGTTGAAGATATTTGTGTTCCATTTTCTCAAACAATTGAGACATAGGAAGAAAAGAAATCATCCAACTGAGCTCACTGCTTTCATTTAAAAACTATGATCGTAAACTTCCAGGGCTCATTCAACCCTACCAAAAAATTCCCCCATGTTTCTTGGCAGGATTTTCAGAAATTTCATTCCTCTAGGACCAATGTGACTTTTGTTGTGTCTGACTACCACCTATGTGAGGATTGACTATATAATTCACCTCAAATGTATTCAAATGCAAAAACTGTATCCTGAGCCTTGTCCTTGAGCAGGGTTGTCAACTATGCTGGTTAATCTTGGTTGTCATCAACTGGATCTGGAATGTCTGCCCGAAGCCTCGCCTGTTTGGAAAGTGATTCAATGATGAGGGTTATTTAATAACCTTGGTTTTGCCTCTTGGCTTACAAAGCGTGAAATATTTGTCCATTTATTTTTGTATTTGGGATTGAACTCTGGGCCTTCACACTAAGCCATTTCCCCAGACTTTTTTTTTTTGAAACAGATTTCACCAAGTGGCTAAATTGCCAAGGTTGAGTTTGAACTTATAATCCTCCTTCCTCAGCCTCCGAGAGTGTTGAGATTGCAGGCCTTCATCACCCGGAGCAGCTTTTTTCTGGCTCTGTACAGGGATATGCAATGGTTGTCCTAAAGCTTTAGTGTGTGTCAGAACCACGTGATGCAGGGCTGTTCAAACACGTTGTGCTGGCCCCGGCTTCAGAGCTGCTGATTCGCGGGCCCTGGGGAGGAGGAGGTCCCCGCTGTGCGGATACCGCGGCACAGGACCACACTTTGAGAATTGCTCATCGGGCACAGGGAGCAGCCCTCGAGCACCTGGATGTCCCGCTTGCCCCTCCCTCCCCACTACCCCTTTGCTATGCTCTGTCGGGGGAGGGGGTTGAGGGTGGGGGTGGGTAGGTAGGTGCGGGGGGTGGGGTGGGGGGGGAACTTCGCTTCCTGAGTTGTATAACCAGTTAGGTTTAGTTTGTTTTAAAAAGCACCCTCAAAAGTCAATTGAAGGTTACTGGAAAGCTTTTTTGATTTTTTTATTTTGAGACAGTGTCTCACTAAGTCTGTAAGTGGGTTTGAACTTGCTATCCTCCTGCCTCAGCCCCCAAAAGTGCTGGGAATACAGGCTGGCCGCTACCATGCACAGCTTCAAACCTCTTTTAAATATTACATTATTGTATAATATTGAAAAATATTTTAAAATCATCGTTACCCTATTTTCAAAGGATTTAATAATTTCATAGATGATTAGACTGTGTTTTGATTTCCTCATCCTTCATTGATAACATCCATTTTATTTTTGAATCACATCAAAGTAAATCAGAGCAAATACATTACATTGAAGCATCTTTATCTTTTGAAGTAATACTGGGTCTGCTCTTTTTTTTTTTTTTTTTTTTTTTTTTTTTTTTTTTTTTTTTTTTTTTTTTTTTTTTTTTTTTTTTTTTTTTTTTTTGAGACAGAGTCTTGCTCTGTAGCCCAGGCTGGCCCTAAACTCACTACGGAGCTCAGGCTGGGCTTGGACTCACAGCAGTCCTCCTGCCTCAGCCTCCTGAGTGCTGGGATTACAGGTGTGTGTCCCCATGCCTTGCTAATTTTTATGTGGTGCTGGAGAATCTAACTCAGGGCCTTGCACATGCCAGGTGAAGGTTCTGACCACTGAGCTCCACCCCAGCCCCAGCGTGCTCTTTTACCTAGTCTTTAGGAAGCTAAAATGCTACAGGGATCATTACATGGACTAGTCTTTAACAAAGCAAGAACCCTTGGAATTAAGGTTGTACAAATTTTCCTAGAAAAACCACATACATTTGTAAAATACGTAAATAAAAGGAGAAAACCAGAGTAATAAACGTTAGGACACCACAAGAAGTTAGGCGTTGGGGGCACACCTGTAATCCCAGCACTGGGGAGGCTGAGGTGGAAGGATCGCCATGAGTTCAAGGCCAGCCTGGGCTCTACAGTGAGTTCAGGACCAGCCTGGACTACAGAGTGAGAAAAATATGAAGAAAGAAATACAGAAAATTCCATCAGAGAGGCGCCTGTGCCAGACGAGAACCACCTTCCCTCCTCAGGTACTCACAGATTATTTTTTTAAACCTCATCTCAAATGTTGATATTAACATGGCAGCTGGGACCATCAGGGCACTTCACATTAGGGTTCAGCATTTTAGCCCAGTGAGCAGTTTTCTGCTAATGTTTCCTGGGACTTGTTATTCCCACAAAGGACTCTACTCAAAGCGGCTGAGTAAATCCACCCCGAGCTGACCCCTGCCCTCCCGCCCTCCTCTGCTCTGTCTCCCTGCTGCCCAGCCCCATCCGACCTGTCCGCTTCGCCGGCTGACTCCACCACCAGATCTCTCCGCCCTACCGCGCCACTCCCACTCCTGCAGTCCCGCCGCTCTGCTGGCCTGTGCAGGCCTCTTACCTCCAGCCTCCCGGCCGCCCTCCCGCTACCCCAGGTTTCCCCGCTCCGTGTCCCGGTGCGGCATTCGTGGCCTTGCTCCTCTCAAGCCCGACAGCTTCGGAGTTCCTGTACCGCAGGGTCCACCCTCACGCTGCCGTAACTAGAACGTCCCTCTTCCGCAGAGATTCAGGGCCACGGGGCTGGGAGCTTCCTGTTTTGGTTGGTTTTGTAAAGAAAAAATGGAATCTACCCTGGGCTGTCACGGGTGGGACTGCGGCGCCCACGCACAGTTCTGCGGGGACGCGCTTTGCTTCAAGTCCCTGCTCTGCGCAAACTGCCCTCACACGCGGAGCGTCGTCCTGGGCCCAGCCCGCCCGTAACGCTCCACCCTTATGCAGTCGCCGCCAGGGACCCCTTGTGTGTGTGTGTGTGTGTGTGTGTGTGTGTGTGTGTGTGTGTGTGTGTGTGTGTGTGTGTGTGTGTCCCCGTGCTCAGCACCCTGGACAGCACCAGCTCCCTGCACCAGCGCGCTGCTCCATGGGGAATCTTGCCGCCCGCTTCTTGACACCCGGGAAGTCCCACGTCATCAGGGCCGAAGCCAGGCTGAGCACTTTTTTTCTGCTCCCATTACTACTGAAGCACACACAGCTTTTACACAGAGAAAAAACTCTTTTAGCAATGATTTTTTTTTTTTTTTCTGGTACTGGGGACAGGACGTAGCTACCTGAGGCTGGGCTCAAATTTGTATCCCTGCTGCCTCAGCCTCCCCCAGTGCTGAGATGTCAGGACTGCAGCACTGGTCCTGGCTTTAACAATGTTGTTTTAGGGCCGAGCAGATTCATATCTCTTGTTCTCACAAGGAAGAGGCTCAGGGTCCAGCGACCCAAGTTAGGCCTTGTGCCGTGGGATTCTGCTGCAGCTGCGCACAGTCAGCAGAGAGGGGTTGCAGCATGGTTCCTGGCATCTTTGTCAGCTTCCTGTCTCCTCTAGAAGTGTCTGTCCCTTGAAAAGCCAACACATTTGCAGTAATTCTACTGCAAGACAAAGCTATAAATAGGACATACGTTTTCTACAAGGTGTCCTTCTAATAGAAGGTTTCTGAAGTCTTTGTTTTCATTGTAGACTTCTTTAAAATGTTGCTTTCTGGGAAAGTGTTGAGGCGACTCTGAGTAGGATATATGACAATGTATGTATAAGGCCAAAAGCCACTTGCTAGCATCACATGCTACCTCATATATATGTACTTTTTTGGAGACAGAGTCTTGCTCTGTAGCCCAGGCTGGTCCTGAACATACTATGTAGCCTAGGCTGGCCTTGAACTCACAAAAATCTTCCTGCCTCAGCTTCCTGAGTGCTGGGATTACACGTGTTACCCTGAGCCTAACTAATATTTATGTGGTGCTGGGAAATTCAGGGCCTTGCGCATTCTAGACAGGCGCTGTAGTTACTGAGCTACAGCCCCAGCCCTGTGCCCTTTCTCTCTCTTCCTTTTTCCTCTCTCCATCCCTCTCTTGTCTGTCTATTATCTATCTTCTGAAGCCATCGGAAAGCCCAAGAACCTCACAGATACAGAGATGCCCATAGGATAACTGGTATAATCCACAAACAGTGGCCTCAGCTCCGATTTTAGTCAACAGCCCACAGGCCCAGACAGGCGCTTTGGGTGTGGGTTCATTCGCAGGCCTGGGCCTTCCCTGGGCTTGTGCTTTCTGGGCTGGAGTCTGATGCTCACCCACCATTTGGCAGCTAGACACACTTGGGTGTTTAATTTCTTTGTGACTGCTTCATACCTCAAAAAAGGACCATTCCAGTATCTACATCATATTCTTGTTTTATTGTCTACTCCTGTTTTTTTTTTTTTTTAGTTGCAATAGAACTGATGCATGTATGTTTAATTTTCAAGGCACTGGTGCTTCACAGGGAAACACCAAGTTGATGAGCCTCAAGGCGCTTGGGAGAGAACGGGCCTGATGCCAACAATGAACCTGTGACTCCAGATTCCCGCCTCATCGAGCCTGATTCTGGTCATGTAGGTCAACTCTGAACCTCTTCCTCATGAGAACACGAGACAGGAATTTGCCTAGTCTTGAGGAATCATTGTTTAAAGATTTTTCTCAGGTGGGCCCTGTGCTGCAGGCCTATAATCCCAAAACTTTGGGAGGCTGAGGCAGGAGTACTGCAAGTTCCAGCCCAGCCAAGGCAATTTAGCAACTTTGCAACACAATATAAAGGGACTGAGGATGTAGCTCAGGGCAAAATTCTATGTTCAATCCTGGGGGGAAATATTTTTCATTGCTTTAAGGGTGTGTGTGCTTTTGTGCTAATAGGGCAGACAATGCACAATGCTTAGAACGGCTCAGGCAGGAATATTTCAGAGTGCAGGTGCGCTGCTACCATTGTTAAACCGCCTCCTCCACACAGGGGTGTAGATTCTCCTGCCACAGTGCAGGCCTGTCACCTCAGTACTCTGGGAGGTTGAGGCAGTAGGATCACAAGTTAGAGCCCAGCGTGGGCAACTTCGTGAGACCCTGTCTACAAATCAAAAATGAAAGAGCTGGGAGATGTAGCTTCAAGGCCCTGGGTTCAGAGACAGAGGGGGAGAGACAGATCGCTGAGTGTTTCAGCGCCCGCACGCACCCGCAGCGCAGTCAGACAGGTTTAACGCCCACCCAGGAGGCCCGGAGCTCGCAGGTGCGCCTGCACACAGCAGGAGGGCCATAAATGCTCGGCGCTGTGTCCGCAGGCCACCCCGCCTAGCCGCGTCCCTCATCTCCGAGACGCCCGCTGGCATGGCGCCGGGGCGAGGCTGTTGGGGTGGGGCTCCGCGGCCACCGGCTGTGCGCAGTGCCGTCGCCAGGCCGCGGCGTGTACCCGTTGCCCCAGAGACCCGTGCCGCTCCGCGGGCCCAGGAGCCGCCGACCCGCGCCGCCGCGCCGCGCAGAGGTACCTCCGCCGGGGCTGCCCGGCCGGTCCCGCCCTGCGTGAGCGGTCCGGCCCGGCGGCAGGCTGCAATCTCAGCGCTTCGAGGCCGAGGCGGGAGGGCTGCAAGTTCGAGTCCACCCTGCGCAACTCAGCGATTTCGAGAGACCTTGTCCCAAAGTAGGATAAAAAAGGACTGGAGATGCAGTCACGGTGCAGGGGGCTCGGGTCGGGGCAGTGCGCGGAGTTCAACTCCTGGTCCCAGTAACTCCAGAAAGGGAGAGAGAAAAAGCAAGCAGGCCGGACCGGGACGCGGCGGCGCGCGCTCGCCAGGGCCGGCGGGGGCGGGGCCGGGCCGGGGGCGGGGCCGGGGGCGGACTGGGGCGGAGTCGGGGGCGGGGCTCCGCCTCCGGAGCGGCGGCTCGGCCGTGGCGGCAGCGCCTCCTGGCGGCGGAGCCCGCTTCCACCCGCGTGCGGATCAGAGCGCACCGCGGAAGGCCGCCGCCGCCCGTGTGGCTGGCCGCGCAGAGTCAGTGCTGGTGGGCCGTGGCCCCGCTTGCCCTGGGGACTGGCGGGCGTCAGGTGCGCGGCGCACGCATGCGCACGCACACGCACACGCACACGCACGCAGGGCAGTCCGGGCTCACGGTCTGGTGCAGCCTGGCGTTCTGGGCATCCGGATCCCCTGCGGGGCGGCGAGAGCGGGCAGCCAGCGCGCCGACCCCACGTCGGAGTGGAGACGCGCGCTCCAGCGTGCCGCGTCCCCGCGCCAAGACCCGCGCCGCTGGCCGCCCCCCCAGCTCTTGAGTTTCTCTGGCTCCCAGCTGTCGGTGCGGAAGCAGAGCTCCTGCGGGCACACAGAGCTAGTGCTGCCGCCACCCCGGGCTTGGTCGCACTTGGCCTTCTAACAGTCTGTCCCGCACGCTGTGTGTCCCCTGGGAACGAAGGCCCTGTGTAAGTGTGTCGTGTTTCTATGCTGTTTGTGTGTTTTTGGTGAGCCCGTTCACAGACATCACGACCCCCCCCCCCCCCCCCCCCCCCCCCCCCCCCCCCCCCCCCCCCCAAGTTCCCAGTATTCTCGGGTGTCTGTTCCAAGAATAAGGAAGTTCATCCACTAAAGCCTGGGGATCACATTCACAGAAATACAATACCTGTTATTGACTCAAATTTTACCAGTTAGCCCAATTGTGAGGTTGTTTGCATTTTTTTTTTTTTTCCCAAGACAGACTGCAACAGGGATCAAGTATTCACTTTGGAATGACAGTGTAGACCACCTTGAGTATCTTACCCACCTGAGGCACCCTGCCCTGGTTCGAACTGCAGTGTCCTCTTTTGAGGCACGGGCCACAGCCCTTCCCGTGTGTCAATCGCCAGGCTCCTCAACGCGCGTGAGGCCCCCGCAGTGTCTGCGGAGTGGGTGCCCCTGAGCGGTGACCCTTGTTTTCTTCGTAGTATCAGCATTACTGTCACCCACTAGATGCTCTCCCCGATGCCTCCAGCACTGAGGACACACAAACAATAAATGATCGCAATGAGAAATCCAGAGTTTACCACCAAGAGAAACAAAAGAATTGAGTGCTTCATCTGTGTCACCCAGTAACTAAGCACTGATTTATTTTGCTAGTGGGGCTAGATCTAGAGCATTCGCACTGAACTATGTTCTCGAGCCATTCAGTTTTTTAGTTTTTTTGAGACACAGTCTTGTCAAGTTGGTGAGTTGCCCAGGCTAGGCTTGAATTTGCAATCCTCCTGCCTCAGCCTCCCAGAGTGCTGAGCGTACAAGCCTGTGCCACCGGCCTGGCTAAGATTATGTTCTTTTTTCTTTTTATTGTTTCTACTTTTTAAAAATGGCATGCCCTACCCGTAGCACAAAGCTTACCCTACCCACCTGGGGGCAAGCAGCAGGTGGCATTTCGTACACGCAACACTGTCCTGACTCCATTGCCACCCTCATCTACTGGTCTTCGCTTCTTTTTCAAAACCCAAACTGTGTGCTCAGTACACAATAATCTCCCTTTCTGCCTGCCCTCAGCCCTTGGGGACTACCCTTCTCCATCTGTGACTCTGGTCATTCTAGGGACCTCATGAGCTGGAGTCCTGGTTTTGTCCTTTTGTGGCTGGTTGATTCTACTTAACATAATATCCTGAAGGTTCATCTGGGGAGTGAGTGTTTCAGCATTTTCCTGCTTGCAGGGATAGCTACTATTCTGCTGTAGCATACATCATGTTTTGCTTCTCCATCTGCCCATGGACGATTGGGCTGTTGGTGCCTTACGGTTGTGGTGACTGTGGCTGTGAACATGGTAAATTAACATCTTCTTGAGATTCTGTTTTCAGTTCCCTTGGGCCTGTCTCCAGAAGCGAACCAACATATCAGTGGCTGTACTACTTGAACTCGCCACCTGCAGTGCGCAAAGCCTCCAATTTCTTGTCTGCACTTATTATTCTCTTTATCTGTGTTTTAAATTGTAGTTATTCAGTTGGGTGTGAAGCAGTATCCATCTCTGATTTTTGTTATGAAAACCATTTCCTTCGTCCTCTGCTTTACCCTATTCTTTTTATCCTTCTCCTTTTTATCAAAATCAAATTTAACAAAATATCTGATAGTAATTACACGTCTTCATAAGATTTTAAGTCAAGAGGCTCCCATTTCTAGGTATAAAGAATAAAAACAGCCAGGCCTGGTGATGCATGCCTGTAATCCCAGCACTGTGGGAGGCTGAGGCAGGAAGACTGCAAGCTCAAGTCCAGCCTGGGCAACTTAGTGATACAGTAGGACACTGTCTCAGAATGAAAAATAAAATAGAAAAGGGCTGAGGATGTAACTCAGTGCAAAGCCCCTAGGTTGGATCCTCAGTTAAGAAAAAAGAAAGAAAGAAATGAAGAAAGAAAGAAAGAAAGAAAGAAAGAAAGAAAGAAAGAAAAATTATAACCCATTCCTCCAAAAGGGGTAAGGGAAAGAAACTGAGAGGGAGAGAAGAAAACACGAAGTGATACATGAGAGCGATACGTGTATGTTAGAAATTACAATGAATAGAGAGACCAAAGGCTCAGGGATAACAGTAATCGTCAGGTCCCATTGTAAAATCAAAGTGTATGCTACTAATGAGAGATGTCTAAGAATATGGGATGATTGAAAGCAAAAGTGTAGAAGATAGGACAGGCAATTAACCAGAATAAATCTGATTATAATATTAATGTGATAAAAATACTTCAAAGAAGCACTTTTTTATTGGAGTTGAACAGTTGTTATGCAGTGATTAAAGTGATTATCAGGATTCTAAATGTGTGTGCACTGATAACATAGTCTCAACAAGTAAAAGCAAAAATCACGGAAACAAGAATCTGTGTGGACAGACCAACCCACAGCTAGAGTGAGCGTGTGTGATGTAGCTGCCCACCGGGCAAAATTGGGCAAGAAAGCTCTTAACAGTTAAAATGTAAATTTGGTTAAATAATTGTGAAAAATAAAAATACAGAAAATACATAGGATAGGGCTACAAAAGTGAATAGGGCCTCTGTCCCTCTTTGTTCAGGGGAAGAAATATCTTGAGACTGTGGAATAATCAGTTGGTTAAAAGCCTAGGAAGTGTACTTTGTTGGAAGGGATTAAGCTGCGTAAGTAATTAGGTTTTTTTCTCTTTAAGTACAAAAAGTCTTTACTGATTGCGGTAAACCATGAAGTATCAATTTATGAGAAAAGTTACAAACACCAGCTTTGGAAAATACTCTCCAAAATACCTGCTGCTCTGCAAAAAGGTCAGGGTCATGATAAAGGGTTCAAGGTCATGACTGGAGGGAGATGAGGGAGACAGGAAAACCACATGTCACACTGGAGCCTGGATTGGCGTTGCATCAAAGAAAGTACGGTAATGGAAAAACTGGTAAAACAGAATAAGTAAGGCTCAGTAGTAACTTAACAGCACTGTAACTGCTAGTATTGTTACTGCTTGCCTTAATAAATGTTGCCGTGGTTATACAAGTTGTTCACTATAGGGGAAACCGAGCCATGCGTGTTTAGGAATTCTATGTTCTGTTTTTGCAACTTTTCTGTAATTTTTAATGATTTGAGATAAAAATTAGGAATTAACTGATGATCTATCCATTTGCACATTAGACTTGGTTTTCACCACATCAGTATTCTCTGTGTCTTTTCCTTGACCAACTGGCCTTAGAATGTAGCCTGAGAGAACACCTTCAAGAACAAGGAGGGAACTGTTTGCTTGAACGTCAATTAAAGAACACACTTCCCTTGTTTATTTTGTTTTATTTGCAACAGTGAAGGTGAAACCGAAGGCCTTCATCCTGAGCTGCATCTGCAGCCCATTTTTTCGTTCTTAGTTTTGAGACTGAGTATTGTTGAATTGCTAGCTTGCCCAGGCTGGGCTCCGACTCATAATCCTCCTGCCTTAGCCTCCCAGAGTGCTGGGATTAAAGGTGTGCACCACCAGGCCTGGCTTGAGTATTTAAAGAGTTGGCGTGTCTTTTAGTGTAAGAGCATAGAATTTGTTAGTATATTTCAAACATTAGTGAATATTCCTGGGTTTGAACTTGAATTAAATTAACTCATTATAAAGACTCCCTTTTTTTCAAGTTCAAGGACAACTGAAAATTTGTTTTTAATAGAAGAAGGGAGTAACATGGGCTGCATCAGGAATGATTCACCCTGTGATCTTTTACCCAAGCTTTCCTTCTTTCTTTGTTTGGCTTCCAACTTTCTCCCTTTGAAATTGGTGCTTCGGTGACTTTGATCTAAGGGTGAGGGAGTTCAAAGTCACCCCGAGGTGGGCCGCTGCGGCCCCCCTCTCCTCACACCAGCACCAGCACCGCCTAGCTACAGCTTCCCTGGCTCTGTACGGACATACTGCTTCAATGATATACACATGCTGTGAAAAACAAATACCCCTGTTGTCTTGGCGCAGTGGAAAGTATGCCAGAATCATTAAAAAAAAAAAAATCAGGTCTGTCCAACCTGTGATCTTTGCTGTTTTGAGTAAAGAAGATCTGTTTTGGATCATATATAAAATATATAGCATAGTTAATGTACAGTATACAAGTATTAAAACTGTATTTAAAATTTTTTCATCATAATGTTAAAAATAAGGATAAATCTGGCCAGCTGCAAGTTGAACACACCTGGCAAATTATGTTTCTGAGGAGACAAGAGGATTTCTTTTTCATAGAGTGAATTTACCTGTGTGCATTTCTTCTCAAGTTGGCTTGGTCCCCAGAACCACTGAAACAAGCCAACACACACACACACACACACACACACACACACACACACACACACACACGTGAACAGTTTTGTTTTTTACCATCTTGACCTGGAGACAATGTCCTCTGTCTCTAGTCCTGGCAGTGGCACAACATGAGGTGTCCGCCAGCTCCTGTGACAGTCTGGGATTAACCTTAGGGTCATGCTTTTCTGGTAGTGGATGCTTGATACTTAATTGCAGGTATCAGTGTGATATGTAAAAATTTTAGATAATGTTAACAGAGATAATTAGTGTCTATTTAATAAGGACTCAAAAACAGTTATTACATTTAAAACCTATTTCTTTTCTGTTTATCTGTTATTTTGATACTGGGGATTGAGTCTGGGATCTTCACACTAAGCTACATCTCCAGCTCATTTTTTTTTTTTTTTTTTTTGATTTTGAGACAGGGTCTTGCTTAGTTGCCCAGGCTGGGCTTGAACTTGCAGTCCTCCTACCTCAGCCTCCCGGAATGCTAGGATTATAGGCCCGTGCCACCAGGCCTGGGTAAAACCCATTTCTTAGAATAAAATCTACACATACACCAACTCTCGTCCCTACAGCTGCTAGCTGGTGTTGCCTCTTTTTGTTTATTCCCGAGTCAAGTCCTCACGTGCTTGAGGAGTTTGTTGGGACAAATGAGTTGGGAAGCCAGCCAGAGAGGACAGCAGGTTCCGGCTAGACCCACAGGGTTATGCAGTGCAGACCCGAGGGCTAGTGACCAAGGCAGAGCCCTGGCGAGAGCTTGTCCCAGCCCTGCCTGATTTCCCAGAAGACCTTTCCATCACTGCCACTGCGGCCCATTGTATTTTCATCCCGATGAGGCAGTTTTAAACTTTTAAAATCAGAAGACAAAAAAAAAAAAAAGAAATATTAAGTTGAAAATAAGATATAGTTATTTATTTTAGTATTAGATATTAAACCCAGGGTGTTCACACTGAACTGCATCCTCATTTTAGTTTTTATTTTGAGACAGAGTCTTGCCAAGTTACTAAGTTGCTCCTCAAACTTGTGATCTTCCCGCCTCAGCCTCTGGGAGTCCTGAGATTATAAATCTGTGTCGTCATGCCTGGCAGAGAAAAATGCCAGTACATAATATTTTGGTGTATATGGTTTGGATGTGGATTGCCTCCCAGAAGCCTTGTATATTTGGCTGTTGTGGAGGACCTGTGGAGCCACGTGCTGTTAGCAGGCAGGGCTGGGTCATTAGGTGTTTGGAAACGGAACCACATGGCAGGGCCGGACCTGGAGATGGAGCTCTTCACGGCAGGACAGAGCCAAGTCAAGGAGGAGGGGTAGAGCCAGCGCCTGCCAGCCAGGTCTAGCCCCAAGCACCCGCCCCTCCGGCCAGGCACCGCCTCCCAGTAGTACACAGTATCTGTGGGAACACAGGCTTGGGTGGGACACTCCAGACCCAACCCCTGACAGATAGGTGATGGAACATTTAAAATCATTTGTCCCTCCTGCAGGTTGATGTGAAATGAGGCATATGGAATGACATCAAACGAGTCATCAGTCCCCCTGGGACAATGTGCTGGCCTCAGGGAATTGATTTTCGGGAGGACAGGATCAATTATATCTCAAGTGTTTGAACAGATAGCTTGTAAAAGGTGGAAGCTTGCCACTCAACAGAGGAGATGAAATATTATATCACGAGAAAAATTCCACTTTTAAAATAATTTGCTGAAGGTTTTATAATAGGTGAAGTGGAAAAATCCCACCTGGGAAATGTCTTAGAATCTTTAATCTTTAACATGTGGGGAGTTGTATATATATATATACACACATACACACACACACACACACACCTATATAGGATATGTACAAGTATATAGCCTATGTATCCTTGATAATGTCCTATAGGTATTATATATATTTTATACATATCATATATATAAAAGCTGATCAGAAATAGTGTTTAAATATTTATTGACGACACGTTGCTATCAGTTCCTCTCAGATCCTTCCCCACGCTAGCAGTGCACTAGTCCATTGTCCTTGCCACTTTGTGTGGCAGTTCTAGACGTCCTCTTTCATGACTGTCTTTATAATGTCAGATCAAAAATACAGTGAATGCTGCTGCCAAGGTGCAATCCAACAGAAAGGCGAGCTAGGGAAAGCAAGGTGGTGTTGCAGAAAATTTTTAAAAAGAGAACAGGCACCAAATGCAGTAGTGTGTCCTCATCCACCTTGTTGGCTGGGTCTGGCACCCTGTGACTTCTGATTCATGTTAGAATGACCACAAGAGGTAAACGATCAATTCAGGACATCAAGGGGGCCACGAGGTTGCAGCGAAAGGCCTAACCTGGACAACTTTCTGACTTAGTAAGTCTGTCTCAAAATCAAAAAATATGTAAATAAAAATATAAGGTGAAGATGTAGCTCAGTGTGAAAACTCTGGGCTTGTACCACAGTACCATGACCAAAAATTTATATTTGATTTTTTTTTTTTACCTGAGGTAAATTCTTTGCCTACACTTACATGGTAGGGGCCATGGATCACAGACAGAAAGGCTGCCTGGACATGAAGCAACATGTTTTTATTGCGTTTTCTTTGGGCAGACCTAAAGGCTGCCTCAGGAGAGAAAGCAGGAATTTAGTACAACCCAAAAGTCAGTTTTTCTTTCTGGTTTATTCTTGGCTAACTGGAGATCTTTTTTGCAGTTGGTAAAAAAAATGTATTTTTGTTTTAAACCTGAAGATGCTTCATATTGCGGCTACGAGCGTGTTTGTCTTCCATTTGTTTTAGCAGCGGGTGCCCTGTCCCAAAGGCAGTCAAAACTGTCTGAGCACAAGTGCAGAGGCATTCCGAGCATGGCTGGGACTCACCAGTCCTCCTCTGTGTGGCTGCATTATGGGTGCTGGGTTCAAGTTCAGGGCTTCCTGTCACCTCTGTAGCCAACAGGAATCCACAGTGTTCAGCTTCTTGGATCTGCAGTAAAGGAAGATCAGGGTGAGACAATGGAGTTATTTAAACATTTGAAAATGTGTTTTCAGTGACATATTATGTAAGAAACTATTTTTAACATGAAGGTTAGTCATTTATAAGAATTATACCCATTATTGAACTGATAAATACAAATGTAAAAATTGTCAGGAGGATCATAGATTTTGCCAGGCCCAGTGGTGCAGGCCTGTAATCCCAGCAGTGTGGGAGGCTGCGGCAGGAGCAGCTCATGTTTGAGCCCAGACTGGACAACTTAGTGACTTAGGGAGAACTTGTCTCCAAATCACCAGCAATGGGCTGGGGATGTAGCTCAGTGGGAAGGCACTGGATTCAATCCACAGTACCGAAAATCAAAGTAAAAAAATTCTACTTATTTATGGGCATCTTGTGATATTTTGATAGATATAAAAAGTTAGTCATACTTATAAAAATAATATAAGCAAAGCTATAGTTCCCTTTGACAACACCACTACTCTTGATCTTCTTGCTCCATTTTCTAGATATAATTATCATCTGGGTTTGGTGGGTGTCCTTCAAGCCACTAAAGAAAATGCTTTTTGCATTCATCCTTGTACCTAGAGAAAATGCATGACTTGTGTTTAACATGTGCTTTGGAAATATGGATGGCATGATGCTATAAGTTTTGTTCTCTAATGTATTTCCAAGGGCATGTTCTTCACATCTCCATTATTCCAAATGCGCTTAGTCTGGTCCTTTTACTGGTTCCAGCTCTTCATTTTACCAATGTCCTGCAGGTTACTGATCCCTGACTCACTACCACGCGTGAGCACTCCTAGAACTGGAACTCGTAGACATGGGTCCCACAGTAGGTGACAAGGTGTCTCCCACAGTGGCTCAGACAGTTGACATGCCCATTTAGTAAGCATTTTTTGAGCTTATTTTTAATTATACAATGCAGGAAAAGCAGTCATTGCTTTCTGATCTATCCATTTTGAAAATATTTCTTTTTTTAAATACTAGTTGTTGTTATTGTTGTTTTTAAAATCTGGCAATATAGGTTCTTCTTAGGCCTCACTTTGCTCTTTATAGGTGACACGATAAGAATTCAACTTTAGGGTTATTTTGAGGAGTGCATGGAATAGTTCTTGGATCAGTAAATATTAGTTGAAAGGATATATACATGCTGATATGTTGTCTATTAGGTAACATATATTGTACGTTGCATATATTCTAACATATCATATATTAAATAATATGGGGTATATTATATATCTAATATCTGACACTGCATGTCTAATATATATAATATATGTATATTTTCTAATATAGTGGTATGATCAAAATTTGTGATGAATGTTTAAGTATAATAATTTATTATAGTAACAAGACATATTGCTAAGAATCACCCTAAGAATACTCCCAATATTCAAAACACTTTCTTAGCTTCAGATATATTTGTACCATTGTACTTGACAATGTCATTCACTGTAATAAGTATTTTAAACTTCAGATATGTACTCTGGTTACTGTTATTACTGGTGGCGCTAGGGGCTTTACTCAGAGCTTTCATACTGAGCGACAGCCCTGGCCATTTTTAGTTTAGTTTTTTTCCCCAGCATGTCTTGCAAGTCACTGAGCTGCCCAGGTGGGGCAAGTTGTTGTGATCATCCTGTCCCAGCCTCCCGGAGGATTACAAGGATTACAGGTCTGTGCCATCAGGTCTGGATGCACAGTAGTCTTCCATCATTCCTTACACACACACACACACACACACACACACACACACACACACACACACACACACGCACGCGCCCGCGCACAAATTACTTAAAGACTAGTACTTACAGCAAGTCCCCAGGGGACTTGGCACCTCATGTTCTTAATTGCAGCTGTTGTACATCACATTAAAAGAAGGTGCAATTCTGTTCTGTGGGGCAGTAATACCTAGAACATTCTAGAATGCTGTGTCCCCTTCAGTAGGGATGCTGAATGCTGGTTTTATGTGAATAAAAGTCCAGGATAAAAGGGGTGGGGAAAGCTGTAAAAATAATCTGATGAATTTAGTTCACTTGATTGGATTTTATATGGAAAAAACCTTCTTCTAGAACTTTCCTTGCAACTGCCAAGACTTAGGTGCCCAGGTTTTTTTTTTTTTTCTTTTTCCCCTGGGTCCATGCTCACCACACTCTTCCAGCTGACACCAAAGAGCCAGGAGCCCAAAGTCGAGTAAAAAAGAGTAGGAGGTGTGGGGAATTCCTTCTCAGTGGTCGGAGGCTGGATGGCCAAAACAGGAGGAATGAGCAGGTGGAAGAGACGCAGCTGGTGACAGCTCATGAAATATGGATTTAGGAAAAATAGCCAGGCCTGGAAATGCAGGCCTGTAATCCCAGCACTCTGGAGGGCTGAGGCTGGAGGATCGTAAGTTCCAGCCCAGTCTGAAATGGGCTGGAGATGTAGCTCAGTGTGAAGGCCCTAGGCTCTATCCCCAGTACCACAAACACACAAACATACACACACTTGGGAAAAATGTTACTTGGGATTAAGAAGTTGGACAAGTAGCACTGGAGGGTTGAAAGAGAAAGAGAGAGAGAGAGAGAGAGAGAGAGAGAGAGAGAGAGAGAGAAAGAGAGAGGGAATAATAGAAGTTGTGCCAGGGAGGTAGGCAGTGATTCTTTTCTTATTTTACTTATTTATTTTTTTTTTGGTCCATGGATTAATAAGACAACTAAATACTGTAGTAGCGAGACTAGTCCAAGACTTTGCCCCCTAGGTTGGATAATTGGGCCCATTGTGCACCAGATTATGAGTCTGCTTCTCTTTGCTTTATGCTACTGAACTTCGAAGCCATCTTTTATTCTGAAAAGACGATGAGCCACCCTGGGAGGCAATTTCCATCATTATCATAATAATATCCGCAGCAAAATCAAATCATATATAGTTGGCTCTTGAAAATTAATATGAAATTGCCTCCTGGGTTAGCAGAGAGGGACCTAATATCTTAGATTGTCCTCATGTGAAGACAAATGGGTCTTGCCATTTCGAAGAGGGTAAAAGAAAAAAAATTTAAATGAAGGTTGTTTAATACAGGAAAAGTTGAAGAATTTTCAAAAAAATTTAGTGAACTACAGGAAGTTTTCATGAAGCAGAAATCCCCTGAAATGCCAGCTGTCCCCACCCCCAGTCGGTGCCACCTACAGCTCTTTCTTTGATCAGGGTCTGTACACCGCATCACAGTGCTGGTGATTATCTGTGCTTGTCCCTTTCATAAATTTAAGAAGGGACACCAACTCTGATTACGAAAGCAATATGTGGTCATTGGAAAGGAGTTGGAAAACAAGAAAACTTGCAATGAAGAAGAAATTAACATCTGGCTCTATAAGGAAAAGATAATCCCAGTTAACATTTCTTCCCAGTATTTTTATCTTTACGCTATATTTAATTATAAAATAATCTTCCTTCCTTCCTTCCTTCCTTCTCTTGTTTGTTCCTTCCTTTCTTGGTATTAGTGACCGAGCCCAGGAATTTCACACTGAGCTACATCTCTAGAATATTTATATATTTTGAAATTTTGAGATAGAGTGTCACTAAGTCACCTAGTCTGGGGTGGGACTTGTGATCCTCCTGCCTCAGCCTCCCAGAGTGCTGGGATTATAGGCCTGTACCACTGGGCCCAGCTCCTTGTGACTCTAAAGTGAGCCCGCACAGGACGTATGAACCTTGCTGGACCTGAGGTCTGTGTTCCCTAGTACACATCTGCTCTGTGGATGAGTTTATTGGACTCCAGTTTTTCTTTTTAAAAACAGTTTAGGGCTGGGAGCGTAGCTCACCAGTTAGAGCCCTTGCCTAGCAAGCACAAAGCTCTGGGTTTGATTCTCCAGCACCACATAAGCCAGGTGTGGTGGTTCATGCCTATAGTCCCGGCACTCAGGATGTTGTGTGTTTGAGTCTAGCACAGGAGCTACATAGTTCAGGACCAGCCAGTACTATAGAGGGAGATCCTGTCTGAAAAACAAAAAAACAAAACAAAAGTTTATTCTGTTGCCAATCTGCAAAAACTGGGATTTTTTTTTTTTTTTTTTGAAACAGGGTCTAACTCTGTAGTCCAGACTGGTCCTGAACTCACTATGTAGCCCAGGCTAGCCTTGGATTCCTGGCAATCTTCCTGCCTCAGCCTCCCAAGTGTTGGCAAAAACTGGAAAATTTTACTTTAGAACTTCTTGATACATGATTTGCTTTGAAAAATTTAGTGGCTTTACTGGGTTTGAATCCTTTTTGTGTCAGCAACCACCAGTGGAACTGTCCTATCTTACGTGTGTGTTGGGGTACAGGCAGGGGCTTTCCTCATGCCTGTCCCGTCTCCTCCTAAACTCCTGCTTTCTTGTGAATCCCCTGCGTGTGTACACGGGAGACTGTGAGGGTGACTGAGCCCCAGGAAAGAGGCGCCTTTCCACAGTCGAGTCATTTCTTCCCTTGGATTAGCACAAGAGACGGGAGTTGGTCAACCAGAGACAGAACAGTGAGCGTTTTTGTGTTTTGTAGTTCAACAGGATCTAGGGGGTTCCCTCCTCACATCCTTTTTTTAAAAGTACGTATTTGTGATACATAATAATGATATTCAACATGAGGAATTGGTGCATATACTCTAAAACAATTTTTTTCCTTTCGAGAGTTTGACTGCCGCTCTGGGCAGAGGTCAGGGGGCGTTTTAATCAGATGGAGGGAAGCTGGGCAGTCGGCAAAGGCAAAGGCTGGTTCTTTCTTTGCTGCTGGCTGGCCTCCCTCCCTGTGGAAGGAGGAACCCCGCCCTCCCTCCGGCTCTCTGCCACTGAGCTACTTCCCTAGCCCCTTCTTTTTCTTATGAGAGACAGGATCTTGCCTCATCGTGCAGACCAGCAAAGGCCTCCCCCACCCCACAGGGCTGCTGCGTGGAGCGACAGGCCCAGATCCTTTATTTGTTTTCTTTGAGATGGGGTCTCACTAAGTTGCACAGTTGCCCAGGCTGGGCTCAAACTTGGGAATCCTCCTCCCCAACCTCCCAAGGTTCTGGGATTACAAGTCTATGCCACCATTCCCTGCCCAAAGGCCAGTTCTTAAATGCCAGATCTCTCTGCTAGCTCAAAGAGGTGCATGAGTGGTTCCCATAGCACCTCCCACCTCCCTTTGAATGTTAAGACAAGAATGAAATGGCCGAGAAATGTCTCTGGGTGGCATTTTTGACACACTTGAAATACAATATTTCTGTCTAATCTTTGGGCAGCTCCATAGAGAAGATTGTCTAGTACTCTATTTTTTTTTTTCTCTTGGAGAAACTCTGCCAGGAGCCCCCCAGCCGTCCTCTGGACTTCCCTGTCACCCGGGAGCAGTCAAATCACTATCGGAAGATGGCAGAGGGTGTCCAAAGCGAACTGGACGCAACTCTGGTCACATTTGAATGTGCTCAGTCTGAGGAAAGACTGTCCACCTTTGTCACTCAGAAGCGGCCTTTGTGATGCTTCATGGGGTGAAGCAGGGCAGAGGGGTTAACGGTCGGGCGGAAGGCGCAGGTTTAAACCCCTGGGCGGAGTTTCTAGCTGTGCTTGTCCCCTGGAATCCCTGCAAGGTCATGTGCTTGCCCAGCTCCGGAGTCGGCGGCTGGGCCTGGGTTCTAGACCTCAGGGCGTTTGGCTGCCAGCTGGAGCGCCTCAGGATGCCGGTGGAAGTGGGATAGGTCGTGGGGAATGTATAGCCTCTCTCAGAGAACCTGCCTTTAGTGTGGACGTGCCTTTAGTGCTAGCTCACAGCTCAGAGGTCCCAGTCCATCGTAGTTGGCTGGTGATGGTGGAAGGGCATGGCGGAAGGCCGAGCTGGAAAAAGGCTCTTCGCAGTTGGCAAGGCAGGAAGCCGAGAGTGAGGAGCAGCTGGGATCAAGGCTGTACCCAGCCCGGCCACTCAGTGACCGGCTCTGTCTTGCCTGGCCTGCCCCTCTTAACAGCACGTAAAATCCATACGTGAGCCCACTTGACTCTACTAATCCCCATGAGCCAGTCCCCTTCCAAGAGCACGGCTCTGGGAAGACACTCCAGATGGTAACAGAGGGAATTCTGAATTTCTTTCCTGTGGTAGTTCTGATCGGCTGATAGAAGATCCTAGTAAGATGTTTGGGGTCCAGCTACTCCGCCTGGATCAAGTCTAGTGAGTTGTACGTGCGAATTTTCATCTACCTGTCCCGCTCCCAGTTTGGTGGCCCGCGGGGGCCCAGGCTGGCCTGTGAGGTCACCAGCAGTGTCATGGACGCTGCTTGAGCTGATAACACGTGTGGGAGTGTGAACAGATGTATGCATGCACACTCACAATTCCACACACATACACTCATACGTTCACAATGGTTACCTGAAGGGGGAGCCTGGCCAGAACTTACAAAAGTCAAAATGTTCCTTTGTATAAATTCTGCAGGGATTTTCCTTTGCTTGCCTATTTTCACCAGAAATCTGAATATGATTTTTTTCTATCACCCACAATTACAGTTCAGAAGCCAGTGGGAGAAGCACAGCAAATAGTCCATTTACTTGGGTAACAGACGTGGCCACAGGATCACAAACTGTGGTCTTAAGTTCCTTGAATCATTTTTTCCCGTGTGGTACAGGGGTCATGCCTAGGGACTTTGCACCGAGCTACATCTCTAACCCACTTTTATTTTTAATTTTGAGGCAGAGTCTTGCAGAGCTTGATCTTGCCATCCTCCTGCCCCAGCCTCCTACTAGAGTTCTGGGGTGGCGCTGTGTGGCCCGGCTTCCTGGAATCGCGGTTTGTCAGCAGCAGGACTGGCAGTACTGACAGAATGCGGGCTTCCTGCAGTGCCCACCACAAATGTCCCCTGAGACCAAATCAACCTGGGACATTCCTCAGCTGGCTTAGAAAAATGACAGATTATGAAATTCATTTGTAAGGCAAAATTTCCCATTTGGTAACACAGATATAAGCATGAGAAAAGAAAATAAAGCTGAGTTAAGTGGCAAATAAGAGAATGAGGTTTTAAATTATGGGTTTGAGTTTTTGCTCTGTGAATACCCCCCCCACACCCTTTTTAACAAAAACTGCCTTTTCTCATTAGCTTTGAGACCTCTGCTCCAAGATGCTTTTTAAAGAGATTTGCTGTCAGGAGCTGAAGGCCTAGATGGAGTGCTACAAGGAGAACAAGGCCAAGAAGTCATCTCTCCTCGCTTCTCTGAGGGACAGGGTTCAGGAGCTCGAAAAAGAATCAGCAGCGCTTTCTACTTCTAAAACCAAAGCCGAGACTGCACGAGCCGCGATTGGGGAGACGAGGGAGTTGACACGGAGAGTTGCGGAACTTGACGAGAAATTACGGTAAAGATTTGGGCTTGTTTCTCTGTTCTGTGGGCGGCTCTACCAGCATCCGGTAGCAAGATACGTCTTTGCATACACTTTGAATAGTTAGCATTGTTTGGCCTGAGATTCAATTTGGAAAAAAAAAAAGATTGACCTCAAATATCTTTGGAATCTTAGAAACTTTCTGCACCCTCACCTACAAATGTCATTTATTTAGCTCCTGAGCAAACACAGCCTGGTCCTGAGCTTGGCTTGGCTACAGGTTAAGGCTGCAAACACACCTCAGCGGCGGTATCCTTAGGAGAGTTTTTCTGAGTGGAGGCCTAACCCCCAGGTCGCAGGGAGCCTGGAGAGGGAGGCATTTGTTCAGAAGTTAGTTATAATAATACCTGTAAGCCAAAGATCCTGAATAGAACATTTCTTGTTAGGTTTGTTAGGGTTTGTTGCTTTTTTATTTTGATGGGGGTGGTACTGGGGATCAAGCCCCTGGCCTTCACACTGAGCTACAGCCTCAGCTACTTTTGAGACAGGGTCTCGCTCTGTGGCATGGGCTGGTCCTGAACTCACTATGGAGCCTAGGCTGGCCTTGGATTCACAGTGATCCTCCTGCCTCAGCCTCCCAAGTGCTGGGATAATAGTTGTGCGCCACAACTCCCCACTTATGCGGTGCTGGGGAATTGAACTCAGTACTTAGTGCTTGCTAGGCAAGTGCTTTAACCTCTGAGCCATTCCTCCAGCCCCCCTCAGCCACTTTTTATTTATTTTGAGACAGGATCTTGCTAAGACACTCAGTTGCTCAGGTGGGACCCCAACTTGAGATCCTCCTGCCTCAGCCTCCCAGAGAGCTGAGATTGCAGGCCTACCCCACAGGGCCTGGCCTTTGTTTCCCTTTTGCACAGAAAATGTCTGGAACCCGGGTCTTCCCTACTTTGCTCTTACAAAAGAGGATTGTTGAGATAAAACTGGGAATTGGTTGCTCCTCCAGTGTATTTGGAAAATTGTATCTATGACTTAAGTATCTCTATTGATAAAATACTTGGTGTTCATTTCCTTATCCCATCTCAGAAATGACACCGTGTTCCCAGGGCCTGTGCCCCTCCCATTCAGAACAGACCCCTTCGGCATGTGTAGGAGCTCACGGTCTCACATATCTCTCCTCTTCTTCATGTGCCCCGCTACAATAGCTCGCTAAGGCACCAGGGGCTGCACGGGGCGAAGTTGGTGGTCCACCTCGTTCTACTGACCCTCTAGCGGCCTCGATCTGGGGCCTCTGTCTCCTTGCACCAGTCGCTTCTGTTGGGTTCTGGCTCATGACACGTGACTTTTCTCTATCTTGCCTGTCTAGCTACTTTCTTTGGTAATTTTTTGTAGCTTCCAAACATTGCTTTTGTTTATGTGGTGTATTACAATAATGATGTGTGTATGTTGCATCCCTGAAATGAAACCAACTTGATCATGGTATATGATATTTTTAGTGATTTGTTGAATTCTCTTTGTCAGTATCTTACTGAGGATTTTTCTGTGTATGTTTATTAAAGGAGATTGGCCTACAGTTTTCTTTTCTAGTTAAGTCTGTGGGTCTGGTTTTGTTATCAGAATAATGCTAGCTTCCAGAAATGAATTTGGCAATTGTTCCTTCTCTTTCTATTTTGTGAAATAGTTTGAGTGTGGTTTAGTTCTCATATTTATTGGTGATAGCTGTTCTCTGAAGTACTCGTAGAATTCTGCTGTGAATCCATCCAGTCCTGGAATTTTATATGCAGGTACAGACTTCATTACTGCCTCAATTTCCATGCTTGGTCTTCAATTTTAGTATCTTGTATGTATCTAGAAGTTTATCCATTTTTTTTCCCAATTTCTCCAGTTTGTTGAAGTATAAGCTTTCAAAATATTTCTTAGGATTCACTGAATGTCAGCAATGTCTAGTGTAATTTCACTTTTTTCATTCCTAATTACATTGGATTTTTTTTCTTGTCTTCTTTTGGTTAGTTTAACCAGAGATTGATTTATTCTTTAGAAGAACTAACTCTTCAATTTGTTTATTTTTTGCATATTTTAAGTTTCAATTTCATTAATTTCTACTCTGATCTTTATAATTTATTTTGTTTTCTGCCACTGCTTTTCAATTTAGATTTTTCTTTTTTCTGTAGGAGCTTGAGGTACATCATTAAATTGTTCATTTTGGATTTCTCTGTTTTACGTAATGTGTATATTTATAACTCTAAATTTCCCTCTTAGTACTGCTTTCCCTTTGTCCCACTGTGTTATGGTATGATGTGCTTCCATTGTTGTTTGACTCTAGGAAGTTTTTGATTCCTTCCTGGTTTATTCTGTGACCCATTATTTGTTCAATCATTTAGTATTTAGTTCCAGTGTATTTGTACAGTTTGTGTGGTTTCTTTGGCTGCTGATTTCTAGTTTATGCTGTTATGATGTGAAAGTATGGAAGGAATTATTTCAGTTCACTTGTACTTACTTAAACATGCCTTATGGCCTACAATATGGTCGTTTTTGGAAAATGACCAGTGTACTGCTGAGAAAGAAGTGGTTCTATTGCTGTGGGACGGAACACCCTATAAATATCAAGAAAGTCCAGTTGTTCCACAGTGTGATTTAGTTCTTATATTTCTTTGTTAATGTTTTGTCCACTTGGCCTGTTGCCTTAGTTATTTTTTTGTTGCTGGGACAGAATGCCCGACATCCACAACTTAAGAGAGGAAAGATTTATTGTAGCCCAGAGTTTCAGAAAGTCTCAGTTCATTTGTGGGTGGCTGGTGGTGGTGGAAACACATTGCAGAGCCAGAGATAAAGGAAAGCTTATTTTCTGTGTCTAGTTCCATGAAGTATTGATTTCCATCCTTTTATTTTCAATTTGTGCTTTTCTTTATGGATAAAGTATGTCTCTTACAAGCAGCAAATTGTTGGTTTTTGTTTTTCAATCCAATCAGCCAACCTGTGTCTTTTGATAGGAGAGTTGACACTGTTAACACTGAACGTTGTTATAGTGGTATATTTACTGCACTCTGTAGGTGTTGATTATTTGTCATACTTCATTCTCCTCTGCTGTTCCCTTTTTTTCTAGGATCTTTGGTGCCGTTGGTCTCCCACTCTCTGTCCAAGATTCCTTTAGTTATTTTCTGCAACACTAGCCCAGTGGTCGTGAATTTCTTTAGGTTTTCTTTCTCATAGAATATTTGAACTTTTCCTTTTATTTTGAAAGGTGATTTTGCTGGATATAACACACAGTCTGGGTTGGTGTTTATGTTCTCTTAGCACTTGAATGATGCCTTTCCATGATCTGCTGGCCTTTAAGGTTTGTGTTGAGAAGCTGCAATTAATCTGATGAGTTTATCTTTGTAGGTTGCTTTCTGTTTTTCTCTTCTAGCTTTCAGTATTCTCTCTTTGTGTTGGGTGTCTGGGATTTTGGTTATGATGTGTTGTGGAGAGGTTCTTTTCCAGTCAAGATTATTTGGTGCTCTGTATGCCTGCAGTAGCACAATGCTAATTTCTTTTCCTGGATTAGGGAAATTATCTTCTATAATTCATTGTGTAAATCCTTTAAGCCTTTTGCCCAGTTCTCCATTTTCTCCTCCACTCTCTTAAATTTGAGTCATTTCTCTTGCAGTCACCCATCACTCGTTGCCTCTAATCTCTTATCTTTTTGTTTTTTGGTTATCACTGATGATGTGGTCCAGTCTATCAACCTTATTTATCTTCAAGATCCAATAATTTATCCTCAAAAGGTTTGAGCTGGTTTTCAATGTTTTCAGAAGAGTTTTTCATATCCTGGAATTCAGCCTGGGACCTTTTCAGTCTTTCTATTTTTCTAATGAAACATTCCTTCATTTCTTGCATTGCCTTTTTTAATCCCTTTATTTCTGTCTTTTTTGTAACCATAAAGCTTCTTATGTATTAAGATTGTTGTTTTAATAGACTGTTGTCTTAAAATTGTTGTTTCTTTAGTTAAATTCCCTTTGAACTCTTGGAGGCTCTCTTGTTTTAAGCATATCTTGTTTGAGCTCTTTGACCATTAAGTCCACTTGTTCTTTTACTCCCTTTCTTGTAGTTCCTGCTACTTCAGGGCCAATGCTATCAGCTTCTGGGGACTCTGGCCTATTTGCAGGTGATTTTTTTTTTTTTTTGCCTCCTTTCCTCATGGTTCTGTTGCTGTGGACTGTAGATCAGGTGGTGTCAATGGGATCTGTCTCTACTATGCAGACTTCAGTCAGATTTTAGTACTTATGTCTGTTTTAGCTTACTCAGCTAGTAATTTTGGGTGTCTTCTCAATGACCAACCTTCTGATTACCTAAGGAGGAATAGATAACAGAACTGTATGTGGTTTATGAACAAGATATTAGTTGGCATATGTTGGAAATCTGTGCCGTCACCTACAATCTGAATAAAAATTTAAAAATACGGAATATTTCATAAATTTATGTGTCATCCTCATTCAGTGGTCATACTACTCCCTGTGCCATTCCAGTTTTAGTGTATGTGCTGCTTAAGCAAGTGCCATAATAAATGATTATAAATGTATTGTACAGTGAGGTCTTTCTTTTTTTGGCAGAATCTCTGTGTGTACTGTGTAGTCTAGTCTGATTCTGAACACAGTGTGTAGCTGAGGCTGGCCTTGAACTCATGGCAATCCTCCTGCCTCAGCTTCCTGAGTGCTAGGATTACAAGCAATCACTACCATGTCTGGCTACTTTTTGAGGTGTTGGGGATTTAAACTCACAACCTTGGGCATGGTAGGCAAGTGCTGTAACCTCTGAGTGATGCTCCCGCCCTTTGTCTTTGTTTCCTCACTGTAACTGGTGAAGCATGGGGTTTGGGGCTCTCCTTCATTCCTGAGGCCTGCTCACCGTGGGCAGAAGAATAGGGGATCCAGAATGTCTTCTTCCTCTTGACACCCTTGTCTCCAGTGGGGGCGATCTAGGAGCTAACCTGGGAGATTATACCATGTTTATTTGTCTGTGGTACTGGGATCTAGCCCAAGGCCTTCACACTGAGCTATGTCTCCAATCTGTTTTTAAAATTTTTTTTATTTTTGCTTTCAAGACAAATTCTCACCATGTTGCTAAGTTGCCTGGGCTGGGCTTGAACTTGTGATCCTCCTGCCTTGTGTGCCTAGAGTGCTGGAATTATAATCATGTGCCACCACACCTATTTTTATGTGGTGCTGGGAGATTTGAACTCAGGGCCTTGTGCATGCTTGGCAAGTGCTCTACCTGCATAACTGCACGCCCAGTCTCAAGATGCTTGTCTTTTAAAAAGATCAGGAAGTCTAATGTCTTGATTAGGACCACGGCCTCCCTGGGTGTTCCTCCTAGAAGAGGAGCACAGTGTCTCCGGTTTCACAGCTACATCTTCACTCTGATGTGCTCTCGTGGACACACGCATGTGCATGCTCCACGGGCCGTGGTGGCCAAGGGGGCATTCCTAATAATCAGCTAGGTGGTCCTTCATCCTTCTCACCAGCCCTTCAGGGAGTGCTTATTATATGCCAGGTGCTATTCTGAAGTTGGGCAGTGAGAAAAGCAGGCCTACCTCTTGTTCTTTGAGGGCTCTCAAAAATTTTTCTTTATCTGTGTTAGAAATACCTTTTTGGCAAAATAGAATAGTCCTGTTTACTTCCCAGCAGAGCCAGGAAATACCTGGCACCCGGCAAGAGGCTCCCACGGGCGGCAGCCTCTGTGGAGCATCCTTTCAGCCCTGTGGGGCGTCACGCTGAGCCATGTCAGGCCGCTGATATTCCTGTGTGCGGCTTTTGCTCACCTCCTGCCATATGGGCCTTGTGAATGATTTCAAATTGACCATTAATCTGCACCACGTTTAAAGTCTCCTTTGAAAAGTGTGATCTGGTGCAGGCCTGTAATCCCAGCGCTCTGGGAGGCAGAGGCAGGAGGCTGGCCAGGTCTTGTCCAGCCTAGACAACTTAGTGAGTTAGTGAGATCCTGTCTTAAAATCAAATGTAAAAAATACATGGACTGGCAATGTAGCTCAGTGTGAAAGCATCAGGCTTGATCTCTGGTACCATACACATGTGTGTGCACACACAGGCGTGCAAACACGAGGAACAGAGACAGAGAGAGAGAGAGAGACAGAGAAAGGAGAGAAGGAAGGAAAGAGGAAAGACAGTGAGACTTCGTGCGCACAGGAAGAAAGGCTTTGCTGTTTTAATACGGGCAGGCTGTCACTGGGGTACACACTGAATTGTCCAGAGAAAGGGATGGACTTGTCTATGTTATGGAACAGCTCTTCTGCGTTCTTCCCAGCTCTGAGAGCTGTGCACGGAGAATACGTCCAGGAGAGGACAAATCGTTACTCTTGAAGAGACCATAAACGTCCATGAGATGGAGGCAAAAGCTAAGAGAGACCATCGGGAGGCTGGCGGCCGATGGGGACAGGCAGCAGCAGAAGGCGTCCTCGGGGCCGCGGAGAGAGACAGGCTGTGCCAGGTACAGCGAGGGGGTGCGGGAGACAGCAGCGGTGCGCACAGCTGCCACCGAGAGGGAGGAGTGGGAGACGGATGTGGGAGGGAGGAGTGCAGACCACGACTCCACCCGCCGCTCTCCGTAGGGTAGGACAGTGGGGGCAGGCGGGGTGAAGGGCCTGGGGGGTCCAGGGTGTCATCTCTCCTCTTCTCTTCCCCCACCTCCCCCCAACCCTGCGATATTGGGGATTCAACCCAGGGACTTTTCACTAACCTGTATCCCCAACTTAATAAATTTTTAAATGTTTAAAAGTTTCGCTAAGTTGTGAGGTTGCCCAGGCTGGGCTCAAATGTATGACCCTCCTGCCTCAGCCTCCCAGAGCACTGGGATTATAGCTGTGCACCCTCATGCCAAACATTTTTTTTTTTCTAGCTGGAAAAAAGGAAATACAAAAATACATTAAAGAAAAGAATTTGTAGAGATGATGGCCTATGTTAGTTAGATAAAGCTATTTTAAAAATTTCAGTTTAAAAATTTATTTTTTGAATTTGGTAATATGGTTATATAACACAAAATTCTAAATATACACATTATTCCAGTGAAATTCTTGTATGTGCCCCCTCTGTAGCCATCCAGTTCTCTGAAGAGAAAATTTGTTACAACTTCTAAGATTATTCTACATGCATGCATGCATGCAACATATAAAAGAATGTGTTAGTTATATATAATGTAAATTATTTATATTTATTTTTAGCACAAACAGCAATATATTGCACACTATTATCAACAAGGTCACTATTAATAATTTAAAATAAAACATAATCCTTACTTGTTATCCCAGCACTCTGGGAGCCTGAGGCAGAAGGATGTCAAGTTTGAGCCCAGCCTGGACAACTTAGTCACTTAGTAAGACTGTCTTAAAATCAAAAAGAGAGAGAGAGAGAGAGAGAGAGAGAGAGAGAGAGAGAGACCTAGAAGCAGACCTGCTAGATCAAAGGATGTGGATATTGTAATTTTGAGAGAGAAGTGACTCAATATAGACCTTTTATTTACAGAATGAATTGCCTGATCTTTTCAAGTTAGCTAGAACTTGTTTGAGCATGGGCATTAACTTTGTATGTTTTCTATGACATAATTCTTTGTATGTTTGCTATGACATAATTCTTTAATTATGTTTAAGTTTTATGACAAAGGAACGAATTATTGGATTAACAAATAGTGAAAAGTGAGCCACGTTCAGGAGCCAAATGAGCTGGCTCACCCCATGAGTGAAAGTCCACAGGACGCTGGTGTGTAGGTGTTTACTTCGTCGTCTGAAAGGCTGAGACATGAGGATCGCAAATTGAGCCCAACCTCGGGCAGTTTAACAACTCAGTGGGCCCTAGCCTCAGAGAAAGGGGACGGGACGCGGTACCTCAGGGGGAGCGCCTGGCTTCCTAGATGGGCATGCGCAAGCAAAAAACTGTATGAGAGGAAGGGAATGACCCCGCAGAGGAGATGGAATTGAAAATGAGGTAGTCTGGAGGGACTGGCGCTCCGAAGGAGGCTCCCCGAGGGTACCAGGAGCCTTCTTCCGTGGGCTTTCCTTGTTTACAGTGGCATCATGAAGATGTGATGGTGGCCCACACGATGCCAGTGATTTCTGCTTCTCTCCTATTCCTGCATCAATGAATCCTCTTACCCCTGACTTTCTTCCCCGGACACTTCAGCTTCTTGGAAGGAGTACAGGGCATCGCTGCTGCCAAGATCTTGTCTTCGTCAGCCTGTGCTGCCATGCAAAATATCCTAGACTTGGCTCCGTGTCACTCGGTGGTGGAGAGCTTACCTGGTGTGCACAAGGCTCGGGTTTGATCTTCAGCACCACAGAAAACAGAGCAAGACAACAATAGACTAGGTGGCTTGCAGGTGTTTGCAGATGTTTATCCCTCACAGTTATGGAGGTTGGAAGTTCAAGACCAGGGTGCTATCATGGTCAAGTTGCATTCTGGCAAAGATTGTTGAGGAATAGGTGGGGGGAGAGAAAGATATCAAGCTTCATGGTGCCTCCTTTAATGAACTTACTAATCTCATCATGGAGGCCCCATCCTCATGAGCTTATCCAAACCTATCACTTCCCAAAGACCCCACCTCCCAATATTATCATATTGGGGATGAGGGCTTCAATGTGTGGATTTGTGGGGACGCAATTTAGTTAATAGCAGCTCTCAGTTACTTTTCTCTGTTTTTTCCTATGAACAATTCCCAACATAAAGAATATGACATTAATGCCCATCTAACATCTATGCAGATGCAGCAACTCTTAGCATTTTGCCCTATTTCACACCCCACTATATTTTCAAAACCACTTCAAAATATGCTGCAGATATTATGTGCAGTTCTTGACTACTTTGGCATTCAGCACATTTTCCTTAAGAATAAGGACCTATAATCTCAATACCACCACCACACCAAACAGTTAACAATAATACCATTACTGTTTGAACTTGTTTTAAACGCACAAATGTTTGCTATTTCTCCTGAGAAGTGGAGTTTAATGCCCCCATATAAAGGGTGAAATTAGTTACTCACTTGCAGTAAGTAGAGTACGTTAGAAGTAATGGGATGTCAACCTTGAGGTGGCTTCTCTTTAGATAAACCTCTTGGACTTCAAGAATCACTTGCTCTCGATGGAAGTCACTGCTATGCTATGAGGTGGTTCTGGGGAGAGAGATGCCAGCCCCAAGTGGTGATGACAGTCAGGTGGCGATTATAAGGCTCATGTGTCAAGGACCTGAGGTCGGTCAGCTCCAAAGGAAATCCTTCAGCCGAGCCTGGGATAATGATAATCATGTTTGACTGCAACTTCAGGAGGGACTGAGGCTCAGACCCAGCAAAGTCATATCCAGATTTCTGACGCACAGAAACTGCAATAACAGACACTTGTTTTAAGCTACTCAGTTTGGGGCAGTGTGCAACACAGTGACAGATAACTAACCATCATCTGTCTTAGTTGCTTATGCATTGCTGGGATTGAATACCTGATAATCCACAATTTAAGGGAGGAAAGATTTATTTTAGCTCCCAGTTTCCAAAGGTCTCAGTCCATTCATGGGGCAGCTGGCAACATGAAGGCAGGTGGCAGCGGCTGGAGAGCTGCTCAAGGCATTGCAGACAGAAGCCAAGTGAAACAGGAGCCAGGTGCGTCTGGAGACTCAGGCAAGGTTCAGGTTGCCCAGGAAGAAGCTGTCACAATGTTTTCTCTTTTACTTACGTGTTTCCTCTTCCTTTACTTACGTGTTCAAATTGCCAGTCGGGCTACACACACGCAGGGTGAGTGCCCTTCCCTCACTTCCTGGCCCACATTCGGTCACAAACATCTGAAAGCCCTGCCGTAGGCACCTCCAGGTCTCAACAAATTGACACAGTTTTTCCAGGTCAAGCCTCAAACATCCAGCCCTTCCATCCTCACCCTGCCTCTCAAGGGCACATAGTTCCACCGTTATCCCACTGTGTTCAAGCACGTGTGGCTTTGGGACACTGTGTCTTCGTATGCCACATTTCAAAATTTACAACTTGCAGCAAGGATGTCTTTTTATAGCTGTTTTCTGCCCCATTTTGAGATATGATCTAAGTTTATTCATTTCATTTGTTGATTATTTTTATTTTTTAAATAGTTTTTTAAGTGGCATTGACATTTTGGAGAGTCCAGAGCAGTGACTTGTTTTCACATAAGATTGTTTAAATTGTTTTTCTAATCCTGTAAGTTATATTAATAAATATTGGGGAAAATAAATTTGGATTTAGATGCTGGATTGGATTCAGGTCTGTTGTGGTTAGGATATGGAGTGTCCCCCAAAAGTCTCATGTATTTTAATGTTATGGATTGTCTATGGAGCCGTGTAACGTTGTTGGATTGGGGTCTGGTCTGGAGGGGGGGATTACAGTTGTTGGAATTAGGGGCGTGTGAGTTAAGACTAAAGGCATGTGACTTGAGACCGAAGGTGTGTAGCGGCCACACCTTCCATACCTGGATGCAGGAGAGAATGAGACTAGGATTGAGACTTGGACCGGTCTCAACTAGTCTCAACTTTCCTTCCTGTTTGTGATGTCCTGAGAAGCTGCCTCCACCTCTGCCTCTGCCATGTACTTCAATTGCTGCTGGCTGCTGCTGCAAGGACTGTGACCTTCTGAAACTGTGAGCTAAAATAAACCTTTCCTAAATTTGTGCATGTCATGTATTGAGTCACAGCAATGAAAAAGTAACTAAGACAAGGTCAAACCTCTTGGTGAGAATATTTTAAAAAGCAAAGTTGTGTATTTCATATTGCATCACAGAAGGTGAATGATACTAGATTTTTCTGTTAATTGTGACACCTAGTTTGACTCCCAGTCTCTTTAGTGTAAAGGTGCATATGCAAAAATCTGTAGTTAGGTAAGGTATCTACAGGTGGCAACTGCTAGGTTGTTCCTGTTCCTGTGGACATCTGGATTACCTGTTCTATCAGGGGTGGCAATGTTCCTATTTTGGTTTGGATCTGGAATGACTCCCCAAAGCCTCATGTATTTGGATGCTGGGAATACCTACGGATTCTATGTGCTGTTATAACATGGGGCCTGATTGGGAGGGATGGATTATAGGTGTGTGGTGAAGACGAGCTTGTGTTGGTTTATAGATTACAGGCGTGTGGTGGATTAGTGGCATACTGTAGATTACAGCTATGGGGCACATTACTGGGTGTGTGACCCAGGGGGGCAGCACTCTGAGGCTGGACCCAGAAGAGGTGGATCCCTGGGATGTGACCTGGAAGGGGATATGCTAGCTCCACCCTTCTTCTTTGACTTGACTTCTTTCTGCCATGCCATGAACAGCAAAGCCTCTGCCATGTGCTTCCACCCTGTGACCTCCCAAAACTGATCTACAATAAATCTTCCCTCTCTTAGAAGTAGAAATCTGGTATTGTGGCACAGAGGTGAAAAAGTAGCTATGCACAGTTCCTATTTTATCATTCCTCCTCTTTATCAGTTTTTCTTTGGTAAAGAAAAAGCTTTCTTTCTTTTTCTCTACAATTCTATGAACACATGGGTTTTTATTTATTTATCCTGGTACAGTCAATTACTCTTACTTTTTTCTTTTTTTGGTGTTCCAAATTCTCTAAATTTTTCCGTTAGGAGCCTCTTTATGGATGTCTTTGTGCATTCTGGAAGGCCTAGCTAGGAAGATCACAAGTTTAAGCACGGCTTGGGCAACTTGGTGACTTAGTGAGACCCTGTCACAAAATAAAAATAAACAGAAAATGAGCTGGGGATGTAGCTCAGTGTGAAGGCCCTGGGTTCCATCTCCAGTATCATTAAAAAAACAAAAAGATCGTCCTCATGACTTGGTGACACAACTCCTCCAGTATTCAGCACTTCCTTGTTTTCTGGAAGAAGATGTCCCATGTGCACACATCACCAACCAAAGCCAAGCAATTTCCTGAGAAGTGTTGGTCCCTTTTCATCAGGGAATGGTGTTTAGAAACCAAAGTGTGTGTGTGTTAAGAGTGCTTGTGTATCGGGCCTCACCGTTAGCACAGTCACTGTGCCCAGTACTCAGAGGGGCTGTATGCTCCATTCAATCTCACACAGCGATTACGTGGCAAAGCTGGAATGTGTGTCATTTCTCTGGATTGCTGTGCTTCCACAATAGTCCTCTTTACAGCTACAAGTCACAATTGTGTCCTCCATGTGGGTCCAAAGGCAGAAATTATTTATTAGTAAATTGGACAATAATCTAACACTATGCAGATTTCCTCAGTGGCTCTTAGCTCAGTTATAAACAGTAGCTCTTAAATGTTCAAGACTCGAGCATTAGGAAGAATTTCGTATTTTTTTTTCTATGGAAAATACACTTCTGAGGATTATTGGTAGGAGGTGGATAAAAGAATGTGTTGTAAAAGCACATTAAAAAGCCAGCATGAGTTTTTCTTCTTATATAAGTGTTTTGCCTTGGAAGGGGCTGATGCAATGTTATTCAGGCTTTGGAAACACGTTCATGCTGACTTGAGACTCTGGCCAAAACAATAAAAATCATAAAATATGTTCAATATAAAACTTGAGATCTTTAGTAAAGTGCTCACTCATAGCATTATGAGTCCAGAGATTTACAACTGAAAAATACTGTCCAGTGGTTCTCCTGACACATTAATGACCTCAGGAAGAGTCTTCATGGTGCTTTCGAAAGCTTTGGTTTTGAAGTAGAGAATTTATTTTATTAGTAAAGTCCAGATGGCCTGGAGGGTAGATGTGGCCATGGTGCTGGGTGCTGCATCTGTCGGACTCAGCTTTTCTGATTTGCTTAAAGACTTAAATTACTTTTGGAAATATCATGAATTAAAAAAAAATAATGCAGGTTATTTATTCTATTGATGGTAAATATTACCTGGAAATCTTTCGTAGCTCAGATTTCTGGTTTTGTTTGTTTTTGGTTTTGATGCTGGGAATTGAACCCAGAGCCTCATGCAGGTTAAGTGCACACTCTACCAATGAGTGCCCCATTTGGATGTTGGGAATACCTACGGATTCTGTGTGCTGTTATAATATGGGGCTTGATTGGGAGGGATGGACTATAGGTGTGTGGTGAAGACGAACATGTGGTGGTTTATAGATTACAGGTGTGTGGTGGATTGTGGCATACTGTAGATTACAGCTGTGGGGCACATTACTGGGTGTGCCCCATAGCTGTAATCTACAGTTTGATAGTTAAAAAACTATCAAAGATTGACAGATTTTCTTTTTCAACTTTGAGACCAGAAGTCACTTTTTCTATAGAAGCTACACACGCATATTTCTCTAGTCCTACAGACTAGAGAAGTTAAAACCAGTGGGTCAGAAATTACACTTACATATTATGTTTCAAATAGCTTCATGCACATACACACACTCACATATGTATAAATATATTTCTTTTTTTTTAAATTGGCTGATTAGAATAGGTTGGACATAACACTAGTTTTGGACACAGACAGGCCTAGTATCTTAGTTACATTTTTGTTATTGTGACAAAATACCGACATTCACAACTTAAGGGAGGGAAGATTTATTTTAGCTCACAGTTTTGGAAGATTTCAGTCCATTCATGGGTGCTGGCAGTGGTGGAAGCACACGGCAGGAGAAAAACCAGGAGACAAGCTGTTCTTTACATGGCAGACATGAAGCCAAGTGAGGGAGAAAGGATGGAACTAGCGTATACCCCCCTTTCAGGTCCTGACCCAGTGATCTGTCCCTTCCAGGTTACATACCCGATAATCTACCACATGCCTATAACCTAACACATGCCTGCAATCTACCACACACCCGTAATCCACAACATCTAAACACATGAGGTTCTGTTGGACATTCCAGATCCAAACCATAGCATGCTGCCCCTGGCCCCCAAAAAGCTCATGTCCACCTCCTTATGTGAAATGCATTTAGTCTTTCTCTAAGAGTTGCCAAAGTCTTCACAGTTCCAGCGCTGCTAAAAAATTGAAGACCAAAATCTCTCCTGAGACTCAGACAGGCTCTAACTGTGAGTTCCTGTGAAAATCAAAGAAAATTTAAACCACTCCCAACACACAATGACTCAGGGTAAATATTCCCATTCCAAAGGGAGAAATAAAAAACGGAAGCTAGAAAACAATTAGACCAAAACAGGTTCTCACTGCAGCAGGGCAAGAGTTAAATCTTGTAGCTCTGCGTCCTGTAGTTGTGTGCCCAGCACTTAGAATAAGCTGCGGTGGTTGTGAGCGCCAAAGTGTTGGGCGGCACCCCTTCCTCCAGTGTTGCCTCTGACTATGACCTCCGTGGCCTCTCTTTTGGGCTGGCTTTGCCTCAGCCTGTGTTCTTCACTGCTAATTTTCTGGAGTCTCCACTGCACCTGAGGCTTCTTCTTCACAACTTGGTCCACTGCCCTTCCAGGAGCACCTTGCCTGGCCTCCAAGGCCTTCACATGGTATCTGGATGGAGGGCTACATGACCCCACAACTCTTGCATTCTGCAAGCCTGTTAAAATAGTACCACATGAAAAACACCAACTTCTGTCACTGGCTGGAGCAGTAGTCTGGCCTTCATCTGCAGTAGCCTCCAAATGCCTGGATGCTGGAACTCCAAGGTGGCTGAGTTCTGGCAAATACTTCCCTCTTTGGCCCTACAGCTTTTCCTGGGTATTCTTCTTGAATTGGTAAAGGGTGGGGTCTTGCTGATTTCTGAGATAATCCTGATTTCTAAGTACTTGTTTTCTTTTGAATGCTAATCTTTTTGACAATCATGTGCTCTTCTGCCCCCCTTTCCAGCCCCTTCCAGTCTTGCAAAACTGCAAACTTTTTGCATCTTTTTCCTTTGCCATTTTCTCCCACCTCACAGTCTAGAGCTGGCTAAAAGCTGCAGACAATACCCAAGTGACAGCCTGAACACTGGGCTGCCTTGAAATTTCCTCCACCAGATTAAGTAGTCTATCACCCTTAATCTCAGTTTCAGGCAAAGTCTCTGGACAAGGGCAGAAATGCTGATATGCATTTTGCCAGAGCATAGAACGCATGGTCTGTAGACCAACTGCCAATAAAATTCTCCTTCCTATCTGAAATTTCTTGAGCTCGGCCTTTCTAATCCCTTGACATTCTAATCTGAATTTGGACTAAAATTTCCCAACAAGTTTGGCTCATAACATTCTAGGCTTCTGTAGCTGGTATCTTCAGACTTTTCCGAACTCTTGCAAACTTGTTTCAAAGCCTTCTAAACTACATTGTGGGGTGAAGTCACAGCGATGGCCTCACTTCTCTGGTACCGATTTCTGTCTTGGCTACCTTTCATTGCTATGACAAAATACCCAACACCCATACCTTAAGGGAGGAAAGATTTATTTTAGCTCACAGTTTCAGAAAGTCTCAGTCTCTTCATGAGCTCTGGCTGTGGTGGAAACACATGGCAGGAGGAAAGGAGAAGCGGAGCTGTTCTCTGCAGGTCTTGTCCCATCAATCTGCCCCCTCAAGGCCAAACCTTCGTATTCTTCCCCCTTCTGTGTTAAGCCTCAGTGATCTTCTCCGTCCAGGTCACACACCTGTAATCCACCACACCTATAATCTAATACATACACATGATCAACTATATCCAAATACGTGAGGGTTTTTGAAGACATTTCAGATTCAGCCAGATCCAAACCATAACATTGGCACCTGAAATGATATCCCTGCTGCTTTTGTGATTTGTTATCCTTTGGTTGAGTGATGAAGAGGAAAGAAAATGCACACAGATGTGTGTGTGTGAGAGAGAGAGAGAGAGAGACAGACACAAGAGAGAGAATACAAACAGAATGTTTTAGAGGCTAGGTTCTTTCAACAGACAAATGGAGAAAGAAAATATGACATATATATATGTAGTGGAATATTATTCAGCCACAAAGAAGAATGAAATCATGTCATTTGCAGGAAAATGGTACATGTTGAAACCATACTGTTAAGTGAAATAAGTCAGATGCAGAATTTAAATGTCACATCATTTGTCTTGTGTGAGAAACCGAAAATATAAATAAATCAAAGAGTGAAATAAAAAAGATGATAAGAAACAGTGAGGAGATGTTTTAGAGATGGGGAAGAGGATTGGGGAAAAGAGGGATAGAGGAGTGTGTGGGGGGTAGAAGGATCCAAAAAAGATCAATATATTATGTGTGTGTGTGTGTGTGTGTGTGTGTGTGTGTGTGTTTTCCAAAATGAGTGCAACTACTGTGTATTACAAATGCATACATACAATAAGACAAGCGAACACACAGTTGGCCTGTGGCCTCTGGAGTGGGGCAGCTGGGGTCTCTAAGCTCCTGCATTGTTTGGCTGTGTGTTCTAAGACATGTAAGTTCACTTCTTTGAACCTCTTCCTTTGTTTATCTGTCAGACAGACAATTTCAGTCACCATGTCTTGTAAATATTGTTAGGACTACATTCCCATTGGGGGATTGGTCCCAGGATCCTCTGCATGCCCAAGTTCCTTCTGTCTAAGGGCATGGCACTTGTGACCTTGATGCATTCTGTGGACTTCCAATTGTCTTGAGATTTCTTATGGTACTTCACGCTATGCCAAAGCCGAGTATGTAGCCACTGTGTGGTATTCTTAGAGTGTGATGACATGGGGAAATGTCTGTGTGTGGTCAGTACAAATGCACGTTTGCTTTCTGAAGATTTCTGATCCATGGTTGGTTGAATCCATGTATGAGGAATCCGTGATTACTGGGGACCGACTGCAGCACACATACAGTCCTTAGTGCATGCCTGGCACATGGTGCTCATTATTTTTACCTCTCTTTCCTAGTTATTTACTTTGACCTTGAATTTCATAAACATGATATTATATTAAGGGTACATGCTGGTCCTGGTGACATAGACCTGTGTAATTCTGGCACTTTGAGAGGCCGAGGCAGGAGGATCACAAGTTCAAGCCCAGCCCTGCCTCAAAATCAAAGGTTAAAATAATGGGCTGGGATTATAGCTCAGTGGGAAGGCCCTGGGCTTCATTCCCAGTACAAAAATAATAAATAAATAAATAATAAATAAATAAGCAAACAAAGGAAGAAAGAAAGAGTCCAGGCACAGGAAACAGATTGTGGGAGTGAGAAATGGTGAGACAGGAAACATTACTAACGACGTCAAGACTGTTTACTCCTCTAGGATCCTAATGGTGGAAATGACCATTAAAGGGCTAAAAAGAACCTTCTTTAAAACGTCCCTGATTAGCTGGTGCCGGGCCCTTCCTTGGACTCCTCCCGAGGTGGGGGGCTCACTACCGTTCAGCGCGGTTTGTTGCATTTTTCTGCAGTTCTAATTTCTTGGCAGCTGTTCATGTAGCGCGTTGAGGGTCAAGATCCTTGTAACGCACAACCTCATTTTGGTTCTAGTTTATTTCATAGCAAACAGAAATCTCTTTCTCTGGTCACCTTGCAAAATTTAAAAGCATCTCTCATGGACTTCTGCTTCCCGCTCCTCCCAGCTGCCCTGGGCCTCCCCCCTTCTCCATGCGGGACCTCTTCTCTGTCAGTGCGTGGGCCAGGCTGTGGGAGCGCTGACTGGGAGAGACACCTGCGTCAGAGCCGCTCAGAGGGACAGAGAGGCGCAATTTAAAATCTCCCTTCGACTCTTAAGTCTCTGCGCTCTTACAAAATAACCCATTTATTGATATGTGTAAGTGCAAAACAATAAGCTTGCATCAATCTTGAGTATTTTGTGCACATACACATTGTGACAAAGGTACAGATCCCTCCCTTCTCCCTCTTCGACCCTCCCACTCTTACAAAATAGCTTGTTTGAACTGGGTCTCTGTCTCTGTGGTCCTGCCATTGTCCTCAAGGCTTCAACGCATTTTCTTCCCTGATCCATCCATGTGCGAGGCGGTTTTAGGCTTGTGCTATGAAACATACTTTTTAGTTCTCCTTCTCTTTCTCCTTCTCTTTCTCACTTTTTATCGTGTTATTGGTTTTATGCTGTTGAAGTTGACGTACGTCTTTGCTGGTTTGTTTGTAGGTTTATCCTAAAAATTTAAAATCAGTCAAGCAGCATTTAAAGCAACATGATTATCCTGTCTTTTAAAGCTTGGCCTGTAATCGAAGCGCTCTGGGAGGCTGGGGTGAGAGGATTGCAAATTTGAGCCCAGACTGGGCCGTTTGGTGATTTAAGTGAGACCCTGTCTCAAAAAAAAAAAAATAATCTGTGGTAATTCAAATGGGTTTGCCTTGGTAGAGTAATGTCTGTTTTTCTCTTGCTGTTTTTAATATTCTCTGTTTATGTTGGATTTCTGAGGTTTTGATTATGATGTATCATGACAAGTCTTGCTGCTGGATGAGGTTATTTGGTGTTCTATAAGCTTTTTGTACCTGAAAATTAATTTATTTTCCAATATTTGGGAAATTTTCTTGTATGATTTCAGTGAAGAAATTCTTTATGCTTTTGGTGCTGTCTTCTGCTCTTTCCACCGCACCCATAATTCTGAGATTGGTTATTTTTGAATCATCCACCAGCTGTTGTATGCAACTACTTAGCTCATTCATAATTTTGGAGTTGTGCCTAATTATGGCATTTGTTTCCTCAGCTTTGTCTTTAAAGTCTGAAATTCCATCACTAGAATGTTCAAGTTGACTTTCCCTGCTTTCAAATGCAGTTTTCATACCCTGAATATCAGCTAGATTTCTTTTTCAGATTTCCACTTCGCTATCAAAATGTTCTTTCATATATAGCATTTCCTTATTTACCTCAGCCAACATTTTATTTGTGGCTTCTATATGCTCAGTAAGCTTTGTATCCATGAGGAACACTATTTGTTTAGTAAGTTCCTCTTTAAGCCTGATAAACATTGCCTGTATTTATTTGAGGATATCTTATTTGAACTGGTTATTCTACTCACTTATTTGCTTTTTGACTTTCTTCTCTATGAGTTCCACAATTTCAGGGCCCATGACCTTTGTTTCTGGGGTCTCAGGCATTTTTGTGGGTGTCCTGTGGCCTTGTCTTCTTTCCATGTTTCTCTTGTTGAGGGACTTCACTTTAAAGACCTAGCTGGGAGGTTTCTTTGAACTGCTAGAGGGTGTGTGGAGGTGGGGAGCAAAAATTCCGCTGAGTTCTGTGCTGGGAGTAGGGAGAGAGGGAGGACCTAACAGCCCAGTGGCCTCTGTGGTGTCCTGGTCACCCCCATGCCCCTCAGCAGAGCTCTCCTGCCTGTCCTGGCTTCTCTCCCCCATGGTGGGGCTCTCCACCTTGGAGGTGCTGCCACTACCACTCGAGATGTTCTGGGGTCAGTGGCATTCTTTCCTCTCTGCAACTGTCTCTTGTGCCAGATTCTTTCTAGACATGTTTAAGAGTGACCCCAAAAGCCCTGATGTGCTCTTCTGAGCTTTCTTTTATTCAAATCAGTTCAGCCTAAAATGGCTCCTGCTCATATTGTTGTTCATCATGGCCGTTGAGAACTGCTTCTGATCTAGGATCCGGGAGGCCTTTTCTAGGGAGAGCTCACATTGCATTGACGGTTTGCACTACCCCAGACTCGTTTCTGGAGGCTGGGGTTACCAGTTGGTGTCAGTTCCCACTTTTCCGGGATCCTGCTTACCTTGGTCAGAGGTTCCAGGCTCCAGGCTTTCCTCCACCTGCAGATGCCGGTGGCTCCCAACTATTTGCAGCCAGCCTGGTGCTGCTTCCTGAATGCCTAGCTTTAACCACATTTCATTGAGAAGAGAGTTAGATAAGATGATAACTTTTTTGAAGATGAAAGAATAAATTCTACATAAATCGTCAAAGAATGTGTCCCTAAGTATATAGTAATCACCATATTAAGAAAATATTTGAAAATATAAAGCACAAGTCCAAACTTTAAGCATCATAAACTATAGGCATAAGATTAAAATTTAATAAAAATAATGATAATAACAATAAAAATGAAAAAAGCATAGAATTACAGAAATTGCACCCATTATTTTTAAGTATGGGTGTAGGAGATGAATGTAGACAATCACTTTTGTGGTTTTTTAAATTTTGCATTCATATCTGGAAAAACGTTCTGACTAAAACTCCCTAGGCTGATGTTCCACATGTGTGTTTTGAATGAATTCCAGTGATTGAAGCGGATAACGCTCAGCCGTGACAACGCACTGGTGCTTGGCTGGCTACTGGAGGCCCCTTGGTTGGACTGATGGTGAGGCTACTCATAGGAAAGAGAAGTTCTGCTTTTAGGACCCTTATAGTGGACAGTCAACATCTCAGAGCTTGACTGGAAGAGACCTTAAACCAACTTCAGCTGAAGGTATTTACTTGGAACCTGGATCCAAAAGGAACTCAATATGTTTTCAAGAATCTGTGTTCTGTCCTCCATCTGGAGACATTTCTATTACTTTTATTTCCTAGAGGTAGATTGAAGTTGTCTTTTGATGAAAGAGAAGGTTCTAGATCTATGTGCTTTTTCCTTTTAGGTTAGCATCAGCCAACCAACCTTAAGATAACACTCGTGTTCCCACAGGACATGGCTGCTGGGCAGCTGGCACCCCACACCGCCTGCATGTGAGGGCAGTGAGCATGCCCGGCCTTGCTCAGAGGGCAGGGCCACTTGGACAGGCCAGCTTTGCTAGGGAAATGACAAAACTCAGACCCTCTGCTTCTGAAATGATCACGTCGGGACCAAGGACAAAGAGCAGCAAGAGCGGCACCAGTTTATAAGTCGCACTTCGGATCGCGCTTTCCCAGGAGGGTCTTTAACATACTGAAGTTTGATCTGTGTGCCAAACACTTGGTCTGGTCTAGTCCAAGGGAAGGTGAACAAGATATCACCCCCTTTGTTCTAGATCCATCACTTCTAACACAGCACGTGTAGTATGTTATGTGTGTGTTTGTGTTTCTGTCATTGTGTACTTGTCATAGTTTGATGTGGAATGTCCCCCTGCCCCATGTGCTTGGATGTTGTAGAATGTCTACAGATTCCACATGCTGTTTAGAGGAGTGACCTGGTGGGCAGGGGCAGGTCACTGGAACATGATGGGGCCGGGGTGTGGGGGGATATATGCTAGCTTTGTGCTTTCTCACTTGCTTTGCTTCCTGTCTGCCATGCCCTGAGCAGCTTTCCTCTAGCTGGGCCTCTGCTGAGCCCTTCCACTACTGGCAGCTGCTCATGAATGGATTGAGACCTTCTAAAACTGTGAGTCGAAACAAACCTTTCTTCTCTCAAGTTGTGAGTGTTGAATATTCTGTGCTGGCAGTAAAGCACCCCTTTACATGGACCTCAGTTTTTTCAGAGTTGCCACCTTCTGTCCCATCTTCCTTCTGTTTCTACCTCCAATTACAGCGTCCTCTTCCAGACATGGCTAGTACTGAAGCTGCTTGTGTCTGTATTCTTCTCATTTAGGTATAAAGGGAGCTCTCCTAGGTGGTCACAATGGACAGCGTATGTAGTGGTGGGTCCCACAAGGTGCCCAGTGCCGTCTCTGCCCTCTTACTTTATGTAAGCGACTATGATGTCCACCTGAAGAACAAAGCTGTCCAATGACACACTTCCCAGAATGCATCCCTATTGCTCAGTGACATGTGACTTTGCATGTATATCATTGTACATTAAGTAATCTATCGGATTGGTCTGTTCTTAGGATTGGAATTGCAGGGACCAAGGGTTTTAGATGCTGCTGGGTGTTTTTTGCAAACAATTTACACCAAAATTGTGGCTATTTACCCCTCTGCCAACAACGTAACAAGGTGCCTATTTGGAGAAATTTCTGGGTTTATTTGTTCATCATAAGTAGTGTAGGTATAATCAGCCAGCTGATTTTAATTAATTAATTAATTAATTTGTGATACTAGGAATTGAACCCAGGATCTTCACACTGAGCTGTTATATTCCCAGCCCAATTTCTTTCCTTCTTTCCTTCTTTTTTCCTTCCTTCCTTCCTCCCCCCCTCTGTCATCGTCATCGTCATCTCCTCCTCCTCCTCCTCCTCCTCCTTCTTCTTCGACAAGGTCTTGCCAAGTCACTTAGCTGCTCAGGCTGTGCTTGAACTTGTGATCCCCTGCCTCAGTTTCCTAGACTGCTAGGATTACAGGTGTATATCACCACACTCAGCTTGATTTTTTATTTTATAAGCCTGATTTAGGATTGGAGGAATTAGGCTCCATCCAGAGCCTTTCCACCCTGATGATAACCAGTTATTGTATTTTTGAGAGGCAATTTGCTGTGAGGTGTATCTAAATCCATACAATAATCAGTGGCAATATCACAACAGGAATCGGTTAAGTTTTAAAAACCTTTGAATTTTTTCATGAGTTAATTCAGATTTACTCATTTAATGGAGAGGCCTAACTGAATGTCTTAATCATACTAACTATTTTTGTCAAAAGCAATATCAGAAGAGGCCTTATTTATTTGCTGCATTAGTCAGAGTGAACCTAAATTATGGAAAGAATTTCTCTAAGTGGCCTGCCCCCTGTTTCCGGAGGGCGTCCTCGTGCCCCAGAGCGACTTCCCCGTGGAGGTCGGCCCTGAGTCCTCTCAGAGGAAGCTACTTGTCTCCTGCCCTGTGTCAGTGTGGTCTGACTGCGCGGTCCTGAGTCCTGGCCAGCCATGCCCTGGCACATTGCTTTGTGCCCCGTGCTGCGGCATATCCTTGAGGTAGCCACGCAACCGGCCTACAGTCTGGGGCCTTTCTCCTGAAGGCTGTGCAGGTAATTGCATTTGCAGTCTGAGGACATCTGTTTCCAGATCAGCCCGGTGCCCCTGAATTGTGAAGCCATTAATCAGAGCTCCCGGGGAGCGGCTGTCCCCAAGGTCTCTCACTGGCTCCTGGTCCTGAATTTCACACAAACAGCTTAGAGTTTCCTGGGCTGAAAGTACCCAGAAAAAAGCAGTCTGGCCTACCACCGGTGTCTGCCACTGCATCCCATGATCACAAACCACACGTGGCCCAGAAGTTTGCTGATTGTTCCTGCCTGTGGTGATTTTGGGGGCAACCAATACATTGAATTCAGTGCTCACCTAATTTTTTCTCATTACATCAGTTTTGTGATAAATACCGTGACAAATGAATCCTAAGCGAACAGATTTTATATTATATAATATTACATATTTTAAATATTTTTATATGTGCTGTGACCTTTGGGTTACCCTGAACTTTTGTGACTTTTATTGGACTAAATACGGGTGCTCAGGTTTAAGATGAAATCCTTTGGAAACCCAGGATTTGTCGGGGGGTCATTGTCCCCCCTTTCTCCATTTTGTGGTACTATGAATTGACCAGAGGGCTTCTGTGCTGAGTTCCATCCCTGGCCCTTTCTTAACCATTTATTATTTTTGTGACTGGGTTTCAGTAAGTCACTAAATTTCCCAGATTGGGCTTAGATTTACAATATTCCTGCCTCTACCTCCCAGAATGCTGGGATTACAGGTGTGGACCACCATGCCTTACATTTTGTGGCCCTTATTTCTAAGTGAGTGAAATAATAGGCCAAAAAAAGCCTTTTTTTTTTGTACTGGGGATTGAGTCCAGAGCCTTCACACTAAGCCATAATCCCAGTGCATTTTTATTATAGATTTTAGATAGTGTCTTGCTAAATTGCTAAGTTAGCCAGGCAGGGGTTCACCTTGTAGGTCTACTGCCTGTATCTCCCAGAGGGCTGGGCGCAGACCTGTACCACTCAGCCCGGCTTGAGATGTTTTAATTGTATTTTTTTGATCTTTTGGCATTAGTTACCACTCTAAATTGACAGTAAATCCATGATACTCAAATATCTGATTTCTCTGTGCATGTGTTTTGAGTACCTTTTAAAATAAGTAATTGGTTACAAATATCACTCTACTGACTATAAAAACTTCCTTTTGGCTTAGGGGTTTTTATTTAATATGAAAGTTACTGTGTAAAATCCTATATGGACTTGGAATATGAAAGTGATTGCTTTTTAGACCAGCACCATTGAATTTAAGAGTTCCGGCTGCCAAGAACACATTAGATGGTAGTTTCTTCTTCCCCTTTTCTTTCCTTTTTTTTTGTGTGGTCCTGGGATTGAGCCCAGGGCCTTTACACTGAGCTACATCCCCAGCCCTTTTGGGGGGTTGATTTTTGAGACAAGGTCTGGCTAAGTTGCCCAGGCTAGACTTGAACCTGTACTCTTTCTGCCTCTGTCTCACAGCGTGCTGGGATTGTAGGCCTGTGCCACTGGGCCTGGCTAGATGGACATTTCCAAGAAACGTGAGGCTCATGTGCTGATCACCAAGGCTGATGCCAGTTCCTCAAATTCAGCAAGTGAGCAGCTGTTGTGTGACTATCTGCAGAGAGATCTGTAAACTGTGGAAACACTGTGCTTGTACTAAAGTGTCCTTGACTACTTTAAGAGCCACAACCTAATTAGCAGCGTGATGGGCTTTTCTCTAGGGACATGAATTTGGAGGGAGAGAGAGGAATCCTGGGCCTTGAACAGTGAGGCATTTTATGAGATCACCTCCATAACCAGTCACTCTGGCCCTGAGCAGGGCAGGCTTCTCTAAATACTGGTTTGGGCTGTGACTTTTCTTTCCAGCAAATGCTTGAAACTCCTTTGATTAAAAAAAAAAAAAAACACATCACCACAGAGGAATAAAAAAATTATACTTTCTCTGAAAAGCAGAAACTTTTCAGAACAGCACTGATTCAGCTAAGCTTTCTCCCGACTCCAAGCTGTTGGTGGTGAGCCATTCTTTATTTTGAAGCCCAGTTCGGACGCGGATTCGGGGACTGCCTTTTACCTGACAGCCAAAATGTGACCAGCTCATTTAGACACAGCACCTGTGGCTCAAAGATGTTGGCATCTTTTGTATGGCTTGCCCCAATATACAATTATTTATTTTTTTTTGCCAATTAAGTGGTAGTAATATTAGAGCAATGCCGGTTAGCCAAGTGTGGCTGGGTGCATAGCTGTTGCATGCTTGGAATCCCAGCACTCTGCAAAGCCGAGGCAGGAAGATTCCAGGTTTCCATCTTGCCTGGACGGTTGGTAACTTAGTGAGACTCCGTCTCAAAAAATAAAAACAGGTGGCTGTTAGTGTAACTCACCAGAAAGAAAGAAAAGGGGTCCCATTTGTGTGTCTTTGGATCATTCTAGATTATGGTGAACGGAGGGAGGCACACAGGCCATTTCCTCTCTGCCCTGCAGTGTTCTGCATCTGGTCAGACATATTATATTCTTTAATCATTCTTCTCCGTGTGGTGCTTTATCCCCGCCCACTTCAATCCTCAGTGATCTCATGGCCAGTTATTTCTGTCTCTTCAGGCTCTACCAATTTTAGTTTGGACTTTATGAGACAAGGGGATCAGTAGTCAATGGACATTGGAAGACAGATTTGGTTCTCCTGTGGGGAATGATGTTTTTATGCAAATGTTTGTCTGTTTAAGATGAGGATTAAAGAATCATTTTAGCTAGGCCTACTGGCACAGGCCTATGATCCTAGCATTCTGGAAGGCTGAGGCAGGAGGATTGCAAGTTTGAGCTCAGCTTGGGCAACTTAGGAGCTCCTGTCTCAAAATCCCAAGTTCAAACGGGCTGGGGATGTAGCTCGGCTTGAAGGCCCTGGGATCAGTGCCCAGTCCCACCCACGCACCAAAAAGGAGTCATTTGTATTCATTTAAATTTTAATGTCCACTCTTCATAATTTAATAAATGTGGGAAACTCAGAGTTCGAGTTAAG
>PVKB01002803.1:0-249214 GCA_004027205.1 Ctenodactylus gundi
TTTGTCCCATTTTATTGATATGTATACGTGCAAAATTTAAGGTTTACAATGGAGTTGAGCATTTTGTGCACATACGCGTCCTGCCAAGGACACAAGGGCTTTCCCACTGTCTTTCTGTCCCTCCCCCCACCTTCCCCTCCCTCTCTTCTCCCCCAGCCTACCCCCCTATTTCACTTTGTTTTTCACTTTCAGTTCCATAGTAGTTGTGATCTGGGACTCTCATATCAGAGAGACCACCAAACATCTTTTCTTTACCAAGAAAGAAAAGAGATGATTGAGATTAAAGGCAGAGTCTCCCCAGTGTGTTATAAAACCCTTTGTAATTCATCTTTCTCTTATTTGTAACATCTTTGTTATTAAATGAAAGAAGGAAATCCTCAAGTGTGGACTCAAACCAGAGGGCCTAAACACACATTCTTTCTTCTCTATGCACAAATTATGTGACTTTAGATGACTTTTTTCATCTCTGTCTTTGTTTTCTTATCCTTCAAATGGGAAAAAAATCACAGTCCTGATTCTGTAGGGTCGTTGCTAGTGTCACATCTACGATGAATGCAGAGCCTTATTTGAGGATGTCTTCATGTCCCAGCTCTCGTCCATTTGTAGAAAAGAAGGACAAGAGAGGAAGAAGCAGCAAAGCGAAAGCGAGATGTACTGCAGAAGATAGAGGAACATGTCCCAGTGCCCCAGGAGGCCCCCAGCGCTGGGAATCTGCTGCCCAAAGGGTTCTTGCCCCTCCCTCTCTTACCAACCTACAGCCCCAGGCCTTGCCTCTCCCAGGCAGGCGGGGAGTTTGTGACTGGATCCCCTGCTGTGTCCTCCAGCACAGAAGTGCACCTGATTGACTCGGGAAGTGGATCACAGGCCACCAATTTAGCAGAGATTGAGGATAGTGACTAACCAAATTCCTCCTCCCTCCTTTGTTCCTGTGGATCCTGCCCAGTGGGAGTCCTTGAAAATAGGCCTGGGAGTCACCTTTGAAGGAGGAAGAACCAGAAAGGGGAAAGGACGAACACTAGTTGCCATGTCAGCCTATAGCGAGTTCCGCTTCTGCTTGCTACACCTTGATCTCCCATTTTGGTCTGTGAGGAACCACGTCTCTACTCTCACCTGCCTACCCTGTTAGCTTCCCTAACGCTAATTAATACGTGTAGAATACTTAAGATAATACTTGAGCTGTCTTTTGTTGATGAAATCTCTTCTGCCATGTTTAAAACCTTCTCAACTTTGACCTGCCCACTGCCTTCCCCATTTCTCCCCATCTCTGTGTACAATGGATTCCTTACCTCTCACATTCTCTGTGCCAGAGCCTGAGCCTCTTGAAAGCAGTGACAGCTTTGCTCATCTTTACTCTCTTGATATACCTGTTCATATATAGAGTGGTTAATAATTACTTGTTGAGTGAATAATGCTAACACCTGCAAACACCAGAGAGTAAAGATTAAACTCATTATGTCTAATTCATGTATTTCTATGAATTATCATTCTCATTAATTATTCTTATAGCTTTCATACAGATAGAATTTGTTAGGCCAAAAAATCCAGTTGCCTGCTGAAGCCAAATTTTGTGCTATTCCTCAAGAATTACTGTATTGAATTTTTTTATTTTTATTGTTCTAAAGTAAAACCAGTGGTTTAGCACCACCTACAAAAAATAACCTAACTTGAAACTTCAAAATAACAATTTTGACAGTCTGGAGACTTAGTCTTTGAGATAAATTCTATTGATATATTGCGTATTATTTATTTTTATTTATTTGATTTTGAGACACAGTCTCACTTTATAGTCCAGGCTGGTCCTGAACTCATGGCAGTCCTCCTGAGTCAGCATCTGGAATTACTGGCATGTGCCACCGTTCCCAGTTTATGTGGTGCTGGAGAATCAAACCTGGAATCTTGCACTTGCTGGACAAGCATTCTAACCACTGAACTACACATCCAGCCCAATATATTTCATTTTAATATTAGGTACCAAAATATTTTTAAAATACGTAACAAAACTTTGCCCTCACATTAAAGTATTCTGCTATTTTATGTCATGGAAAGAGGTTTATATAGCTTTCCTGAATTATGACTCAATGACTGTGCTTTGAATTATTTTTCCTGCATTTGCTTTGAATCATAGAATTTCTGCTTCTTAAAAGTTAAGTACTCCTGTGATAACACATGGAGTCACCATGCCTTCTCTGCTAGATCCAGAGGGTGCAAGGGTCCTTTTTTCTAGTCAGGTTTCTAGGACAATACCTTGTCCTTTATCCCAAAGCATTTGGTCTCTAGGCACGTTGTTAGTTTTTTCCTAGACTCTTCTGTTTGTTCTGCCTTCATCACAGTCTACTAACTCATTGCTCTCAACACTTCCTAAATTGGTTTTGAAATACTTTCCTGTGCAAATATTTATGTGTGTTCAAGTTGCTTTTGATTGTTTACTTTGTGTGTGTGTGTGTGTGTGTGTGTGTGTGTGTGTGTGTGTGTCTTGGGAACTAAAGAGTTTCTTCTAGATAATATTTTAGAATTTATTCTTTAACAGCTTAACATTAATATATAGAAATGAAATACTAGTGTAATTATAGACATCTTAGAAATCTAACAATAATACGTACTCATTTGTAGCTTAAGTTTTGCATGCACAAAAACCTGTGACAAATGTTGCATCATTTGTTATTCCATGTTATTGCTTTTTGGTATCAGTTTCTCAGTTTTCATGCTTTCTTTTCAACTGAGAAAATTGACCTAGATAGGAGATGAGTCACCTTCCAAAGGACCCTGGTAACAAGGTGTTCCCTTCATTGGAAAACAACAGGAAGCTAACTCAAACTGGACCCCTGGCAGAACAGGAAAATGCCATCTTTATATTGAGCCTTATGGTTTAAAGTGGAGGTTTATCTTATTTTATACTTTTACATAGAAAAATCCCCACATAGTGAATATTTTTTTCTTGGGAATATGAATCATGTTTGGCTTGAGAAGAAGCTGAACTGTGGTATTTTTACTGAAAGGGATTTGAAGCTTTTCATTGAACTTACTTTAAAAAATTGGCATCCTCTAGCACAGACATTTCTCTGGACTCCCTGGAATGTTGACAATCAATTTGGCGCAGAAACATTCATTTCATAAAAATGAAAATGTGTTTGTCTTTGATATAAAACCCTGTATTTTAAATAGAAAAAAAAAACACCAAGGTTAAAAGATTGTCAGTTCATTGAAATGTTTAAGGCTGAGGCAGGAGGATTGCCATGAATTCAATGTAGGCCCCATAATGAGTTCAGAACCAGATTAGACTATACATCAAGACCCTGTCTCAAAAACAAGCAAACATAAATCCAGAAATTTTTGCTACTTTTCTAGCTTTCTAGAAATGAAATTTTTCATATGAACAGGGGATAAATTAGAAATTATGTTAAATCCTTTAGACTGGGCTGGAAGAATCAATCTCACAGTGGTTAAAACGCTTGCTGCTATGCAGGCGCTAAATATCAGAGTTCGATTCCCCAGAACCACATAAGCTGGGCTTGGTGGCGCATGCCTGTAATTTCAGCACTCAGGAGGCTGAGGCAGGAGGTTTGTCCTGAGTCCAAGGCCACTTTGGGCTACATAGTGGGTTCAGAACCAACCTGGACTACAGAGTGGAACCCTGTCTTAAAAATAAATAAATAAATAACTCCTAAGGCTCATTAATATTCTAAATCTTCATATTTCATTTTGATCATTAACTTGGATGGATAATTTTTATGTATATTAAAATACCAATCAGACTTACTTTGACATCTTGCCCTATTGCTCCCTCGGTGAGCTTTTTGCTGTCATTTGCTTTAGCTATCAGAGATGCATTATCTATTTCTCATGTATAATAAAGGAGAGTCTTTAACATTAAATCAAGATTATATGATTATGTGTTTCAAAGTGTATCTTGGTGTACTAACTTTTCATCCTTGTATTGATTCAGATTACTGAATTAGCAGGCTACACTGCTAGGGTGTACAATATGTTTTGGGTCTTTGATGAAGTAAAAAGAGGAATTTATAAGAGAACAGCTGCTGTTGAAAAACTTGAAAGCCACGGCAAGAATGGAGTGAACATAGAGTTACCCCTCAGTGACACATTGGCAATCAAAGGTATTATGCTCGAGTAGTTTTATATTTCCCCTATATTTCATTGTTATTTTATCATTAGAGCCAAAGTTTTTAAAGAGAATTGCCTTTAGTACTTCCAAAGAACTAATACTTAGACAACTAACATTATTTGAACAACTATCCCAAAAATTTGTATTGCAATTAAGTGGTGAGAACTAGTAAATGTTATCTTAAAAAAAGAATGTTATGTTGCTTCTATTTAGCAAGTTGTTTCTAGAATTATATTTGGAAATGTCACCTTTTGGTGGAATGAATTGTTTGCTTTTAAAATTCAACTAACAGGAACTGGGAATGAAGCTCAGCAGTTAAGATGTTTGCCTAACAAGCACACAGCCCTGGGGTCAACTCCCAAGGGCCTCTCTGGGCATGGTGGCACCCACTTGTAATGCCAGCACTTGGGCGGCTGAGGCAGGAGGATTGCCATGTGTTCAAAGCCAGCCTGGGAAACACAGTGAGTTCAGAACCAGCCCGGACTACAGAGGAAGATCCAGTCTCAAACAAATACAAATAAATAAAATAATTCAACTAACAGAAGTAGCGTTAATGCCATTTTGTTTCCTATTATGCTATGTTTCTGAACTTGTTTGATTATCATGTATTAAAACATACTGTTTCACTTCTTAGTGCCCTTCTTGCAGCACTGTATTTTTTCTAGGAAGAATTAATTCAAGGAAACAGTAGTTGTAAGATAAGTTGGCTGTGTTTTGCAGATTAAATTTAGAGTATCATAACGATGTTGACAGATTACATAAAATGATGTTTTAGAAAATGTTTCTAAATATTTATTTAAAAACATACACATTTACATTAAGCTTTGTTTCACATACATGTATTTATATCTTCCAGTATTTATTAACTGTGAATATTTGTGAATAATCCTTATAATTGAATTTACTCACTATGCTGCATTATGCTTTAGTTAGCAATAAAAATGGGGTAAGTTTTGTAACCTAAATTATCTCTTAATTACAGGAAAAGTTATTGATGTGGATCATGGAATTATTTGTGAAAATGTTCCCATAATTACACCAGCAGGAGAAGTGGTGGCTTCCAGGCTAAACTTCAAAGTAAGATGATATTCAAGAATCTTCTGATTGTTGCCATCACATTTACACAAAACAACTCAGAAAACATGTACCTTATGTTAAATACTTGGAGGAGCATATGGAAAGGAGGGGAGTCAAGAAAGGTAGGCACAGCGGCTCGATTACAGAGGCAGCTCTTACCTCAGAAAGCAGAGAAAAAAGAGAAATTTGAATTCTACTCTTTTATTACCAGATTTAAAATTCAAAATTACACGGAGCCTATGAAAGGTAACTTTGGGGATTAATAGAAAATTTTCTCAGAAATTAGTATCTGGAAAAAAAATGTTAATTTTTTATAGTAATTACTAAGAAAATACAAGTGTACAATACCAGACTTATTAAAATAGAAGGGTAACGGTCATTAGCAAAGTTAGTTCTGCTAATAGGCATTCTTGGTTTTCTACTTAAATAATCACATGCACTATTAAGATGATGTAAAAGTAATCATAAGATTCATGGATTCAAATTTAATTTTGGGCTAATGGAATAGTACAGCAGTTAGAGTCTTGTCTAGCAAGCAAAAGGCCTGAGTTTGATTCCGAGAACCATATAAGCTAGATGTGACTGCACATGCCTGTAATCCCAGTACATGGGAAGCTCAGGCAGGAGGCTTGACGTGAGTTAAAATGCCAGCCTGGGCTACATGGTGAGTTCAGGACAAGCCTGGACTGCAGAATGAAAAGCTGTCTCAAAAAAATAAAGGTAGTTTTCAATCTTACTGAGAACAATTTGTTATTTAATATCTTATGTCTTAATGACAAAAACTGAAGTGTAAAAATAGTTAATAAATATGAGGCCCTCATTTAGTTTGTATGTGTGTATGTATCATACGTTTTTTTTTTTTTTTTTTTGAGACAGTCTTACTCTATAGTCTATGCTGGTCCTGAACTCTGTATGTAGTTCAGGCTACTTCAATTCATAGCAGGCCTCCTGCCTCAGCCTCCAAGGTGCTAGTATCAGATACGTCTGTACCACCACACCCAGCTCATTTTTATGTAGTGCTAGGGAATCTAGTCCAGGCCTTGTGCATGCTGAGTAATGCTTTACCAGTGAGCTATGTGCCTAGTCCCTGGCCCTGATTTAAAGCATTGTGTAGTTCAAACATTCATAAAGTACAAAATAATTTGCCAACAAGCATTAATGACTATTATTGATTATTACTGAAGGCATCCGAGCTTTGTTCAAGCAAGTCTGAAGACTGGACTTGATAATCCTACTACAGACATGACAGTGCTATGATTTAGAATGTGCTTTAGTCCAGACTTAGTTGTTAAAGATGTACTTATAATTGGGTTGCTGGGAGTTGAGAAGAGAGGAAGACCCTGCCTTAGCTCAGATTGCTGGGATGAGCAACTCTGTGACACGTCTCTAGCATCCTTTTTCCTTCTCTCGGACTTAACCTTATGTTCTGTTTGTTATGGATCCCCCCTAGATACACAAAATCCATTGAAAATGTTGCTGTTAAGAAGCCACATTGAAGTGCTGGAGAATAGCACTGTAGTTTGATTCCACGGTACCAAATAAACCAGGCATGGTGGTCCACACCTGTAATCTCAGCACTTATAAGGCTGAGGCAGGAGGATTGCTATGAGTTTGAGGCCTGCCTGGGCTCCATAGTGAGTTCAGGATCAGCCTGGATTACAGAGCAAATTCTGTCACAAAAAACAAAAACACACATGGAGGGGTTGGGGGTGTATCTCAGTGGTTAGAACCCTTGCCTAGCATGGGCAAGCCCCTAAATTCAATTATTCCCATGAGTTTAAGGGCTACATGGTGAGCTCATGAAAATGCTGGACTACTGAGTGAGACCATGTTTTAAAAAGAGAAAGAAAGACAAAAAGGAAAAAATAAAAGAGAAACAAAACCATATTGCCGAGCCTAGTATCACAGATCTGTAATCCAAGCACTTTGGGAAGACTGAAGCAGGAGTATCACAAGTTCAAGACCAGTCTGGGCAAATTAGCACCCTAGAAAGAGCCTGATTTTTTATTATTATTATTATTATTATTGTTATTGTTATTATTATTGAGACAAGGTCTCTCTCTGTAGCCCAGGCTGGTCCTGACCTCACCATGGAGCCTAGGCTGGCCTTGGACTCCTGCCAATCCTTCTGCCTCAGTCTCATGAGTGCTGGGATTGCAGGTGTGCGCCACTAAGCCCAGTTTATGTGGTGCTGGAGAATCTAGCTCGGGTACTTAGTGCTTTACTCAGTGCTTGCTAGGCAAGCGCTTTAACTGCTGAGCCATTCCTCCAGCCCCACAAGATCCTAATTTACAGAGAGAAAAGAAGAGAGGGAGGGAGGGAGAGAAAGAGGAAGAGAAAGATAGAGAGGGAGATGAGAGAAAAAGAGGAGAGGAGGGAAAGAGAGAGAGGGGATGAGATGCCCTGAGCCCGGGATAACTTAATTTTGGGTACTCAAGCCCACAGACTATTCAATTATCGGCTGTTGGCAGTTTATAACTGTGTTGTTTTATTTTTTAAGTTTGACCTAGCTATGAATTGAATAAATGGAATAGAACCATCACACCACTTTTTTCTGTCTCCTTTTTTGTTTTTTTTCTCCTTTATTTATTTATTTTTTTATTCTAGGCAAGTGTAGTGCATACCCAGTCATCACAGTTACGAACCAGGAAGGATCATCTATCACATTCTTTCTATGAAAAATTCAAATCTCTATCTTTTATATAAAATGGATGAATAATATTTAGTCTAGTAGAAGAATCTTACTAACTTTGAAATCCTAAAAAGATATATGTTATTACAGTATACTTTTTGATAATTATTTATTTCTGCCTCAGACAGGGAGTTATATCTTAATTCTCAGATCTCTAAAGTATGATAGAAATCTCTGTTCTTCATTGATTTGATTGAAGAATGTTAAAAAGATACATTTCTAGAAAAAAGTTTCATCCTTTAGCTGACCTTCAAAATATAAACATAATTTACAAAAGGAAACTCAATAAATATGAGAATTTCTTTTGCTTCACACTCACTGTTTACAGATATCGAGAGAACTCATGTTGAGAAAATATTAATGTAGAATGTCTTTGGTTGCCACTCATATGTGTTCAGTTTCTGAGAATTCCTAATAGAAAATGACCCTATCAAAATATGTTATCAATGCACTTTCACTGTGGCAGGTACCTCTTTTAAAATTTCTTAAAAATACCTACACTTCTACACAATTAAATGTTCACACTCTGCTCTGCGGAACAACAGAAGCAAATCACAAAGCAAATTCTTTCTGGTTTTGCCTGGAATTTCTGGTTTCTAGCAACATAAGGCCCTTTCGTCTTCTCATCTTTGAGGTTCAATATTGTTGAGTCTACTTTATTGTTACGTGGATGTTCGTACTCATTCAATATAAAACTACATCTATAGATGTTGTTTACTGCCCCTCAGCAGGCCATCATATTTATTTTCTTTGATTCTTTTCTTTTTTTATTTTTTATTTTTGAGACAAAGTCTCTCTCTGTAGCCCAGGCTGGTCCTGAACTCACTATGTGCACCATGCTGGCCTAGAACTCATGGCAATCTGCCTGCCTCAGCCTCTCAAGTGCTGGAATTACAGGCATACACCACCATGCCCGGTTTAAGAGGTGCTGAGAAATCAGACCCGGGGCCTTTCGCTTGCTAGACAAGTGCTCTAACTACTGAGCTACACCTCTAGCCCTACCCCTCATACTTTCATACTGTATTCGTTTTTGTATCATTGATTATAAAACATTATTTGAGAATATTGTGTCCCTCATCCTTGTTCTTCACAATACTCTTTAAGTACCATAATAAGATTATTTCTCTCTTCTAGTGAATAAAAGGGAACTCGTAAAATTTAATTGTTTAAATTTAAATGATAAATAAGACAAAAATAAAAGGAAGCACTGAATAGACAATGAATGAATAATTTGTTTCCCTGATGGGTTATGTGTGTGTGGAGAATGAATATTCTCGACGTGTACAGTTGTCCCCCGCTGTCCTCACAGGACTGGCTCCAGGACACCCTGTGGAGCAAAATCTGCCGATGTTCAAGTCCTTTCTAGAAAGAAGCGTACAGAAAAAGAAAGCACATGTTTAGTTCCGAGGCATGTTTCCCTCCGATATGTGTAATCTATATATGGCTAACCCCTAGGAGTGGACCTGTGGATGTGGAGAGGCTGAGTGTGCGCTTCTGTTCATCTCCAGGCACAGAACTGAATGACAGCCCTCTCCGAGTCCTCTGGTTTGGTTTGGCACACATGTTTTATACATCCATGAATAAAGCAGAATAAGAAGCATCTTTTCTCTCTGACTGCAGGCTTTTGTGGTTTCTGTAGCATTCAGTCTGAGAAAGTACGAAATTAAGCAACCCAGGTGGCTTTTCAGATAACTGTGCTTTATGCCGCAGTTGGTGGGTCTGAGGGCATAGCTCAGTAGTTAGGGCACTTGACTAGCAAGCACAAGGCCCTGAGTTTGATTCGCCAGCACCATGTGTGTGATGGCACATGCCTGTAATCCTAGCACTTGTGAGGCTGAGGCAAGACAATTGCTGTGAGTTTGAACCTACCTGGGTGACACATTGAATTTAGGACCAGCTTGGACTACAGAGTGAGACTCTGTCACAAAAAGAAACAAAACAAGGGGCTGGAGGAATGCCTTAGCCGTTAAAGCACTTGCCTAGCAAGTGCTATGTCAAGTGCTAAGTACCTGAGTTTGATTTCCCTGCACCACATAAGCATGGCTTGGTGGCGCACGCTTGTAATCCCAGCACTCGGGAGGCTGATGCGGTAGGATTGCCTTGAGTCCAAGGCTAACCTGGGTTTCATAAGTGAGTTCAGGACCAGCCAAGGTTGTAGAGCGAAACCCTGTCTCAAAATAAAATAAACAAAATAAAATACAAAAAGAAACAAAGCAGAACAAAAACCAAGATACATCACAGTTTACTTTCAGGTGTGGTTGAGTACACTGTAAATGTATCCAAATATTAATACAAATGTAATAAAAATCTAGTATATTTAATTTAAATTGTACTTACCTTATTTGCCATATGATTGCATTTTTCCTATGTGTGTGTATTTCTGATAAAAGAGCTCAGTTGAAATGTTAGGAACCTAGTGCTCATTCCAAGAAGATCCACTTTCTTTGTAAAGAAATTACTTACCTTATGGTGTCAGAGAATAAGCAAAGCCAGACGCGATGTGCTTAACCCAGACATGGTTTTCTTTGATGTTTTTGGTTCACCCAAGGTTATTGTGTGATTGAATGTTGAAAAAAAGTCACTTCTAAATGCTGCTAAGTGAAATCATTTTTAAATTCTGCAGCTCTCAATTTTTGTGACCGTAGGTACAAGAAGGAATGCATCTCTTGATAACTGGCCCCAATGGTTGTGGGAAGAGCTCTCTCTTCAGAATATTAAGTGGGCTCTGGCCCGTGTACGAAGGCGCCCTTCACAAACCACCTCCTCAACATATGTTCTATATTCCACAAAGGTAAGGAGATTCTCTGTATCATAGGAATAATCTTTTACTCTTGAATCATCTTGTTTTTTAAGCTCCTCTTGAAGCAAATACATTTTAAGGATATTTTCATTGAGAGAAATATTAAGGAAATAAAAGTTCAACTGTCTCCCAAAATTACTATTTTGATTTTATTAACCATTTTATTTCTATCTTGATTATAGTAGTTTCTGGAACAATATTGCTTTTTTTACATTTTCACATCTGATTAGATATAATGAACTCAAGACTGCAGATAATAGTTCCAAGGAATACGAAGCTATCCTAAAGAATGATTAGATTGCCTTAGACATTGGAGTATCCCTTCTTACACAAAAATTGGTACTTAGATAGGACACAGGTCTCTCCATAAAGTTGCCTATAATTATATATTCATAAATTGGTCATTTATGTTTAAGAGTGTCTATAAAATAGTTTTTATTATGATTGTGCTATATGATTAATGATTTTAATTACTTTATTTGAAATTTTTTAAAGAATTAGTATAATGTATGGGTTAGGGGCATAGCTTAGCAGTCAGAGCACTTGCTTAGCAAGTCCTAGACCCTGGATTCAGCTTTTCAGCTCCAAATAAGCTGGGCATGATGGTACACACCTGTAATTTCAGCTTTCAGAAGCTGGGGCAGGAAGATTGCTGGGTGTTTGATGCTGTCCTGGACTACACAGTGAGTTCAGGACCAGCCTAGACTATGGCAAGACCCTGTCTCACAAGAAAGAAAGAAGGAAAGAAAGAAAGAAAGAAAGAAAGAAAGAAGAAAAAGAGAGAGAGAGAGAGAAAAGAAAAAGAAAGGAAAGAAAGAAACAAAAGAATTAGTACAATATAAGCACAGAAAACAAATATTGTTTCTTCTGAAGTCTTCTTTTTATAGTTTTTAAATTTACATTTGGTATCCCTTTCCCCCTTTCCTTTCCCTCTCCTGAACTCTCTGCCATCTTCCCTTGTAGAAATTTAGAAGCATCTAGCCACAGAGTTATATGCACTGGAGAATTTAGAATGTTTATATGGGTAAGAGAAAATGAGATTTGAAGAAAAGATACTTGTCATGTTCATCTGTTCATCTGTCCCAATAGTTTTTCCATGTGTCACTATTGCAGGTTAAGTAGGCATCGCGTGGCATATTGCCGCTGAGCCCGAGTGTGGTTCTGTGGAACCGAGTAAAGCGCCAGTGCTACAGGTGTGGTACTACTTCAAGGGCAGCCCTGTCACAGGTCCCTTTGCCCCTTCTTCCTTGGTGGAGATGCTGCCACCACCCACTAGTTAATTTTTAGATCCTATGTAGCAGTTAGGCACATGAGGCTTTTAAATTGTTTCTTAAAATTCCTTGAAAGTAAGACCCATGATAGTAGAAACTTCTTGAGTATAGGAAAAATGAAGGATGATATTGCTTGAAAATTTGAATGTGAGTGTTGACATACTCGTGCCTTTGTCTGGTACAATATGGAGAGCATCCTGTGACTGAGAATCTTCATTGCTTTCTGCATATGCTGTAATGTCCTTTGGGAGAACTTCTAATTCTGAAAGGTAAATTGTACTGCGAAAAGGTTAAGTCTCAGCCAGTAATATGTTTAGTAGACTTATTTTAATTTTATATTTATGTTACAAAGCATGACATTGTGAGGAAAACATTCCATCATAGAACTTTATTTTTAATGCTAATAAAAGTACATGAATAATACATGTATTTCAGTTATTATGTTTTATTATAATATGAAAATAAGATTCTTAAGTATACCTTTGACCTGAGTAATATGTTTCCAAGTAAAAACTAAATTTTATGAGAGTGAACAAATTCATTTTGCTTACAGACAGAATAACTATGTTGTTTTGCAACAAATACAAATCACCAGGAAACATTTCTAAGTTATGAAATTTACTGTTGCCTAAGTAAAGAGGTCAACTGCAGCCTAGTTAAGGAGAAAAATAGAAATGAAAAGTCTATTTTTGAAGGCTGGAAATATTTTTAATGAGTACCTAAAGTGATTTCACCTTAATTCTGGTAGGACTGTCTGGAAATGTGAAAAATCTGTATATATGTTTTAAATGTTTATGACATTTTTCCTTGAAAAAGTAATAAAATTTATTTTAATGCATATGCAAACTAAGAGTCTAAATACAGCATTAATTATATTCTAAAAAGTGCCAAATTTTCAAGTAAATTTGCAAATAATCTCATATGATTGATTATTTCAAAGTTGGTATACCACCTACTTCAAAATATTGCTAGTAAATAATCTTTTTCCTTCTTAGGCTACTCTCATTGATAAAATTAGGATCTACTATTTTTATATAGTTTATAGCAACAGAATATAGCTGCCAGTTTGGCAGAAAAAATAAAATCGATATATTATGTAAGTTGTGTATAGTTGATTTTTCACCCTGGTTACCACCTTTGTGAATTGTAGACGGTTTTACAGTGATCATGTTTTGTTCACAATTTGAGATCGAAACACTTCTTGATAATAGTTGGATCTCTTTTGCATTGAACAAATGCATAAACATATTAACCATTACTTTCATGGGGAAAATGAGATAGGTTTTCTGAACATGGATTTCTAATAATACTGTGGAGTATGCAAAAGAAAAAAATTAAACCACTAGGGAAAAAAGTTACACTAAACCATATTATGCCACTTATTTTCTAACTGAATTTTTACGAAGAATGCTCTATGTCTATTTGCTCACTGGGAAATCTGAATTCCTCGGAAGTTGTGAAATCACCTCAGTGTTTTCCCAGTTAGTGTCTTCTAGCACAGTGTTAATGAGAACCAGATAAAAGAGAATGTGGGCCTTAGTTCAAGAACACAAATTGTTGTGTTAAATAAATTAATTTCAAAACAGTTTCCCCTCATTCTATCCTCACTGATGGTAGGATACCTTTTTTATTTTATTTATTTATTTATTTATTTATTTATTTATTTATTTTTGAGACCAAGACTCTGTAGCCCAGCTGGTGCTGAACTCACTATGTAGCCCAGGCTACCCTTGGACTCATGACAATCTTCATGCGTCAGCCTCCCAAGTTCTGGGATTACAGGCGTGTGCCCCCAAACCTGGCTTTACGTGAAGCTGGGAAATCAACCTCACGGCCTTGTGCTTGCTAGATAAGTACTTTAACCACTGTGCAGTTCCTCCAGAATATCTTAATTGCTGAAGTATTTGATTCGTTTCTGATTTTTTTGTGGGACAAGAGATTGAACCCAGAGACACTGCACTGAGTTACACTCTTTGCCCATTTACTGTTTTCATTTTGAGAGAAGGTCTCACTAAGTTGCTGAATTGCCCAGGCTGGATTTGAATTTGCAATCCTCCTGCCTCAGCCTCCCAGGTGCTAGAACTACAAGCCTGTGGCACCAGGCTTGACTGATTTGATAAATTTTAAGAAAGAACTACTTTACCTAAAATGCAGAACAGCCACTGTAAATCTGTGGTGTAGAGTATGGTAAAATCTTTAGTTTTGCTCAGACAGTACTTTGAGAAAATATGTTGGCAATATTAGTATGTTAAAGACTTAATTTCCTATGGTGTATGAATATACTCCTCAAAGTAATGACTGGGACTCCTTGTCTCTGCTGTATTTGCTTTCCTGACTCTCTGGAAAAGTCTTTCATTTCTGTCCAGATCCTGAATTCTTTTGTCACTTCTTGGTGACAGTTTGTCTTCCCAAGCCCCTAAGGATAGATTTATGATCTCCTGCTCTTGCTTTCACTAATCTGTTACTTTGTAGCCTATTGGCTATTTAACCCCAAAGCCACCCTTTTGTGTACTCGTTTTGTTCAACTGCTAACAAGATATTGAAAATATGGTCTGAGAGAATAGCTCAGTGGCTAAAGAACTTGCTAGTAAGTACAAGTCCCTGACTTCGGTTCTCTGGCATCACAGAAGGTGGGAGTGATGGCACGGGCGTATCATCTTAGCGCTCAGGAAGATCAGGCAGGATAATTTCCATGCCAGCCTAATTTACATGGTAAGTTGAGGACCAGCCTAGACTACAAAAGAAAATCCTGGAAAAAAAAAAAAAGTAATACACCAACAGTCGCCAAAAAGAGAAATTGAAATGTGTAGTAGAATTTGGGAAGAGACTGAGAGACAGAAAAAGAAAGAAGGAGAGAGAATAGTGTTTACTGACAAAAGCAAAAATCTCTCTCCTTTTTAGTTCTCGCTCTCTTTTTTGATACAGGATCTATCTCTGTACCCCAGGCTGGTCCTGAACTCACTATTTAGTCCTGCCTGTCCTTGATCATATGGCAGTCCTCCTGCCTCAGCCTCCTGTGTGGTGAGATTGCAGGTATGCACCATCACTCCCGTCTTATCTGATTCTGGGGAATCAAACTCAGGGCCCTAAGCTTGCTAGGCAAGGGCTTTAACTGCTGAGCTACACCCTAAGCCCGCAAAAGCAAAACCTTGCATTCTTGCATGCCACTTTTTTTTTTTTTAAATCCTCCAGCGGATCATTTGAACACATCCTGGTGCATCTTTCTCCTACAACACTCTCCATTTGGGCACCAACCCACCAGGAAATTCTCTCAAATGCTCCTGCTGTCACTCTTCTTTCCTGGCAAAAATATCTCAGGACAAAATTTTAACCACGATCTTCATACTTCTCAAAGCTTCGTATTCAACTACTAAGTCCAGTAAGATCTGGAATAGATTCAGACTTCCTACAATCGTATATTAAATGGTTACTTGTACAATTTGTGCAAATTTATGTCCCTCGAAGACTTTGGAGTCCTGGAAGCAAAAGATTAGGAAAGGAGGATTGTTAGGGCTGGAGACGTTGGATGGCTGCTGTGCTGGGACAGGACAGAGGCCACTACAGTCGCTCGGAGGAGGGCACGGGAGCATACCTGAGCGCGGTTCTCACTTGGCCGACCAGCCCCAAGGCGCTCAGGATGACCTGGTGTATGAGGCCAACTTAGAGGCTTCTTTGAAAGAATTGGAAAGAGAAAGAAACCAAATTCGTACTGCGGTGTTTGCGGCAGCCAACACAGAGCCTGGCCTAACAGAGGACACAGAGCAGCTCGGGACATCCATGTTCTGCGGTCAGAAATCACCCGGTGTGAAGGAGAGAAGCCGACCCGCCAGTGGGGGAACTTCCGGTCGTGGCTGGCCTGTTTCAAGGACAAAGGAGCAAATCTCCGTAGGAAGTTAGCAGCCGAGGAAGGGCTCTGTTTAGGACAGAAGGATTCGGCCAAATTAGATGAGAAGAGAGAGACCCAACCACCTGCAAGAGGAACCAGCGCGAGCTGCGCTTTCATCAAGGACAACTGACCCGCTATCAGAGTGCAGCCGTGGGAACCAGTTGGCAGCTCGCAGTGTGAGAGAAACGTCAGGCACGTAAGGCAAGAGAACGCTCACGACCAACAGAAATGCATTGAAATGCACTTAATGTTTGGACTGGCAGGGAAAGGTCCTGATGTTCCCAGCACTGTACATGGCACAGCTCGTGCCCTCTGTGGTCCCCCTCCACTGGAGTGGCAAGAGCTGCTGTCTCTCTTCCAGCATTATGAGAGACCTTACGGAGACCCTCCCTCCCCTTTGCCTCCAGCAGGAGGAAGAGGAGGCACAAGAGGCCCAGAGGCGCCGGTAGCTCACTCCAGCGGCAAGGCGCCTGAAGACCCCAGCTCTGAGGGATTAAGGGGTCCTCGCCTAACGCTTCCGGTCACCTTCATCAGATCAGCACCCTGGCCAACCCTTTCCTGATCCACTTCCTCCTGCACACAGGGAACACAGATGTCGTTCTGATCCTGGTCGACTCTCTGAACAGCACGAGCCAGCAGTATGAACACACCTTCGGGATATTGGTGAGCCGGCCACTGTCCCCAGGCCCAGACCCTGCAGAAACGACACTGGAGATGGTGGTCCTGGTCATTCAAACGCGTTTCATTCATCTCTCCTTGAGGAAAGCAAAGACACTAGCCCTGGCAATGTTTCTGAGCCAGGAGATCCAAGGTTTGGCATGTGTCCTAGGAGCCAGCCCATGGAGGGGACCTGCCCCTGTTCCCCTGCTCCAGGAAGTGCCCATGGAACGATGCCACATGACTCCACCAGTGCACTGCCCCGGCCAGTGCGGAATATCTCTTCATCATTGTGAGCTTGTCCTCCTGGTCTTCCTCCCAGCGCTGAATCCTTTCTCGCCATCCCTATGTTCTGAAAGCAGAAATGGATTTCCTTCCAGGCAGACCCAGCCTTCCATGGGCCTGTCCCTGAACATTCACAACCCCAACAGGACACAATGATCACCTCCCTTCAAACTGAGTTTTGACCTAATGTTCCTTTATGACCTAACTTTCCTTTTTCCATCTAACTGCTTTTCCTTGAGTGACCAGACATTTGCTGAAATTCAAGTTTAATGGAATTATAATTCCATTTGTAAATAAAGATGGTTTAAATTTCAGAAAAATTTCGTCCTCAAATTGTGCCTGTTAAATGGAAATTAGAGGGCACAGGAGATTTAATAGGGGGACGATCACAATGCAGATCTCCTGTGGCCTTTCTGCAAGTGAGTCTAGTTCCAGGTAGAACTAGGTAATGGCATTGTTGTTGAAAATGGGCAGAGTGTGTAACTCATTGTGAAGGCCTGGGCTTGATCCTCAGGGCTGAGTCATCCTGGTGAGGATCTGTGCTGGCCACCTGGGAAGGCTGCACCTTGGATGTCTGTGCTCTCTTTTCCTCCTCCTCCTCCTTCTTCTGTATTAATAGTACATATTGACTGTGTTCTATGTAAGTCATGCTAGCTAGAGCATTTTAAATAATTACATTGAAGTTCAGCACCTTAAAATTATATAGCAGTTCAGAGCCAAAATTTCAATTCACTTAGTCTTCATTTATTTTTGAGACAAGGTTTCACTCTGCGGTCCAGACTGGTCCTGGATTTACTATGTAGCTCAGGCTGGCCTTGAACTCTCTGCAATCCTCCTTTCTCAGCCTCCTGAGTGCTGGGATCACAGGCATGTACCCCCACATAGCTTATCTGGTGCCAGGGAATTGAACTCAAGGCCTTGTGCTTGCTAGGCAAGTTCTCTCCTCTGCTGTTCCTCCAGCCGCTATCTGGTCTGCAGTCATAAGGTGTCTGTATTCACTGCCTCTCATTTTTAGGTTAATAAAAATGTCATAATAAAGTATCTTCCTGCAATGGAACCTCTCCTTCAAGTTTGACTTTGTTTTCTCTGATAATCATAATAATTAAAGCTGGTCCCAATTTTCTGGTGATAAAAAAATCAAACTTATGTTCACTTGAAAAAATTTCTATATTCAAGTATTTTTCTGAGGAAAAGGTTAGGATATGAAATTTCAGCTTTTAGAAGTGCCAGTTTTCAAGTTTTCTGTAACGGCATTTCCATTTCAGCACTTTAAGGGTATAACCTGTGTAATTTTTAAAGGAATTAAATTAAAATTGATTTTGTTCTGAGAATGTTGTGACCTCTTGAGATAATTGATGTCTCCTAGGGCATCTTGAACAAGGGCTGAGCATCTTTGGCCTGTACCTTCAGTTTTTAAGTTATGTTAACATTAAATAATAGTGTATGTTAGTCACTGTCTTAAACATATAAATTTATATTTTTGTATGACAATCTGTAAGGTGTATATTAGTATCTCTGTTTTATAATTGAGAAACTTTAGAGAGGTTGAGGTCATCTAGCAAAGAAAAGTTGGAGCCAGCATTGAAATTCAGATGTGCCTGACACTATAAAGCCATGTTGTCGTGATTAATGCTACCAACAGCAGAAAGGTCTTTGCAAAATTACTGATCTTTTTACCTAACCTTGCAAGTATCACCAGCTGTAATTGTTTACTTGGTATGCTGAATCTGTACTAATATCAAGCTAATGTTTGAAGGCCGTACATGGCTTTTACTTCTTATAATCCCAGAGATAGAGGGAATCCGATTAACATAAAGTGTAGTATAGATATTGGGCTATCACTCATATATATGGATGAGTGGGAAGCTATATTCTTGTATAAGGCGAAAATCCTTTAAATTATATTTACTTCACTATCAGATTATTTTCTCTGTTGTCCTGCACTTCTAAAACGTGTTTTTTAAATAAAAATTTAAATACATTCTTTAAAGTAGTTCCTTCATTTTAAATCAGGTTCAAACCAGATGATGAATCTGAAAGGATGAGGAAGCACATGAGATCGAAAGGGAGGTCATAGGATCTAATTTGCCTCCATTCTCTTCAAGGACAGAAAGGATATTGTTAAAAGTATTTACCATGAGATTTTTTTTTTTCTTTTCTTCTTTTTGCCTCAGATTAAAAAGTGAAGATGTGGTCTGGAAAAGGACCTAATTGGAATACTGCAGAAGGCTGGCTTAAATGTCTTGATTCTGTTTTCTCTGAATATCTAGCTTTAGGATATTTTGGTTCTTAACCAATGTAGATGTCTAAATGCAGTTAGGGAATGTCTCTTGAGATACAAAGTGTGTTTATTTAAGTAAGAAGCAGGCTGGGCAAGCTACTGCCTGAGTGGAATGTGGATCTGTAAGGGCCACTGTCATAAGAAAACTGTATGACATAATCCCGGCCTCCTACCACCTACCTAATAGATCACACAAACACTGGTCCTGCTGTTGGCCAGAGTACGCAACCCTGGGCTTGGGGTGTGGTGGTTGTATTAGAGCAGACTTTATCCTTGGTGAGTCACTGCTGAGCAAATCTTTATAGAATATAAGCTGCAAAAGGCATCCACATGTCTGTACAACGCTTGTGTCCTAATAACCCCATTGTAACTGTGCAGTAAAAGTCTAATGTTTGACTGTATACTTGAACAAATATCTCACAGGTTTGCTTTCCACTGCTAAGACAGTTCTTCATCTTATACTAATTGAACAATGTATTTATTTAATTGCTTACATGGATACTGGATATACTGTATAATCCTCTCTACAGTGGGAATAAATATCTATTAACAGGACATGGCCTTTTTTTCAGAAAATAATTTAAGCCATGAAGAAAGTACAGCAGTATTAATGTAGCTACTTGACTTCTGTTCCTTGCTTTCTACTAGAAGCAAAGCAAGCAAACTTTGTATAAATATCTTTGGACAGTTGGCAGACAGAATTGTAAATTGTACGATTTGGTACTTCCTGCATACTAATTAGTACAGTCCAGTTTTCATGAACTTTTTCCTTTAGCAAAAAGGATCTATAAATGTAAACATGATTCTTCTTTGGTTTCCTATTTCTTGGAAAAAATTTTAATAATACTTTGCTTCATTTTTAACTTTCCATGGCTATTTTATAAAAGTAATAATGGAAACATTTATATATTCACTCTTAAGTCTTCCTCACTTTGTAAGTCAATTATAGGTCAAACTGTGAAATGGAATAAACATTTTTTGAGACAAAATTTTGCTCTGCAATCCTGGCTGGTCCTGAACTCACTGCGTAGCCCAGGCTGGCCTCAAACTCACAGCAATCCTCCTGCCTCAGTCTCTGAAGTGCTGGGATTGCAGGAATATGCCACCCAACCTTACTCATGTGGTACTGGAGAATCGAACGCAGGCCCTTCCACTTTCTAGGCCAGCGATGTAACCACTGCAGTATTCCTCCAGCCCGTGAATTGAAATTATTATAGATCAAATACCAGAAATTTTACATAGTAAGGTAGCATAATGAAAAAATGCACTTAGAGTTGACTTTTAGAAAAGGTAGCATTCTTAACAGTGTGACAGAAATGCAATTCATCTCTAATAGATTTCCAAATATTTTATTACCTGGAAATAAACATGACCCCTACCCTTAAGAAGCTATGCTCATCTTTGCTTTTAAACCTAGCAATTCTTTATCATAAACATATAATTTCAGTGATAGCAAATATCTCTTTTTGTTGGAGTTTTTTCTTTTTGCCTAACAAAAATAGTACAAATGAATTCAGGAGGTGAATTTTGTTATGCATGAAAAGATCTGATGACATGATTGGTAACAACATGTGCACTTACATGAATTATTAACTAGATTTTATGGCTTTCAGATTGCTAATTTATTGCTATAGCAACACTACAGTATTCAGTGGTACATTTTTCTTAAACTTAACACTTCTTATGCCTTAGGTAGAGTAAAAATTGCTGTGAAAATTTTATCAATGATGTTCTCTTCAGATTTTATATTAAATTTTTGTCTTCTCTGTGTATAAATCTTTCATTTTATGTTCTTGGAGTTTGAATTATTTTGTTTTCACTTAGAAAATACTTAGCATTTTAGGTGACTATTCCAGTGTCCCTAGATGCAAAGACAGAGTTACCACTTCTCAATGCTCTTTTCTGTCTTTGTCTAGAATAGAGAATAATAGAAAAGTGTAGACTCTAATAACATCAACAAATTATACCAAAAAGCCCTTGGTAAAGTATTAGGCATTTTCTTTTTGTTTGTTTGTTTGTTTGTTTTGCTTTTGAGACAGGTTCTCCCTCTGTAATCCAGACTGTTCCTAAGCTCACTATATAGTCCAGGCTAGCCTCAAACTCATAGCAATTCTCTGTCTCAGCCTCCTGCTTCAGCCTCCTGAGTGCTGGGATTACAGGTGTGCACCACCATGCCTAGCTTATGTGGTGCCAGGGGATTGAACCCAGTTCCTCCCACTGGCTAGACAAGTACTTTAACCGCAGAGCTAAGCCCCCAGTCTACTATAAGTTATTTAAATGCTAATGCTAAAAAGTAAGAATGAAATGCAAATTATGAAAATACCCTGAAACTTTGAACTAAGTATTAAAAAAAACCTGTAGTCATGTAGAATGATTTGATCTTAAATAACTTTTTTAAAATTTCCTTTTATAGCCAATAGTTTTAAATACATACATATATGAAAGAATTCCAGATTCTAATGAAAAACAGTTATGGTCACTGTTTACATAATGATAATTAAGTCATACTGTGATACTGATGGGTTTATTCCAGTATCTTTTCTGTACTGAAGAGAGGCGATTCTCTGTTTTACATAGGTAAACTCCTGGAGTTTTGGGTTGCTAATAATTGCAAGCAATCTGCTGCTTTTGTGGCTTATACTAGCACTGTTGTGTGAGCCCTTTCTGAGGGAACAGGGCAAATAAACTGGCATCCTTGTGATATGGTAATTGATCTGCCTGACCCTTTTAGAAGATTGTCTGAATAGGTCTATGTATCTGGAAAGGAAAGTTTAGTCAAGGGTAACTTTGAGTTCTTATCTATTATGTATAACTTTGGTGGAACTAGAGAAACGTGAGCCAGTTCGATATGTTAAACTTCAGGTCCTAGAATTGGAAAAAGAATTGCATGCAAAATAACCAATAAACATTGAATATGGAGTCTTCTGGTACCTAGTGCTCCCAAATCGATACTGTGCCATCCCAGATTTTCTTGACAGCCATTTCAGAGAGCTTAGGAATATTTTCACTTCATAATAATGTTTAAAAAAGTCATTGCATTATTAAAATCTTATTGTTTTCTTAATTGCCATATACATCACTAAATGTATGTTGAATGTGTTATTTTTACCATTTCACGTGGTTCTAAAAAACCCAACATGTTAGTAAAGTAGTATTTGGTGAATCCTTAATATGCGATTCCATGAAATAGTCTTTGTAGCATCACAGCATTCTTATTCACATCAGTTTCCAAAGTGAACAATTTTTACACTTTATCATTTTATGTATCAATAGATCAGACAACAAATTATGTGGGCACATGATTTGTCATTTTGGTGAGATCTCATTCTGACTGAGTCAAAATAGTATCAAATCATGATCTCTTTCAGTATTTTTCAACAGCATATCATTATGGCACTATTTGTTAGACAGTAAGAAAGTAAGCATTGCAAAAATATAATTTATCCTGCTTTGTGTTAAAGTTAAGAGACCTCATGAGATAAATTTTCATGTCTGAAGGTTGGGGGCATTACTCAGTTGTTAAAATGCGTACCTAGCAAGTGCGGAGCCCTGGGTTTGATTCCCCAGCACCACATAAACTGGGTGTGGTGGCATGTGCTCCTAATCTTTGTGATTGAGAGGCCGAGGCAGTAGGAATGCTGTGTATTTGAAGCCAGGCTGGGCTACATAGTTCAAGATCAGCCTGGATTACAGAGTGAGACCCCATCGCCAAAATAAATGAATAAATAAATAAACAAATAAATAGATTTTTATATCTGTTCACGAAAGAAACTTGAATGATTTCAAAAACATTTTTTAAAAACATAAAGAATGTTAAATTAATGTTTTAAAGAAGTCACCATGCTTTTTGTTCCTGGACATCCCTACAACAAGGAGTGTGACAGTCCAGTGCATTTTGATTCTGGGAGGCATCATAAATTGCTCCAGTGAACTAGATATTGCTCCAGTTACTAAAAGAAATGCTTCCAGGTAAACCTGAGTTACTCTCTTGAGTACCTAAAAAATAACATTTTTAAAATCTAAATAGCTAGGCATTCATTGTTAATCATATTGAGTTTAATAAAAATTTACCATGTGATATGAACCAACAGTCTCTTACCTGACAGACAAGAAATTATTTGCATCTACTCTTTTTCACAAGATTTTTTTGTATGTGTGTCATGCTGGTGGTAAAGCTCAGGGCCTTGTGCATGCCAGGCAGATGTTCCACCACAAAGCAACATGGAGGAACCTGAAAACGTACGAAGAAGACTGCACGCATTGTATGATTCTATGTATTTGAATCGTTCAGAAATCCATGAGGGCAGAAAACAGACTAGTGGTTGCGAGGGGATGGAGAGAGTGCAATGAAATGTGTTTGCAGTTAGTTATAGGATTTAAAAATACGGTAAAATATGTGTTCTGGAATTGACGTCAATGGTCACTTGAGGTTGTGGCTATGTTAAAAAAAACTACTGAATTGTACACTTCAAAAAATGTGCATTAAGTTGACAGATGTATTGACAGATGCACATCTGTACTCACAGCTACACGGGAGGCTGAGACAGAATGTGGCAAGTTTAGGGCAACTAAAAAGGACCTCTGATCTCAAAATAAAAACAGATGGGAACAGAAGGGTTCAACCCCAAGCACTGGACGAAAAAAAGTTTGTTTTATGATATATGAATTATATATAAATTTAAACCAAAAAACCGGTGAAAGATTCCTTATTCATAAAGATCTTGTTTTAAAATCTTTTTATTTAGGGGCTGGAGAAATGGCACAGAGGTATAAGCTCTTTCCTAGCAAGTGCAAGGCCATGGGTTGATTTCCTAGCCCCACATAAAGCCAGGCATGGTGGCACATACCATAATCCCAGCAATCCCAGAGACAGAAGGATTGCTAAATCCAAAGCCAGGCTGGGACCCATAGTGAGTTCAGGACCAGCCTGGGCAACGGAGCCAGACCCTGTCTCAAAAAAAAAAAAAAAAAAAAAGTTGGGTACTGAGAATTTAACCCAGGGTGAAATCCTGTCTCGGTAAATAAATAAATAAATAATATTATTTATGATATGTATATAGCTGTAGTTAAAATATAAGCATTTCACGTAATTAATTATAAAATAACCTGTGTTATCTGACAATGTTTGCATGCTGTGGCAAAATGGATGTTTGATCTACAAAACACTGGGATTTAATAACCCTTCTTTCTGTCTCTGTCTCTAACAAAACAATACAATTATCAGGAAATTTAACACTGATTTAATATTAATATCTAAAATATGGCCCATGGGGCTGGAGGAATGACTCAGTGGTTAAAGCACTTGCCTAGCAAGTGTTACGTCAAGTGCTAAGTACCAGAGTTCAATTCCCCAGCACCACATAACCTGGGCGTGGTGACACACGCCTGTAATCCCAGCACTCAAGAGGCTGAGACAGGAGGATTGCGGTGAGTCCAAGGCCAGCCTGGGCTCCATAGTGAGTTCAGAACCAGCTTGGGCTACACAGCAAGACCTTGTCTCAAAATAAAATAAAATACAGTCCATGTTCACAGTTCTAGTTATTTTAACACTGTTCTTCATAGTGGCTCATTTTTCTTATTGTTTTAAACCTTCTTCCATGAATTATTTTTTTCATTGAAATTCTGCTTTATTATTTGTCAGTTGTAATTTAAGCAATGTTGAGCACAGAGAAGGCAGCAATGACTTAAAAGCATACAAATAAAAACTTATACAGTAATCAAAAAATTCAGACGAATCTCAAACTTCAATACACTGAGGGGTACATGACTCAGGAATTTAAAAATTGTATCATGTATGCAATTTTAGCTTTCTTCTTGCCTAATAGTTATATAATATATGTATTTTGTGGCTCATTTTTCTGACTCCAATGTCATTTAGTTGCCATGTCTCTTTTAATCTGGAAAAGTTCCTTGATACTTTTGTATTTTGCTTTGCTTTCTTTCCCTTTATTAAGACATTGATTTTTTTTGGGGGGGGGGGTTAGAACTGTTGTTATTTTTAAGTCTCTCAGTTTTGGATTTGTTTGTGCGTTTACTCAAGATATGACTAAGGTTATGAATTTTTTGAAGGAATACTATCTGTGTTCATTTCCAAGGACTACTTAAGAAATTACCAAACCTGGTAGTTTGAAGCAGCAGGAATTTACTTCCTCACATCTTGGAGGCCTCAAATTGAAGTACAGGCAGGCCCCACACCCCAAGGCTCCGGGGAGAGTCACTTTTTGCCTTCCAGCTCCAGTTGGTACCAAGTTTTCCCTGCAGGATGCCGGCAGAACGCCAGTCCCTGTCTCCTTATTCACATGGACTCCTTTCATGTGTTTCTCCTCTCTCTCTGAGTATCATTGGGTTTTAACACTCTTCTTATGAGTTAGGATGAGCCTGTCTCAAGATCTTATCCTGGTTACATCTGTTTCTAAATTCTCAGCTGCAGGTTGATGTTTTTTTAGGTCCACAATGCAAATCACTACATTACCTAAAAGATAGTGCATCCTTCACAAAGGATAAAGTTAGGACATTCCAAAGATGGGAAGACCTTAGAAAAAAATAGCTATCTCTGTTTTTTTATCAATAAATTGATACCATTACTCTAATTAACGTGAACTCTTAGTTTTTTTCTTGCCTGCCCCCATTCCATGTTCATGTGTTCTGTCTTCTACAGTGAGAATGCTAGATCCTAGCAATATCAAAATTCTTATTTGATCAGTCCTACAATATATGTAAAATAGTTTAGGATTATAAAACCGGTACCATCACAAATAAACTTGCCAAATGAATTTCAAATTTTCTTTGTGATTATTTTTGTCTTTGGCTAAAGTTACACAACCAAATTCAAACGTTATTTGGGGACTGGAGGCATAGCTCAGTGATTAAGTGCTTGCCTGGCATGTGGAAGGCCCTGTGTTCAATTCCCCACCAGCACCACGGAAAACTGGGCGTGGTGGCATATGCCTGTAATCTGAGCCCTTCACAGGCTGAGGCAGAAGGATTACCATAAATTTAAGGCCAACCTGGGCTACAGTCCTTTGTTTTTTGAAGTTTGCTATACTCTTATTTATTTTTATTGTTTTATAAATATGTATGCATGTGATACAGAATATTTATATTGAATTTGAGTATTTTGTGCACATATGTGCCGCGTCAAAATTACAAACCCTTCTCCTCTCCCTCTTTGACTCCCCCACACTCTCACCCTTCTCCCTAGCTCAGACTATCCCATCCATTTAGTTCTATGAAATGACTGTATTCTGGACTTATATCAGAGAAACCAGTCGATGTTTAACCTTCTGTGTCTGATTCACTTCACTGAGGATGATGGTCATAAATTGTGTTTGTTTAGCCTCAAAACTGTCATATAGATCATAGTACTCCGTTGTGTACATATACCACAATTTTTGTGTCCATTGGTCTGTTGATGGGTGTTTTGATGTCTTCCACGTTTTAGCTATTGTTACTTGTGCTTCTATGAACATACGTATACATATATGTCTTTTATATGATGCTTTTAACTCTTTTGGAAAGATGCGCAGCAGATGTCTTGCTGGATTATTTTCAGCCTTTTGAGAAATTTCCATACTGCCAACCTGGAGTACATACTGAGTTCAGGATGAGACTGGACTACATACTGAGTTCAGGAACCTGCCTATAGATAAACAAACAAATTAATTAATTAATAAATACATACATAAATAAAAGAGTTATTTGGATTAACTCATCCCTGCCTCTGCATTCCTCTCCTTATATGGTTATGTTATCAATTTTCTGCACTGTTCTTAATTTTGTTCCTGTTTGTGTTGAATTTTAGGATTTCTTCCTTCACCTTTATTGATTTGTGTATTAAAAGGAAACCTTTAAAAATGATTTAAAAAGTAAAAAATTATATGGAAAAGACATGTAGAGAGGTCATTTCCTCCCCTGTTCCTCCACCTCCTTAGGTAGCTGGTTTCTTAGCTTCTGATATACTCTTTCAGTGAGTTTCCTTTATAGATATAGCCATATATATGTATATATTTCATTTTGATTTTTTAACAAAGAATGTAATAGAATGCAATATATATATATATATATATATATATATATATATATATATATATATGTAGGTTTCTCAACTGGAGATAATTTTGTATCCTGTGGGAAATATTGCAATGCATGGAGACCTTTTTATTTATTTATTTTTTCATCATTTGAAGGAGTGATACTGACATCTAGTGGGTAGAGACGAGGTCCATTGTTACTTACACCGCAATACATGAAACAGCCCTTGGCAGTAAAGAATTTCCTGGTTGAATATGTTATTATCGCTGTTGAGAAACTTTGCTTTGTGTATACTTTTGTGTTTTCTTTTCAGCTTAGCAATGTATCATGGGAATCGCTCTCTATCCATCCGTAGAGATCTTTCTTACTCCTGTTTATAGCGCAATAGTATGTATGCTTCGGTTTATTGAAACAGTTTCATTTACGTGGACATTGAAACTTTTTTTCAATGTTTTGCTATTTAAAATAATGCTTTAATGGATAGTTCTATAATTTCTTTTAATTTTTGGCTTGCCAGTTTGCCAGATCTCCAAAGGTGTGTACTATTTGCATTTTCACCACAGTATGAAAACTTCTAGTTTCTCCACTGGCCTATTGGAGTGAATTATCGAGCTGTTGAAATTTTTGCCAATCTGACAAAACCAAACTCAACGTCACTTTAATTTTTTAATTTTTAAAATTACGAATGGCTTTTCATTTTGTTCACCCTACTTAATCAGACACTCAAATTTTATGTCTAACCCAAATAAATTTAAATGAAGTACTGAAGCAACTTTTATAAAATTCAGTAAAACAAAGTATGGAGTTCACCTGAAAATGCCAAATGATTTCTGGTGGAAGCTTTTTTATTGTGTAACTCTCAGTATGTTTTGACATATACCTAGCAGGGTATTATTTTGTAGTGCCTACCAGTTAGTTACCTGTTCATCAACAGGTAACACATGTAATCTTAGAAATATAGTGTTTAAAGGCTGCCTTATTGTTTGCAGAGGGCCAAGATGTCGCCTTGAGTAAGCTAAGGTGACTTTGCACAAGGATTCTTGTGTGCTTGGTGCTTTACAGGCCATATATGTCTCTCGGAAGTCTTCGGGATCAAGTCATTTATCCTGACTCGGTAGAAGACATGCATGATAAAGGCTATACAGACCAGGACCTGGAGTGCATTCTACACAATGTCCACCTCTACCACATAGTTCAAAGAGAAGGAGGCAAGTGATCTATCATTTTAAAAATACGCTTAACTTCTTTTCCTTTTTTCAAATGTGTCTATATTTAGTTTGTGGTTACATATATATATATATATATATATATATATATATATATATATATTTGTATTATTGAAGTATAATGAACTTATAAACAAAAAGATGGAGTTACATTACTTTTCCATTATTAATATTCCTTTCCCTTAGGTTTCCTTGTGTTTAACATAGCCAACCATGCTTTGTAAAAATTTCCACATAATTATAGCTTGCATTTTAAGATTTTTTTTTCTCTTATCATCAAATTTGCCAGTGTCACCAAGGCCAATGCCATCTTAGGTATATGTAAAGTTTATGACCAAAATATTCACCTGTAAACTCTGAGTTTACATTATATAATAATGGGAGCAATATCACAAAACTTTCCTCTTGTTTTCAGTCCCATAGTTTTACTCATATCTTTCTTCTCTCAAGCAACACACAGAAAATTAGATAATATATAGAAATTTTTATATTGTGCTTTTTTAAGAATAGGAAATTTTTCAAAACAATTGGAATTACATTTATGCACCTGAGCTTCAAAATTATCTTCTAATAATTTGAAATAATGTGATAATATATAATTTGATAGCCTAGAAAAACCACTGAAACAACAAGATAGAATTTCAGGTTTAATACACATGAGCTTCAAGTTGTTTTAAGCTCATTCACATATTAGAAGAGGAATGAGTGAGAATATGAGCTCGAAACTCAGAGTTCTAGCGTCCAACCCGGTCACCACTGCTCCCTGTACCTTCTACTATAAAATTGGGGAAAATGTCCTTTTGCAATGTTTTTGAGAAGGTTAAATAAATATAACCTAGTATGGTAGCACATGAACACACAAAAATTGATAATGAGTGGCACTATTAAAGTTATGTTAATACTAATGGTATTTTGCCTTGTGTTATGACATTTAATGTTTTCCTAGGCAATTTCACATATATGGTGTTATCTAACCTGTATAATAAGAAAGTGAAGTAGGAAAATGCACTATCAGGAGGTTTATTTTTATACTGATTATAATTTCTACTGTACAGGAAAGGCAGACTGTCTCTTTGCTTCATGTGGTCATTTCCTTCCCAGTTACAAAATACTGTGGCAAAGTTAATGTTACGTGTTTATCTTGGGCAAGTTATTTTGAGTAGGACTGCTATGAACTATCGAGCTATGCTTACAGCCCTCAGTAGGTCTGCAATCTAATGTTCCAAGTACAATTTTAAGATAAATATGAAATATTCTATTCCTTTGAAAATTAAGAAGCTTTAGTGCTGTGTTTTTTTTTTTTTACTATTCCTTGCCTAGAGTCTAGTATACCCATGCATAGGCATATATTTTGCATTTTTTTCTTTTATAGAAAAAAATAAAAATGTTTCAACCTCAACAATATAATTATATTTGTTATGGTTAATTGAGTGTTTAGTGTTTACAATGAATAATATCTCATTATACAATTTACATGCATCATTTTACTCAATAGTCTTATTACTCCAATGGTATAGGTTTTATTATCCCCATTTTGTAGATTAAATTTCAGATTAGTAAAGTCTCATAACAGGTGATAGAACAAGAAGTTAAATACAGACCTGACTTGGAAGTTAGTACTCAATGATGGTGCTTGCCACTGTGCCATGATACTTCCTAGTTTTTAAGACATTAATAAGAACTACTATATCCTTAGATATAAGAAAAAATTCAGAGAAACTAGTTCTACTTATTTAGTCCTTAAACATAAAGCATTTAATGAAAGGAGGAAAACTTCAATTTGAACTTACTTCAGAAGAAATCTTCTGAAGTTTTATTTAGACTGCCTTATCCTTTGCTAAATAAAGGATGGAAGTAAAGACTATGTTCCATTCTTCTAAACAGGCCACAAAATACTAAAGAATTGAAGGGGAAACAAGGGGACATGAACTAAAAAAGTTTGTGCAGTTCTAGAAAACAAGAAAATAATAATTTTCTTCTGAGCTGGCTCAGACTCAATCAGCAGCAGAGGCAACATGATGCAAGAGTTCTGCTTTATGAGATATGTGATCATGCAATAGTGTCCATGATACCCTTTGGGTTTAGTGGAATGAAGAATGTAGTTTATTAAAATGTGGAAATGTAAAAAGAAAAAAATAAGTAAAAATTGAACTTTCCTTTGACCCAAATATTTTTACCTTGTACTGTGTTCTTAGTTGTCAGTAGGAGAAGCTATTTTGAGCTTAGAGTATTTCTCCACTATGTAGCAATCTAAATCTATTTTTTCAAATCACACCTTGTATTTCATAATTGCTGTCAAATTCTGTCATAGTGAAAGTATTATTTCAACAATTTCTCTAGCAGCAAGAATGTTAAATTGGATGGCATTTTAAGATTGCCCCCAATATAAACTTTTAAGGATATATTTTCAAATAAATAAACAATTTTTGAAAGTTTGCCCAGGTGAAAAAAAAACAGTGGTTCTCTTTGGAGAGTAAAATTGAGGGTTTCAGTGGGAAACAGAGGAGGAAGTCTTTTCATGCCAGATACTTCTATGTATTACTTGTATTATATTTCATGCCATATACTCCTATGTATTACTTTTATTATATTTATCTATTTAATTTTTGGAATAGTTAGCACTTTCACATTATTCAAAAATTAAAAAGTATTTAAGATGTACTCTTAAAATATTCCCCATTCCTCCTATTTGCTTTGATCTACTCACTAATAGGTAACTACTACTCTTAGTTTTTAAAGCCTAATTTTAGGCTTTTCTAATGCAATGAAATATATATTTAAAAAATTGAAAGAAAGACACATTGGGCGCATACAGATGTGCTCTATATATGACATTTAGCATATTTTCTCAGAGGTTCTGAACTTTGGGATGTTAGCAAAGAAGACTGTATTCTCCTGGTCAGCAAAAAGAACCATGTAACCATTCTGACACTTTGGTTTCTCAGGTACCCTGGGCACATACATCAATGAAGATGTTACTTCTTTTCCTTTCCCTTTAACCAAGATATTTATAAATCTTAATGATGAAGAAAATTCTGCTGAGGGAGAAAGATAAAAGCAAAGAACATGAAATTTTTCCAAGTATGAGACTTAAGCCATAAGGATTTGGAAATGTTGGCCTAAGTGATAATGAGAGCTTGGCACTCATTTCTTTGAAAATAAGGCACTGTAGGAGTTGAACTGAGGTTTGGTTTTAGTTAAGCTAGGCTGCTCAGATAAAGTACAAAAAGCATTGGAGAGACCTAGATATGAATCCATGTGTTGATAGCTAACTATAAATTCAGATATCTACTACTCCATGAATTTTGAGTTACTTAAAAAGTGCAAGTAAATACTGTCTGTTTTATAAGCTAAGTACTGTGTACTGGAAAGCACACAAAGTTCTGGGCATGTGGCAGCCATTCAGATCGCTCCTTTGCTGTTCTTCATAGGCCTGTGCAGATTTCTTGGTCTCTTTTCCACCCCTTCTAAAAAAGAAGTAATAAACCCAGCAACCCTTTGGAGATACTAAGAAACATTTTTTTTTTTCAAGTTTTCATGCTTATAGTTCTTACATGATGATCTCTTACCAGAACAAATTGTTACCATTGGAAGAATATCAAATCTAAGACAACATGATTATACATGAGGTTGCCTAGTTATTTAAAGATAGATTCTGTAAGATACTAGATTATGTTAACAGTTATAGCTCTCCAGGAATTCTCGGTCCAGGATGTAAACAGTAATTATTAAATACATTATTTACCAGGTATCTGTTGTTTTAGGATGGGATGCTGTTATGGACTGGAAAGATGTCTTATCAGGAGGGGAGAAGCAAAGAATGGGCATGGCTCGCATGTTTTACCATAAGTAAGTACGCTGTATTTAGGTAGCTACTGTCCGCTGAAATAGCAAAAAATAAAAAAAAAATTTTTTAAAGGAGGACAATATTCACTATTTTCACTTTCTTTTTTTCTTTTCTTTCTTTTTTTAATTTTTTGAGACAGGGTCTCACTTGAACTCAGGGCAGTCCTCCTGCTCAGCCTTCCTCCCGAGTGCTGAGATTACAGGCGTGCACCACCGTGCCCAACTTATGTGGTGCTGGGGAATCAAACTCAGAGCCTCACATTTGCTAAACAAGCACTTAAACCACTGTGTCATTCCTCCAGTTTAAGATTCACCTTTTTCCTCCTTAAAAATGTGTTACTGAAAAACTAATAAGTAAATTTTATAGCTTTAAAATTTCTTACATTATTTTTTCTTATAGAAAAACTCTCCTAGTTTATTTCCCCTCTCTTTTCACATTCAATAACCTTAAATGAGATCATATAGCAGGCGATATGAAATTTCCATGCATCCTAAGGTTTCAAATAGGATTGCTATTAATTTTAAAATGTGAAGAATACATAACCATTCCTATACTAGTATGAACTCAAGATATAGGCATTCAGTCATACCTCTGAATTAAATTATTAAATTCAAACTAAATAAGCTCTTTAACTATTTGGTAACTGTATAAACTACAAGTGCTCACACTTTCAAGAAATCAGAGCCATATCCAATGGAGAAAGCGATGAGCCCACGTAGTTCTTAGTGGATTCAGGAAAATCAAGATACAAGACATAATTTCTGTGTTAAAACTTTTCTCTTTGCAACCAACTTATAGTCTTTGGAGTTTCAGGATACCAATCACAAGACAGGGGAAGGAGATATTAAAGTCATTGTAAATCTTATTTGTTTTCTGAAAAGAAATCTCTCTCTCTCCCTGTCCTCTCTCTCTCTCTCTCTCTCTCTCTCTCTCTCTCTCTCTCTCTCTCTCTGTCACTAAGTTCTACCAATAACAACCTAAGTTGTGTGAAGCATAAAGTTATCAACAGCTGTATTACTCACTTTTAGCACTTTGAGGACCAAGACTGTGGCAGAAATCGGGGTAGATGCAACCCTGCTGAGTGAGCTACAGAGCAAACAGGAGCACTTCTGTAAAGAACTTTAAAAAATGCATAAATTGAGCAAAAATATATCAAACGCTTTATATTGAACACTTAGAAACTAATTGGCCATCAGAGAAAAATTTTAGGTATGGAAGAATATTGCAACTTCATCTAAAGAGAGGAACTGTCTTTAAAAATACCATATTCTCATCACACTGAAGAAACTGGGTTAGTTGTTATATTAAATGTCGCTCATGCCAGGTTGATTTGATCACTTCCTCAGATCTCGTTCATCTGTCTCCTGTCGTTTTTACAAACTGGAAGTGAGAGTATAAAGCTTTATTAAACTTTGGTTCAGGTTTTTTTTTTTAATAAGACTAACATAATGTTTATCATCAAAAAGAATGTATAATCTAAACAATATTGTGCAAGAGGCTAATGGCTCAGGGGTTGAAGTGCTTGCCTAGCAAGTGCTATGTCAAGCGCTTAGTACCCAAGTTTGATTCGCCAGCACCACATAAGCTGGGCGTGGTGGCGCACCCCTGTAATCCCAGCACTCGGGAGGCTGAGGCAGGAAGATGGCTGTGAGTCCAAGGTCATCCTGGGCTCCATAGTGAGTTCAGGACCAGCCTGAGCTGTAGAGTAAGACCGTCTCCGGAAAAAAAAAAAATTGTGCAAATATAATTATTTCAATTTTATGTCAAATTATGCCAATGTTATAAAAGTATAAAATGTAGATAATATGTTTTCCGTAATATGTTTTACATATTTTAGCATGTACTAGGAAATAATATATTTATGCATTTTATAGCATTATTTTAGTCTTTTCCCTAAAAAAAATTTTATTTCATCATCTATAAAAATCTCTTATCTTGGGCTGGAGGAATGGAGTGGTGGTTGACTTCAAATGCAGGGCCCTGAGTTTGATTCTCCAGCACCACAAAAAGCCAGGCGTGGTGGTGCACACCTGTAATCTCCACACTCAGAAGGCTGAGGCAAGAGAATTGCTGTGAGTCCAAGGCCCGCCTGGGCAACACAGTGATTTCAGGACCAGCCTGGACTACAGAGCAAGACTGTCTGTCCCTCCACCCTCCCCTCAAAAAACAAAAACAAAAACAAAAAAAAAAAAAGAGAACAACTCTTATCGCATTGCAGTAAAAACACTATTAAAAATTTGGATTAAATTTCTTGTGAGTCTTAACACACAAAGTTGATTGTAATCTTGATCATTTTAATGTAACTTTTTTCATAAAGTTCAAGTTATATTCCTTTTTATTTCATATGGGGTTATGTATCTTTCTGTATTCTTATGTAACATCTAGCCAGGATTTATTATTATTTGAAAACTTATATGCCATATGTATAGACTTTAAGTATGTAATTCAGTGATTTTTGATAAATGCATGTTCATTATTTATCCAATACTTCAACCAAGACAATAGTTTATTGCCCTACAAAGTTCCATCATCTCCTGTTCCAATCATTTCCTCCCATAGATAATTTTTGTTCTGATTTCAATCATTGTAATTTAGACTCGCCTGTTATATAATGTTATATATTTTCAGGTCTAGATGGAATTTAATGAGAAAAAAGTATGAGTTGTTTAAATAATGCTTTGCTGTGCTGTTTTCCCTGGCATGATTCAAGAGTAAACTTTATGGCTTGACATTTATGACCAGCTGTTACTCCTATCACTGGAATCTGTTTGGGTCTTGTCCATAAGTATTCAGTAATATGATCAGCAGCATAGTTAGTGAAATGTAATATAGTGGAATATAAAATGTGATCTTAAATTTCTCACTGTTTCAGTGCATTAATAAGATAAAACTCACAATAATGAGCAAGGTGCATTAATAAAAGGTGTTAATCCAAAGTGATTTCAAGAACCTATAATTTGGAATAAATTACTGATATTTATGTGCCTAAAATATCCTGGGTTTAATGTGGCAATTAATGAAAATCAAATTACAAATATATTAATGGGAAAAAATTTATGAGTCACAAGAAGATGAACAAATAGTTGAAAAGTAGCGTTTGTGGAGAAAAGATAAGAGGTATTAGAAAATTAAACCCTCTGAAGGTAAAACGTAATGTTGAGGCACTGTTTCCTCTCATCTGTAAACAAGTAACAATAAGATTTGAATTGTAACGTGAAAGATTTGTGCTAGCTACCTGAAGACCTGGGCTGGAGGGTCTAAGGATCACAGTAGAATACTCTCTGAGCAAATTTTAGTTTTCATGTTTGAAGATACGAAAGAGAGAGGAGTACCCAGAAGAAAACAGTCAGAGATATCTGTGATAGCACAAGCTCACTACCAACGTTCAAAAAAGCTTCAAAACATAGGGCTGGTTTGTTTTGTTGTGTACATACTCCCTAACATTTTCTTTCCCTCTAAGAATTTGATACAAAAGCATGGTCCTGATAGTTCCCTCGATCGTTCTATTCATCAACTTGCCTGTTTCTGTAACAAACACCTGGCACCTAAAACTTACACGAGGAGAAGTTCATGTTGGTTCAGAGTGCCACAAGTTTTGTTCCTGGTCTGGGTGACTCCGAAGCAGGAACGTCGTGGGTCGTGGCAGAAGTGTGCAGTGGGGCAGCTGCTCACCTCATGGCGGCCAGGAAGCAGAGCACAGGGGAAGGGCCCCAGAGACAGAACGGCTCGGGCTGGATGCGCGACACCCTGGAGTCACGTCCCCGTGCCCCGCCCAGACACACCTGGAGTGTGTTTCACTAATCTCTAGGTGTCTTTCAAGTCGTTCAAGTTGACAAGATTAATCTTCATATTCACCTTTCCTTTAATAGGGCAAAGTACCTGATTAATACATCGTGTAGGAGCAGAGGTTTGTATCTGGCTTCATGATTTCAGAGGTTTCAGCCTGCCAGTTGGCTACAAGGCAGAGTCAGCCCAGAGAAGGAACACTGGTTCATGTCATGGCAGTCAGGAAGCAGAGAGAGAGAAAAGGCCGAGAAGACCAGAGGGGCTGAGGAATAGCATATACCCTCCCAAGCTGTGAGTTCCACCAGGCCCTCCCTCCCTCCTCGTAGTTACGAACTCATCGCTGGTTGGTGCTCCAGTGGTCTGCTCACTTTCTGAAAGTTTCTGAACGCACGAGCCTCTGGGGGTCATGTTTGATCCAAATCATAACAAGTGTAAATTCAGGTGCCTACTATAAATTTTACATAGGCACATTTACTCTTGCAGAATCTTCTGGTGATGAAATTCCATTAGTAATGCTCAGATATTCACTTTGTTGATAAAATAATCTTCTCATTAAATCTTTGCTAACAGAACTGTGGCTTGTTTAATAATGAGCTCCTGTAAATGTATGTGCACGTAATTAGTCAGGCCGTTGTCATCAAGAATTAACCTGTCTTCCGTAGGAAAACGCACTCAGTGACCTGCCTTGTCTTTCCTACGCCTTGTACCTGTGATTCATGCATCTGCATAACAACAAAGCTTGCCGTATTGGAGCAAGAGTTGGAAAATCTGTTTAAATTTCAGAACAACGTGAAATGTTATCCCAAGTAAAAAGGAAAAACAATGGCTACTTTTTCACTTCATCACTTACTACATTTAGTAATAATATCCCATTCTCTTTTAGTCCTTTGAAGTTAATCTTGAGAGTTCATCATCCAGAAAGTTACGGTTTATATAGAATAATCATTAATTTTGTGATGTTTTTTCTTTAAAGACCAAAATACGCCCTGCTAGATGAATGTACCAGTGCTGTCAGCATCGATGTTGAAGGGAAGATCTTTCAGGCTGCGAAGGAGGCTGGGATATCCCTACTGTCTATAACGCACAGGCCTTCTCTTTGGTAAGTTGTCAATGCCAACTAATCTGGGGTAGACTTTTATTATTTTTCTTGATGAAGTTTGCACAACTTTTCTTTATACAGCATGAGGCTTTCTACTTATTTCTTACTTGTATTTCTCCTAAATTGCACCCTCAAAATTTATATACTCCCAATCTAATATAATTTTAATGTGGTATTTTAAAATTATTGCCACTTTCCATAAATTTGAGAACTTATTAAAAAGTTCAGTGATTTATTTGAACTGAAAATATTTTTTATATATTTTCATTACTAGGAAAGGACATGTATTTATGTATCATTTTTTTAGTCTTTTCCTTAAGACCCTTGGTAAAAGATTATGCCAGAGCATGATATTCCCCCAAATGATCAAGTTTCAGAAAACATGGGGGAGAAAGCTTATTTAGGTTTTAAGGAAAAATGAGCCTGCTTTTTTATAAGTAATATTTCATAAAATTTAATGGAATTTTCCTTTTTGAGATGACACTCTTTTTACAATTTCCCCACTTTTCTACTGAGTTACAGTAATTGCTAATGAAGACTTTGCACTTATTTTCTTGTAGGCTCATTTTACTCAAGCCTTTTTCAACAACCCAACAGAATATAAATAGTCTAGTTTAATTCTTCCTTTTTAGAAAGAAGAAATTGAGAATTAGAAAAGTGGCCTGGAGGCCTATAATTCCAGAACTGTGGGAGTCTGAGGCAGGAGAATCTCAAATTTAAGCCCAGCCTGGGCATCTTAGTGAGATCTTGTCTGAAATAAACAGTAAAAGGGAATATAGCTTAAAATAAAGGTCCTGGGTTCAATCTACACTACGGCCAAAAAGAAAAAGAAAAAGAAAAAGAAGAGAAAAATAAGTTGCATGAAAATATGCTCCCTACTTTATAATATACCGCCATACTTACTTAAGGATCTCAAACTGTGTCTTGTACATGAACCGTGAAACACTGTTCATTTGTAGTCCATCCTACCTCCTCCTCTTAGGTATTCCATTTCATCAATCAAATTCTTTCCTCTTGATAGATTAGTAGTTACATGAGTCACGCATATGTGTGCTTTGCCCTCCTGTTTCCCAGGAGACTGCCCCAACCTCCTCCGCTCCCTCTGCAGCATTCTGGGGCAGGTGGCTGATTTGATGCCATGCCAAAACTGTTGCGTACGTGGCTGTCAGCCTAGACTAGGAGCAACCTTGAGTCGAGCTCATCCTTGCAGCATTTTGCATCTTTTCCCACACAGAACAGTGTTATACACTTTTTTCCATTCGGAGTGTGTTTATAGTAAAATTATAAACAAACAATAAATACGTAATTTCAGTTCGTTTAAATGAGCCAGGATTCCAATGAAACCATCTGTTATTCTCTTAATTTATATTTTTCTTCTTTCTTTTCCTCTCTCTACACTCCCAAATTCTTTCCTGTCTCTCTGTTCTTCCCACCACTACTCTCTCTTTTAGGTTTGGATTTTCAGAAGGAATAGTTTTCCACTATGGGATACTGTGAAGTTTACCATGATCTGCATTTTGCTAACTGTAATTTTGTGGTATCTATGTCTTGAGTTTCCCATCAAATGTTGACTAGATCCAGAGCCTTGGGAGTTTTCACATTGTGCAGTTAGAGGCTCATCGCTCCTAGACTTTGTGCATAATTGTGCCATCTTTGATAAGCTTTTTCTAGTAGGTCCAGATATTCCAGGCTCACCATCTGCACTTCCTTGGTAGAGAGAAAAACAATTGTTTTCTCTATAAAGCTTTTGTTTCCTTAAATGGGTAATGGTATTTAGAGACCATAATCTGGTTGCTAGAGATGCTATTCAGTTTGTCATGGTTGCCAGGCCTTCACAGTGGAAAGAGCTAGGGAAAAATAAAAACACACAATCAGGTATGTATGTATGTATGTGTATGCATTTGCATTATGTGCACATGTTCTATTTAATCTAAATCTAAGTAGTCACATGGCGTGTAACATTTTAGTCAATGATGTGTCTCATATGATCAACATGCACATATTTCCAGAATTTTGCCCCTAATGAAGTGGGCCTGGAAGTAGGCCCTTCACACAGGACCCTCTGCCCCACAGCTTGTCCCCATCATTGAGAATTAAGTGGCACCAGGAAGGCAGCAAGCCAGGATTCTAGAGCCCAGGTTAATGCATAGGATTCCTCTGAATTTTCCCAGAGAAGCCCAACAGAACGTGGGTCTTCAAGCCACTACAGACTTAGAGATGGCACAGAGCCAGGGCAGAGCTCGTGAGCCCTTTTTGGCGTAGACTGGTGATTTCCAGACAGGCTTCCTGATCCTGCGTGTTGACGTTGCACAGTTATCTCCGAGTCCCGGCGTTTATCAGTGGCTTTAGTATGCTTTCCTGGCATCCTGTCCTTTACTCAAATAGCCTGAAAACATGTTCAACCATTGTTTTCTCAAAGGAGCAAATAATTCTCTAAAAAATACCCCAAATCTGTAATGCTGTATCTTTTAGCAACTATTCAACAACATATATTTTAACATCTATTGTACAACAAAATGATTGGAGTCCATTTCTTCACAATATTACCTGAAATTTTTTCAGAAAAGATCAGACATATTCAGAGTGGTATGGCTACATACTGAAAAGATATCAGAAGTGAAAAAAGCCAGGCTAGGGGCTCAGTGGTTTGCATACTTGCATAGTAACCCTTGCCTGGGTTTGATTCTCCAGCATCACATAAGCAGGGCATGGTAGTGCATGCCTGTAATCCCAGCCCTGGGGAAGCTGAGGCAGGAAGACTGCCATGAATTCAAGGCCGGCTGGGCTGCATGTGAATTCAGGACCAGCATGTGACCACAGAGGAAGATCCAGTCTCTCTCTCTCTCTCTCTCTCTCTCTCTATCACACACACACACACACACACACACACACACACACACACACACACACGGTTGAAAAAAGATACATTGTATTTTTCTTTATAGCAACAAACGAGTGTTGACTGTGAATGTTAAAGTCAATACCAGTATGTAAAAAAACTTTACAATATGATGGAACATATTAAATTATTTTATTCCTGTTTTGTCCATTTGTGAAGGAATTCTGTAAATTATCTTTATTTAGTCTCAGTTAAAGTAGCTAGTTAAAGAAAATTCTTCTGATCATGCTAGACCTTAAAATACTATTTAACTGATAAGGTAAAATGCTTTTGACTTTTGGGGCAAGGAACACCAAGTTCTCCCTGTGTGGAAACAAAATAATGCCGCAGAACCAGAGGGATGAGATAAGTCTTCATCATACATTAAAAGTGGTGCTCACCCAAAATATGAATGACTGTATTCTAAAATTGTTCCTGGTTGTAGATCCAAGGCTAGGAAAGCTCAAGAAAATTTGAAAATGAAATAAATAAAGTGAATTGTTTACCATAGTACTCTTTCTTCTTGTTGAGGTCCATGGAATAGAACACAAAGCCTTCACACTGAGCTGCTGCCCCAGCCCTTCTGTCATTTTTTGTTTTGATACCAGATCTCACTGAGTTGCTAGGTTGCCAGGCGGGGCTCAGACCTGGGCTCAAGCTTGGGATTCTCCTGCTTCAACCTCCCAAGTGCTGAGATTACAGGCCTGGCTCAGCTTTTTGTTTTTTTAATTAGTTTGCTTCAGTGTTCATATTTTAATATAATTGTTTGTGTTTTTTCCCTTGACATAGAAATTGTTTCCAAATAATTTTGGTATGATATCAACTATTGGGAGACCAACTTTTTGGTAGGCTTGAGAATCCACAAGTAAATGGAAAAAACTATTAGTCTGTGTTATGTGTTACCAATTTTAAGCTTTCAGCTTGATGGTAACCTTACTTTTTTCTAGCTATCGTTGAACCTAGATGAATTTTCCCTTTTTTAAATATGCAGCCCAAAGAAGGTAGTGGCCAGGCATGTGAGTCAGAGGTAGAGCAGTTGCCTGTCATGTGCAAGGCCTTGAGTTTGATCATTGCAGGAAAAAAAGGGAGAGGAAGGAGAGTGGACTCCAGATGTCCATCGACTGATGAGTGAACAAGCGTACAGTGCCAAATAAGGAAGACAGCTTGGCTGAAAATACCAATGAAGTACTGGCATGTGCTCTGACACATAGCCAGAAGATGGAATACTAAAGAATTGCTAGTGTATGTCTTTTTTTCTTAGTTATTTTTCTGTATGACCGTTTAAACTTCTATTTTCTTTTCAGTTTTCTTTGCTTAATTCTATTGTAAGAAATTTTTTATTTATTCAGAAGCTATAGTGGGTTATGAAGATAAACCAATACAGGCGACAGTAGAGTCTTTCTTTGTAATTCATTTACATTCAGGTATGAAATAAATTTAATCCATGAGAATTTCATGGAGATTAATTACTTCTGGATATAAAAATATAATATTCAACTTCTTCCCATATCTTTAAAAAGGTAATATAAAATAGACAACTTTACTTAACATTTGCCTTTGGATGTCAATTACAATTACAAGCCTATAGCTAAATTCCTTTTCACAATTATGCCTAATTGTACTGTTTCACTTTAATCATGCAGGAAATATCACACCCACTTATTACAATTTGACGGCGAAGGAGGCTGGCGCTTTGAGCAGCTGGATACTGCTGCCCGCCTGACGCTGAGCGAAGAAAAGCAGAAGCTGGAGTCTCAGCTGGCTGGAGTTCCCAAGATGCAGCAGAGACTCAACGAGCTATGTCAAATTTTGGGAGAAGACTCAGTGCCGAAAACGGTCAAAAGTGAAGATGAGACATCCTAATTTGTTTCGACGTGTTTTGAAAGTTAATTTTTAGGTAGAATTTCAGAGACACCCGGTTATTGTGCATGCAGTGTGTCAAGCTAAGCACAGAAAAAAAACATGCCAGCAAGGCATGGTTCTTAAATGTAATTTTAGCATTAAGGAAGAATATCCAACTACTCAGAAGAAAACAAATGCTTCATGTAAGATTGGTCATTAAGGCTGATACTAATTCTTAGTGAAAGCCCAATTTACCTGTAGAACAGGATTTTCTAGGTGAATTCATGGTGAATACCAGATTACTACATTTATGGGATGTGTCTGACGTGTATAACTTGAGAAGTATCTCAGAAATGAAACTTAAGAGCAGCTTTTGGTTGACATCATGGACATAAAATTAGAACTTTTAGTACTATTTCAATTCATTCATGATAAATAATAGGTTGAATAAGAAATCACGTTCATTCTTACTAGTGGCCAACTAAACTTTATACAAAGTCTGACAGTTTGAGAAATAATTTCAATATAAAACTATTTTAAAGGCAGTGGTTGAAAGAAAAAAGCAAGACTGAGCAAACATAGAATGCCATTTTAAAAATTTTAGACTTTTATCATCTTAATGTAGGCACATAAAAATCAATTTTAATGATTAATTCATGTTTGTTAATGAACTTCTGAAGGAAAGAGTTGTCCATACAGAAAAGGTGTACCCAAACAATGTTTGTTTCAGCTAGGTACTTTACTTGGCAACATTATCTTCTACAACCTCTGTCTAGAAACACTGTTGGTTTTTGTGCCCAGAGAAGGCATCTACATTCTTTTAGATGAATAGATTCTGAAAATCATAGTAGTACTTGCATATATTGGAACAGTACTTTATAATTTTTAATCCCCACTTACATCATTTCATTTTGACCTTGTGGAAATATTTTAGGACAGATATTATTTTTTTCTACTTTGATTTTGAGAAAAACTGATACTCAAAATTTACCCTAATCATGTAATTTATTTAGGAACAGATGTAGGGGTCAAATGAGAATTCTGATTCGAATTCAGTACTACTACCACTATAATCCTTTACTTAACTGGGTTACAATGTTAATAGAAATTAGGAGGACTGGTAGTTGACAGAAAGTAGGATTCCAGTCCAGGGAGGGAGACAAAGGCAAAATATAATAACAAATAATTAAAATCTGATAAGACATAGAAATAGAGATAAATCTGGTAATGTTAGTGTCGTTGTGTTATTATATTTGGTTGTGTTTACAACAGATGAAAATTGAGTAGGGTATGAAAAGGTCATGGGCCTCTAGTTTAAAATGAGCCAAGGAAGGTAAAAAATCAGCAACCTTGCACTCTTGCTCCATACTAATGTACCTCTGAGACGTTAGCAACCAGAAGGACAGTGCACTATGTTTGAGGTAGATCTAATATTATTGTACATGAGAAATAACTTACATGAGTCAGTCATGTGAAGTAGGTCTTATCTATCTGTGTGCCTTGGATGGCTACTTCAGTCTCTTCCTCTCTGTGCCCCCATGTTGATTGGCCATAAAGAATTGGAAGGACCTATGTTAGTGGCTTTGGATTTTATTTAGATATTTAGACATAGACATAATAGATGTTAAGTCAGTGAGTCTTAGAGTCTTTCATGAGATAAAATACCTGGAAGTCATTCCTGGTGATGATTGCAGAGCTATGAACATAGCATTTCCATGTTCTCAAATCTCTGTGAAAAACAGGACACTTCAAACTATGGACAAATGTAGCCATTTTGTGTGAAGGAATGCAATATGAAATAATGAGTGTATCTGTCCAAGTTTTTGAGTTAGTTTCATTAGCTACTTATTTATTCATTTGTTGGCTGCTACTACTGCTTCTTTTTAGAAAAATGAGGCAGGAATTAAATGTTTTTAGAAAAAAGCATAATTAAAATGTGAAGTTGATAAAAATTGTTCATTAATCTTAACATCCGTACTGGCAGTTACCTGATTTATATCACTCGAAAGGGAAGTTCAAGACATAGTGTTTTATGTTACCTTTTAAAAGTACAAGAGAAAAAGAAGTTCTCTTTTGAAATGTGCATAATTTATGGAATTTAAAAATTACAGCATTTAGGACCTGATATTTTATGCTTTGAAATTGAAAACAAAAAAAACTAAAACAAATATTAGATTTGTTGAGTATATGCTACCAACAAACTAAAGTAAAACAGATTTCTTACATACAGAATTCAAGGAGATTTAAAATTATATATTAATATTAAGGTCTTCACACACTGGACTGGGAATGTAGTTCAGTGGTAGAGCACTTGTCTACAGGTGTGAGGCCCTAAATGTGAACATTAGCACCACAAAAATACAAACAAACAAACAGAAAGCCTACTTATTACAACTTAAATGTAAAATTTCTTAGGTAAACAGGTATTCTGTGATGAGAGAAGAAAGAGAAAGAGAGCCTGCCTAATTATTTTCTGATTAAAAAAAATCTAATTCAAACTTTTGTGTTCATATGCCATTCAGCTATTCTCAAAATAGCCCTACAGATATATCCTTTTAAAAATTCTGTTTTATTTTTTCTTGCTGAAGACCAAACCGGGGACCTTGAGCTTGCTAAGTAAGCGCTCTACTAGTAAGCTAAATCCCCAATCCCTGCAATTCTTAGACTTTGCGAAAAACATGAAAAAGATTAAGAAACTAAGCAGCACTCTAAACTATTACAAAGACTAGATAAGAAAAGAAAAATGTACCAAATTTCAAACTATCTTCATTATGTTATCTAAATTTTTCCCCTTTTGGTCAATAAAATTATAAATTTATGGAGCTTGGTTTTAAAGTATGCTTTGGGGGGAGGGGTAAGTCACAAAATTACTTGCACTCCTTGAAAATGTCCCGTTGTATTTCTACAGTATGTAGTGTTACACTAAGCATGCATCTACAATAATGTGTGTTCTTAAAAATGGGATGGTGTGTTACAATTCTCTCAAATAGTCCCCAGGAAAATGATGGACCTTATATCAAACCAAACTTTTAGTTGTTCACAGTGTGAATGGTTTTTGCCTTTACAGTAATTTAGTTTTTATTTTAAAATTTGGCCTGTCAGCAAAGATACAAGTGACTATGTTAGTTTTTAATTTGAAACATCGATTTTAAATATAATTTGTTATTTTGGCAATAGGCTTAGTATGTTACAATGTTTAGAATAGTTTTTCTTTATTTCATAAGCTAAAAACTTTTGTTAACACACTGGAACCCAAATCTAGAGAATTCTCTTTAATTCTGAGATGCGTATAAAGTGGGAAAGGTCATTAAATTTTTGATTAAAAAGATGGCTTTGATATAATTACTTTATGAACAGAAATAATCCTCATTCTGAAGTAAAAATCATTTTCACATAGCCCAGAGAGTTTATAGTTCTCCTAAAATACATTAAAATAAGTTGAATATATGGAGTGTACTTCTAGTATTGTTAGATGAGAGAATTCAGGTGGATGTATAAAATATTTCTATTAAAGACAAACTCCAGGCTGGAGGAATAGCACAGCAGTTTAGAGCACTTGACTAACAAGCTCAAGGCCCTGAGTTCAGCTCCCCAGCACCATGTAAACTGAGCATGGTGGTGCATGCTTGTCATCCCAGCACTCAGGAGGCTGAGGCAGGAGGATTGCCATGAGTTCGAGTTTAGCCTAGGCTTCATGGTGAGTTCAGGACAAGCCTGGACTACAGAGTGAGACCTTATCCAAAAAATAAAAAAGAAAGAAAAAGAAAAAAAGAAAAGTCCCCCCTTTACTATTTGTAGCTTTGCTGGCTACCAAGTGTAGAGGGTCTTACCGTTTTATTGCAGAATTTTTCAAAACCAGATTTCCAGTTATCTGGAGTTAAGCTAACAAAAGGGAGCAAGAAAAGTGAGCATAATAGTAAAGATCATTATGTGGCAAAAGAAGAATATGACTGTTATGTGATCAGATTATCATAGAATCTCCATTAAGTGATTAATTACTAATAGGCTGAAGGAATGGCACCGTGGTTAAAGCACTTGTCTAGCAAGCGTAAGGCCTGAGTTCAATTCCCCTGCACCACATAAAGCCTGATGTGGTTGTGCACACTTGTAATCTCAGCACTCAGGAGGCTGAGTCAGGAGAATTGCTGTAAATCCAGGGCTAGGCTAGGCTACATAGTGAGTTCAGAACCAGCCTGGACTACAGAAGGAGACCCTGTTTCAGAAAAAGAAGAAGAAGAGGAGGAAGAAGAAGAAGAAGCGTGATTACTTGAATTCAACATTCCCTGTGAATTCCTCAATCACCATGAAAAAGCTTTGATTACTCAAGGCAACTAAAGATAACTGCAGAGATAGATAACAGCCCATTTCTCTATTTTAAATGACTGTGTTAGGTTTGTGTGCACATATGCCTGAATTACTAATTGTGTGGTGCAAAACTTCGTGAAATGTGGCTAACAGTCATCAAATCCTTGTTTAAATGCTACTTCTCTGCTAATTTGAAACCTTTCTTAAGTTTCGACTTATGCCAGACACTGTGCTAAATTCTAGGAATGAATACATTATGGTCCCTGTCCCAAGCTTACTGGTGATGAAAATAAGAAAAATGAGTACTTACTAGGAAGGAAGTCACGATTTTTTTTACCGCGTGGGCACAGATCATTGCATATACATTGGCTCATTAATTCTTCACAAAACTCCATTCATTAAGAGAAGAAAGTATGATGGAAGGGTTAAATAATTTAGCCAATCTCATATAGCAGCCAAGCTATAAACTGAAATTCAAACCTAGCACTGTTTGATTAGAAAGTCCATGCAACGTCTTATCACCTTCCATTTAATTATTGTAGGCCATTCATTATTAAGTTTTTTCTTTGTTGGCTAGGCTGGTGTCTTGAAACACAAGAAATAGCATCACTCCCATCTAGATCATGTAAAACAAGCCAAGAATATATGTCTCACGTCAACAACGTATGCACATAATTATAAGTTCAAAAAATTTAACCCAGGACTTTCACACTGAGCACAACCCCCAACTCTTCTATTTATTTGTTTAGAGACAGGGTCTTGCTGGCTAAATTGCCCAGGCTGGGCTCCAACTTGCCATCCTTCTGCCTCAGCTTCCCAAATTGCTGGATTACGAGTGAGTGCCAGCATGCCCAGCGATCATTGCTGTTTTTAACTGGTGTCAAGTGTGTCTTTTCTCTCAAGTGTATTTTTATTTATTTACTTACTTACTTACTTATTTAGAAACAGGGTCTCACTCTGCAGCCCAGTCTGGTGCTGAACTCACTATGGAGCCCAGGCTGGCCTTGGACTCAGGGCAATCCTCCTGCCTCACCCTCCTAAGTGCTGGAATTACAGACATGAGTCACCACACCCAGATTATGTGGTGCTGGGGAATCAAACCTGAGTACTTAGTGCTTGACTCAGCGCTTGCTAAGCAAGCATTTAACTGCTGAGCCATTCTTTCAGCCCCTCTCTCGTGTGTTTTTAACTGACTCAAAGTGTCCAATTAACCAAGTTAGTGCACTTTTTTTTCTCTTAAAAGAGAAATTCATGTAACAAAGTATAATTTTCATTGTTCTTTATTATAAATTATGGGTGTCATCCTATGGAGTGGGAGAAATATAAAGTAACTTTTCAAATATTTTGGAGGAAGAAATGCTCATACGGATTTGAATTCATTCATTCAATAAAAACTTCCGGACACTTTGAGTATACCAGTCACTGTGCTAGAAACTGACACTTCCTTGACAAGTTTCTGAACTGGTAAAGCATGCCAGTACTCGGTCACATGCTGTGGTTCCATGTTACTTGTTTTGTGGCATCTTTTGAGTTTTCATGTGTACAGTCTTAGACTCTGCTGTTGTAACATTTAAGCAATAAACACGGTGAAGGTGACGGCTGGATCCCTTGGCCGTGGGCCTGAGGCCCCTCTGCCCTCTGACTTGATCTGTTTTACAAAGCATGGTATTAATCCCTGGGACAGTGTCTCTTCACCAGTAGGGGTTCCCCTGCAGCCAGGGTGGTGTCTTGAAACACAAGAAATAGCATCACCCACATCTAGATAATGTAAAACAAGCCACGCTTACATTCAAAAACATACGTCTCATGTTAACACATTATGTAGATAATTGTAAATTCAAAAAATAAAAAACAGTCATTATGAAATTCCAAGAGGTAATAAGCAAGGCTTCCAAAATGAAAAACACTTACAGTTGTGCAGGCTGGGGATGTCGCTTGGGTTTAACCCCCAGTGCTGCTAAAAAAAGAAAAAGATACATAGTCTTCCTCAGTCCTTGTGACCCAATATGAATGATGAGGGTGACTAAGTACTCACTTCATGTGTTTTTATGTGGTTTAATACTTAAAAATATAGATTCCACAGCAACAAGAGAATACAACATTGTTAAATTGAACCATATTGGCTTGCTTTGATCATTTAATTATAAATTAAGAGGCAACTTTATAGATCAAATATATTTCATCTTTATTTATTGGTTTTAGTAAACCTGGTAATTAAAATGTATTAGATAATTAGACATTATAAAAATGTATAAAACCTATGAATTGCCTCAGGGCTCACAAAGGGAAGGGGCGAAGAAGCCTCTCTATCAGCCGCCATTTCAGAGTTCCTTTGTTTAGCAAGTATTGTGGTTTGGATCTGGAATATCTCCCCCAAAGTCTCACGTATTTGAATATTATAGATTGTCTATGGAACCCTGTGCTGTTGGGAGATTGGGATCTAGTCTGGAGGGGTGGATTACAGGCATGTAAATTGGATTATTGGCATATAAATTGGATTATAGGCATGTAGTAGGGGTTTACCACACCTTTCACACCTGGATCAGGGAGGTGGGTGCTGATCCCTGGGAGGAGACTTGGAAGGATATATAAGCTGCTTCCTGCCTTCCTGGGAGGACTGGTCTCAACTAGTCTCAACTTGCCTTGACTTGGCTTCCTGTTTGTGATGTCATGAGAAGCTGCCTCCACCTCTGCCTCTGCCGTGTACTCTGATTGCTGCCGGCCACCCCTGAACGGACTGTGACCTTCTGAAACTGTGAGCTAAAATAAACCTTTCCTCCTCTAAATTTGTGGATGTCGGGTATTGAGTCACAGCAATGAAAAAGCAACTGAGACAGTGAGGCTGTTGTTCAATGTAGGACAAGTGTCTGAGGTTCACAAAGATAGGATCTGGATAAATGAGGTGAGTGAGACCCCAGCAGTTCATGATTTTCTGCAGTTGAACACAGATGCACACACACACACACACACACACACACACACACACACACACACACACGGTTGCTTAGAAGCTCAGTACAAAGGAGCATGAAGATTTTGAGGATTTAGTGACTGAAGGATTCTTTTTCATTGTGGCAAAAAAGTTCATCCTTAGCAATTTTAATGTAAAATTCAGTAGTCGTAAGCATATTCACATTGTTGTAATTTTTAAATTTACATTATTCTAAAACAGACCTGTAGAAATTTTTGTCTTGCAAATAAATCTAAAACCTGTATACATTAAATAAATTCCCCTTCTACTCCCAAGCCCCTGGTAACTATCATTCTGTGCTCTGTTTCTATGAATTTCACTGTTTTAGCTAACTCGTGTAAGTGGTGTCATCTAATAAAAAAACAACAGCATCAACTACAAAAAATTAATTACATCCTTGAACTTTGCCCCTCATTTGGGTAGTTCTCAACGTCCTTCATGTGAGATGGACCAGGCCCTCCAGGAATTCACAGACCCTGCACAGTCATTGAGCACCCATCCCGATGACCATCAGGGGGTCTTCATATGATCATCATGAACAGAATTTTCCTTTCTTAATGTTTATATAAAGCACCATCCAAGAGAAGAACCCAAATAGATACAAGTTCCTGGTGATGAGCACAAAGGGTCAGTTCAGAGAAGAGCAAATTTTGATTGTACTAGGATCTCTTAGATAGAGCACCTCTCTTCGCAGTGCTGGTCACACTGGTCCCCCATGGGCACAGGCTGGTACAATGATTAGAAACACAGGCTCTGGAGAATGGCTGTCTGGCTGGGTCTCACCACTGTAGACCCTTGCTGAGTCTTGCTTCACCTCGCCAGGCCTCAGGCTTCTTATTTTTGAAAAGAAGATAATAATAGTTTTCACCTCATAAGTACCATGTTGTGAGCCCTTATGTACTGACCCTTACAAGGAGCTAAGCAGGTGGCTTATTACTACTGTGAAGTACAGAAATAAAGGTCTCATCAGCATCTCTCTGGAAATGATTATCCTCAAGTGAATCATGGCAGAGGGAAGGATAACGTGGAGGAAGGATTAACTCTTTTGGGGTGAAAGATTCCAAGTATGAATTGCCAGGACAACTGGATCACTGCCTGACGCATGGTAATTGCTTAATACATGTTTGTGAAGTAGATGTCCGAGTGACTGAATGAATAAACAAGAGAACCGCAGAAAGGAAGAAAGGCACAATCAGAGATAAATTCACTCTCTACCGTTTTTCCAAGGTCTGCATGCTAGGTGGTGTGCTGACATTGGATTGGCTTTCTGTTTCTGGAATGGGCCCCACTGGCCAGTGAAGCTTGCAGCTGTATGTAAAATAAAATGGTTGAAGTGAAGAACCACAAAGCTACCTCTCACTCCAGTTTCTCCCAACCTAAACCTGCTGGCGTCCCTAACAATTTTATTGTGTTTATTTCATGATTATATCTTCCACATAATCGCACAAGGAGAGAGGACATAAGAGATTTTGGGGGAGAACAGTGGAGAGGGAAAAAAAGGAAAGAGAGCGAGAACTGGTAGCATGTGACTGTGGCTTCAGAGGGAAGGTAGCTCATCAGGCAGAGAGGTATAGAGCCTTCTGAAGACCCATGACCAGCGTCCCATGACTTCCCTCGCCTTCTCGCTTACCTTCTCAGGTGAGTGTCTTTTTCTCAGGAAACTCTGAAACACATGCCTGTTAAGCACTCTCTTTATAATGAGATGGAAAATTGAGGCTTGTCACAATCTATTATTGATCTACTTTGACTTATCATGTTATCTTCAGAGCTATACTAACCACACCCATCTGGCAACACTCCTGCCATGTGCGATCCCAATCACCAGTTCTCTTCATACCTGTGCTGCTGGCGCAAGTTGCTCTTCCAGATAAAATATCCACTATCAACGTGAAACGACCAACATCAGCTTCTCAGCAACCCTACTCTGCTTCCTTTTCCTTACTCTTTTTCTTTATTTTTGCTGGTGATCAAACCCAACATTTCACACATGCCAGGCAGGAGCTCACCACTGAACTTCATCTACAGCCCTGTTGTGTATTTCTTTGTTTACTTGGGCTTCCACTCTGTGCAACTGACTTCTCAAATTTTCTCTGCTCTCTGAACAAGCCCAACCTGCCCTTGCTTCTCTCCTCATAGCTAGCCATTCTCTGACCGCTGCACCAAGCATGAAAACCTGTCCGTATCCAGTCTACGCTTTGTCCTTTCTCGGGACTACCTGCCCAAATCAGTTATCCCTAGAAATTATTCTCTACCTCTCATTACTCACACTCTAACTCACACACACACACACACACACACACACACACACACACACACACACAAATCCTCTTCATTGTTCAATTATTTTTGAATACGTCATCTTCTCTCCATCTTTACCATTAGTCAAGCTCCAGGGTAATAGTTTCCTTCTATCGAGACTACTGCCTTTGCTCTTTAACTAATGTCATCACATCCCTTCAGTAACTCTGCCAACCTATTCTTACAATTAAAAAAAATCAAGAGTGACTTTGTGCATATACTGAAAACTGCACAAGACATGCATATTCAGCTCAATGCACTACCACAAACCCAGCTGTCCGACCTCCGCCCAGGCTAAGAAGAAGCATTGGCAAGCACTGCAGAAGCCACCTTATGTGGCCTGCACTCACTGGGTCTCCTGTCCATCCACCTTCCCACGTAACCACTCTCCTGGCTTGGAGCAGAGGAGCTCAGGTGCTTTCACATGCAGGTATCCTTCTGTGACTGTGTGTTCTTCCATTCATTGATTGGAGTTCCTCCTTGGAGTGGCACACAGTTGTTCCTTCCGCTGCTGTGTAGGAACCCACTGCACACTTACCCACACCTTAGTTACTCTACACTTGGTGGACATCGAGCTGTTTCCAGTTTAGAGATATTGAGAACAGCAAACTGCTATGCGCACTGTTACACATCTCATGTGCTCCACCCCATGTATGCGTGTGTCTTGGCCCTTCTGTACGAGTCACAGTAACCACAGTGACTTTTTTCGATGCAAATCTTGTAATTCTTCCTATTGGTGACTTCAATAACTTACAGGAAAGACTGAAATCCTTAATTTGGCTACAAGGCCCCGTGTGTCCCGAGTGTCTCCCGGCCTTCTCTGCTTTAGGCCCTCCTCCCCAGGGCCCCACGCAGTGGTCCCCCAACCCCAGGTGGCCACCCTTCTGCCTCCTCCCTGAGCTTATCAGTCTTTCTTCAGATTTCAGTTGTCTTGAGTTCCATGGGAACCCGTCCTCTAGTTCTGTTCCGCAGTTAATTCTTATAACACCGCCTGCTTCCTTTTTATCTATCATTTATTATAGTGGTGATTTTACTTTAATTAGCACAGATTTCCAATTTCCCGCTGCTTCCACATTAGATCATCAGTTTCAATAGGACAAGGTCTAGGGCACTGGCTTTTAGTTGTTGGCTTGCTTTTAAATTTTCTCCTAGCCTTCTGCCTGGTCCATAATAGGAACTTAAGACATGTTTGTTAAAAAAAGAAAAAGAATGGATCATTAATATTCTCACTCTGCTTCATTCAAGTGGAGAAAGTATTTAGGTTAAGAGTCAAAGATTTGGTGTTAGGCTCATTATCTGAAAGGATTATTATTAAACAACAACATTCTGCCTGTTTTTATTTTCTTTCCTTTTTTCCCCTCTTCCTCCTACATCTTCCTTTTATAATGGGGATTGAATCCAGGAACCCAGGACCTTTGCACTGAGTTAAGTCCTCAGCCAACTTTGTTATTATTTTTAAACTTTCAGACAAGGACTCACCAAATCACTAAGTTGCCCAGTTGGCTGGCACTTGCAAACCTCCTGCCTCAGCCTCCCAGAGCGCTAGGATTACAGGCCTGAGTCATCATGCCAGCTCCTTCTCATATTTCTCAAGTTAAGAATCTGTCAGCATGTTCATTAGCCTCAGTTAAAACCAGACTTGGCTTGCTCCATGTAGATAAAAGTGCTAGCTAACTTTTGCCAATAGTAAAGAGCATTTTACAGACACTCATATTCCTTTTCTTAAAATAAAACCTCAGCACAGAACATCACCATGTTGGTGGGACGTTGACCAAGGGGCACTGTCCGTTTATCATCATACCTAACACTTCGCCTGCAGCTGAGAGGCATAGATGGAAGACTGTTAGTGCTGGCATTGGTGTGGGGGAAGTATCTGGAGTCTGAGTTGTTTCTAAAAGTATCTGGGAAACATTGTTTAAATGAGAGAATTCTAGTGTAAGAAACAACAAGAAATACAAAACTACTTAGGCATAAGGACACCACCTGTAAAAAGCAGTTGTGTTCTTTCCGGTTTGGGCATTTGGCAAAAATTTTTTTCATTTATTTGTTTACATTTTAATCTGTATTTCAATATTGTAGCATTTTTACTATTTTGTAGTTTCTGCTTGTTCCTAGGTGAGTAGTTTCTTTGCATAGTTGGTATATATTTTTGGATAAATGTGTGACTCTCCCCAAGATATTTAAAATTTAGAGATGATGCACTTTTAACTGAACATGTGAATTTATTTTAGACTTTAAATTCTTTGAAGTAACTTAAAGAAAATGACCTATAGACTAGATTTCTTGCTAGAAAAGACTCATTCACTCACAGAGGTCTTGCTTTTTTATCAGAAATGGTTCATAAGTGAGAGAACTGGCCAATAAAATAAAGTTTACTTTGACTACTTATTTATAGAGAGAGGAGCTAGCAATTTAAAAGTTGTAACAATTACCTGGTTGTAATTGTTTAAATATCTAGCTCCCACAGCTTCCGAGCTGGGACCTGTAGTAGGTGGCTGCCTTGAGTGATTCTGTTTAAGTGTTTTCATTCCACCCAATAGGTGTTTTGATCATCCATTTCCTGATGTGGTCAATGTGGGTGTCTATTTAGGAAACCTGGTGGTGGCTAGAACTTAAAGGGGACAAATAGTTAAGGAGAAAAAAAAATCACAATTATTCTAGAGGAAAGGAAAGACATTTGAAAAGAAAAAGGGTCATGAAGAACAGAAAGTGAGCTTCACAGAAAGAAAAACTAAAAGAGAGGTCAGGGTCAGAAAGCTTGAAGGAGTTAAACAAGAAATAGAAACAAGAAATAGGGAGTCTGTTCCCTGAGCAGCCTGGGCACAATGAACCTTTAATACATTATCTTTCTTAATCTTTACTTACTCTATGGAGATGATACAATTCCTATTTTTACAAGCAAGAAATCGAGGACGGGAGGGCTAAAATAGCATTCCAAATCACATCACTCAAAACTCTAGATCCAGGACTCACTTCCAAAGTCGCTGCCATATAGTATCGCCCAACCGAGAGAGGCTGGAACACTGGAGCCGGGAATTTGGATGAAGGTGTGCTTTTCCTTATAGGGTTGCAGTCTCCTGTTGGCTCAACAACTGGACTAGCAGGGGCATGATGGATGTGACAGGGCCACCACCCTTCCGCGCACCTACCCACCTACTTATGGTTCTTGTGGAACTGGAAGTGAGGGGTGGAGTCCACGGGCGACTCCCAGGTGTACTACCTCCTACCATCGGGCACTAGCTCAGGCGGGCACGGGGGACGATGTGACGTCTGCGGCGCACCCACATGTAGCAATTTTTTTTATCACTTTGGGTTAAAAATTATAGTGGTCTTAATTCTTCACATATGCCTGCTGCTTCTTGTGTTTCTTTATTTTCATGACATGTAATACTCTATCTATAGCCAAAGGCTAGGGATGGGCTGTGTTTGTAAAACATTACGCTAGTCCCAGGCAGTGTTAGGAGACACTGTGAGGCATTTTCAGCATACTTCCCAGGCAATGAAACAAGACATGAGCCAGGGAACATCTGCTATGATTTAAATGCCGCTTGCTAATTGTTTATTAAAAAAAAAAGAAATCAGAGATTACCACTTTTTAAAGGGAATTTTAAATAAAAAAGTATTTGAAATTCTAACATACATATGGCTCTTTGTTCAGATTCTGCCTCCAAGATACTATTTGTTCATTTAAGGCCCAACGTTTGTACTGCCTGTTAATGCTACTTGTGTATTTTTAACTCTTTATAACATTTTAATTGCTTCTGAGGAAATAAATTGTTTTGCCCATCATGATAGTTATGTTTCAATGGTAGAAATAATCATACTGAGGGCTAAAAAGCCCCAAGGTGTAGGAGGTAGCATCCACAACGCCCGTCCCTCTCCAGTCCTGCCCCACGTGAGCCGGCTGCCAAGGATTTTTGGCATCTCTCCATTTTCATACCAGCATACATAGAATGCACTCCCTTTTCACTCCATGCTAAATTCTGTAACTTTAAAAAATGCTTCCTATGTGTTTTTTGTTAAAACTTTTCCCCTTTTACGCAAGCGTATCATTCCACTGTCAGTGTACTGCGCTAAGGTTGATAAGCGTTGTTTCCAGATTTACAGAAAGGACTGGCCTCGAGACCGCAGCACCCAGTGCCCTGATGGCTCTCATGCGGTCACCATGCCCCTGCTGCACAGCTCCTCAAAAGTGACTGAGAGGGACCAGCCTGGGCCGCGGATCGAGAGCCTGTCCCCAGAAAAAACGTGAGAGGGAATGATTAATACACAGTGCCAAGTTTCTTCCCAAAACAATAGTAGCATTACTTCTGAGAACATGTTAATGTCTACTTGCCAACTTTGTCCTCAATGCTGATCATCAAACTGGTAAAAAAAAAATAGTAATAAATTTAATTTAATTTAAAAAGTACACAGTGGACTGGAGGAATGGCACAAAAAGTGCCTGCCTTGCGAGTGCAAGGCCCTGAGTTTGATTCCCCTGCACCACATAAAAGCTGGGTGTGCTGAGGCACACCTGTAATCCCAGCACTCTCGGGAGGCTGAGGCAGGAGGCTTGCTGTGAGTCCAAGGCCAGGCTGGGCTCCATAGTGAGTTATATACACCCGATATTATTATCTTTGAGGTGGGGTGCTCAGACTTGTCTCAAAGGGTCCTGTTGCATTTCCTCCCCAGAGCTGGAACTACAGGAATCTGCCAACACACACACACACACACACACACACACACACACACACACACACACATCTCTTCTGATTCTTTTTTCTATTCATCTTTTTCAGACTCCTGGAGATGTTGAACATAGTCTCAAATATCAGGGCCGCTGGCTTTCCTTGCTGTTGTTGTTGCGCTGCTGGGGCTTGAAGCTAGGGACTCACACATGAGGTGTGTGCTTGTCGCTGGGCCACACCACCCTCTCCCTGGTCCACTGTCCAAGGTTCAGTTACACAACACAGTTTCCTTTTCATCTCAGTGTCTTATCATCTTCTCAGCACATGGTCACTGGGTGGTGGTTGGGTTTCTTGGCCTCTTCGTTTCTAACGGCAGTCATCTATACCCACATAAGCCCATCTTCATGAGCCACACTGAACTTTGCCATCATCTAGAACTGCTTGAGCATCTACATTTTGGCTCAATTGTCTCCTTCTGAGGACTTCCTGTTTGTTTCTCTCTCCTGGATACGCCCACAACACCTGTTAGCCCATGTCATTGAGGTCTCTGGTTTCGTCTGTCTGTTTGCTCTAAGCAGGTCATCCTATTCACATGAAACAATCTTCTAAAAATGAGGATGTGAAACTTTGGGAAGCAGTGCTTCTTAATCTTTTTTGTGATTAGCTGATACTCAATGACTTTTCCACCCTAAGCAGTCCTAGCCAGTTTTGGGGAAGAAGGGTGTTGCGTTAGGTAGTGTAAAACCTAAGACGTCATGATCCGCGTTTAACATACAGACTTTCACAGATGCCCTATGTTCTTCAAAATCCAGGACGGTTTCTTACAAAGAAATATTGTTCTAGATGGGTGTGGTGGTACACAGTCATAATCTCAGTACTCTTAGAGGCTGAGACAGGAGGATTGCTAGGCAACTACTCTGTTCCAAAATAAAAAGTTTAAAAAGGCCTGAGAATGTCTTTCAGTGCAAATGTCCTGGGTTCAATCCTCAGTACCAATCATTTTCAATCCTCAGAAAAAAAAAAATTAAAAAGTACTTTCTCACCCCAACTCCCCCCCAAAGATCTAATGGCCTTGGGGAAAAAAACCACTAATTCTCTTAATATCAAAAAAAGGAACACAACATACATAAAATCTTATTTTGTTATTTAGTTTTTTTAAACCTCTGAAGCCCACCTTAGAATCTCTTGCCTAAACTGTGTGCTGTTTACAACACACATTCAGTGATTTCAAGAAGCTACTTAGGTTAGCTTTTCTGTTACAATTGAAGCTGTCAAATAAACTGCTTTTTTTCCTGTCATTTAGAAAACTATACTTAAGCTGGAACATAGTAACACCTTCCATGAAACTACTGACAAAGGTTATAATTTTTACAAGAAAAATCACTAAAACCAGGAAAATTTTTAAATACCATACATGTATAGATTTTACATAATAGTGACACTATTATAAATTTCCTTCTAGTTCATTGTTAGAAATTTTCTTCTATTCTGCCCAAAGAATTTATTAAGAAAAACACTTTTCTTCTTTTTCCATAGATAAATATTAGGCAAGACTCAATCATAACCTACCCTAGACAGGTTCTGTGGACAGGGGTCTATGGTTCCTCTGCAAGTCCACAGATCATTGCTTGTGTTTCTTTGAGAATATCTTGCTTGAACCGGTTGTTTGACTCATTTATTTGCTTTTTGACTTCCTTCCCTATGAGTTCCACTATTTTAGGGCCCATGACATTAGTTTCTGGGGTCTCAAGCATCTCTGTGGGTGTCCTGTTGCCTTGTTTTCTTCCCATGTTCTCTTGTTGACAGACTTCTCTTTGAAGCCCTAGCCAAGAGGTTTCTCGGAATGAGTATGAGGGTGTTTGTGGGTAGCTGAGTTCAGTGCTGGGAACAGGTAATGATGGAGGACCCACAGTCCCATGGCCTTCTCTGAAGCATCTTGTTCACCCCCCAACCCCCTCAGCAAAGCTCTTCCACTTGTCCTGGCTTCCCTCCCCCAGGGGCAGGGCTCTCTACCCTTGGAGGTGCTCCCACTATACCCCAACCATTCGGGAGATTGGTGGCCTTTATCGCCTCTCAGCAACTGTCTCTTGTGCCAGTTTCTTCCTAGGCACTGGTTAAGACTGACCTCAAAAACCCTGATGTGCTCTTCTGAGCTTCCTTTTACTCTAATCAGTTCAGTCTTGGACTCTTAAAAAAAAACAAAACAAACAAACAAACAAACAAAAACAACAACTCCTGCTTATGTCCTTGATTGTTATGGCTGCTGAGCACTGCTTCTGATGGAGGCTCCTTGACACCTTTTCTACGGGAAGCTCCCATCGTGTTTGTAGTATGCACTACCCTCAGGCTTGTTTTTAGAGGCAGGGGCTACCAGCTGCTGTCAGTTCCCACTTCTCCCTCATCTGCGCTTACCGTTTACCTCAGCCTGAGGTTCTGGACCCTGGGAGGGCTTTCCTCCCCCTACGGATGCCAGCAGCTCTTGGCCGCTCTCCGTCAGCCGAGGGCTTCTTCCTGGGCTGCTGTTTTTCTCCCCTTCTGATGTGTCTTCGGGATTTCTGACCTTCCCATGGCCTCCTTTCAGTTGTTGGGGCTCTCCTTTCTCTCTTACCTCAGTCGGAGGTTCCGGGGTCTGGCCAGGCTTTGCACCACCTGCCAGCGGCTCCTAGCTGTTCACAGTCAGCCTCAGGTGGGTCCTGGCCTGCTGTATACCTCCATTTCTGACATGTTTGGGGAATTTCTGATTTTTCCAGGGCCTCCTTTCAATTATTGGGGCAGTTCTTTCTACCCTAGCTACTTTGAACAGGCAGTTTTTGACTATATTCTCAACTTTTTAAGTGAGTTCATGAGGAGACATAGTGAAGTTCTGTTACTCACTTACTTGCAGTCTTTTATTTTGCTGTTTTTCTAATGTTTGAATCACTTCTGTTGATTCCATTTGTTTCATTTCTCTCCTAGTGGAATTTATTCTTTACTTTGGCCTCATAGTCACTGTTGTTCACATCAACTTGTTCATGATTCCTTTAAGTGTCTTCTGCAATACTGGCTTAGTGGCCATTAATTTCTTTAATTTGTCTGTATCATTGAAGACCTTAATTTTTCTTTGATTTTGAAGGATATAATAATCAGATTGGCAGTGATTTTCTTTCAAGGCTTAAAAAACTTCATTCCAGTCCTTTTTGCCTTTAAGGCTTCTATTGAGAAGTGTGCTAGCATTCTGGTGGGCTTGCTTTATAAATGATTTGACACTTTAACAGATTTTAATATTATTTCTTTGTTTCTGGCAAGTTGACTGTACGTCCTAGGAGTTGCTTTTTTTTTCTGATCATGTTGGTTCTAAATGCCTTCTTTACCTCTGTGTCCATCCACATTCCACATTTTTGAGAAATTCCCTGTAGTAATTTCAATGAATAAATTTTATGCCATTGGCCTGTATTTTAACACTTGCAAGTCTGACGATTAATGTTTGCTCTTTTAAAGTTGTGAAGGAGCTATTGGATAATCTTTTCATTGCTCCCTTTTTAAAAAAATTACTGACTAAAAGTTCTAGTGTGTCTATCTTGTCTTCAAGTCCTGATATCTCTCCTGATTATTTCGCTTTTTGCCAAGACTTTGAATTCATTTTTTTTATTTTGAGATTTTCATTTCTAGGATTTCTGTTTGGCTCTTTTCAGAACCTCTATTTCTTTACTAAAGTGGCCTTTCATATCCTGCATTTTCTTCCTTCATTTGTTTAACTGCTTATTTGTGCCTTTTTAAATTTTATTGGTCATTTTAACTGTTAAGAATTTTAAAAATATTCTTTGAAATTTCATCTACCTCTTTATCTTCAGAATCATTTTGGGGGGAGTTATAACTTTGTAGGTATCTTGGAATTTTTTAATGATTTTTTGTTTTTGTGTTGATTTTTTTTGGGGGGGGGGGTTGCTAATGCGTTTTATTCTAGGCAACTCTACCTCATCCAAGCAGATGTCCCCCCATGACCCAAGAGCCACTCCCAGCTCCCCCACTGGGACAGATACTCAACACACTTGAGACAAGCTTCTCTGTGCTTTCTCCATCGTAACTGGGAAAGAGTTTGGAAAGTGATCTGAGAAACCTCAAGTAGTGACTGGTGAGAAAGAAAGGAACTAAGCGACCCAGGTAACTGAGAAGTCTGGAAGCAGAGCTGGGATGGAGCTGAGAGAGACACACAGCAGGTCACCAACATGACTCTTAAAATTTAAAAAGCAAGTGTTGGCCCATAATTTTAAATGAACTAGATCTAACTCTAACAGAAGGTCTTCACAGCAGGTAAGCAGTAAATTTAAATTATTTTTTCTACTTGCTATTCACAAAGAGACTACACAGGGAGAGGGATAAAAAGCTATGCTTCCAGAACTCTGCCACGCCCCGGCTTGCCCCTACGGCCTGACTCCTCCCATGGGAGATGTGGCCCTGGCACCAGCCGCCACCAGTCCCTGTGGGAGCAGCATGCCACCCAAGCCCTCCCGGCGCTTCGTCAAGGGAACACAGATCAGAAGCAAATCCCCTCATGAAGCACAAGTCCCTGACTCTGCAGTGTCTCTTCGGGAGAATGGATGCCATCCCCCTCGGCCCCGAGGGCGGGGGCTGCACCCTCACAGGAGGCCGCTGGGTCTTCCGGGCTGTGTGGTCAGCCTGCCTCGCTCCCCTCGCTCCTGCTGGTGGATCTGCTGGTGAAGTTCTTCTCACACTCGGGGCAGCTGTAGGGTCGCTCGCCCGTATGGGTGCGCTGGTGCCAAACCAGGTCTGACAGGTGATTGGAGCTCTTGCCGCAATAGTCACGATGAGGGAACCGCTGTTCTTCCTCCCAGGGATATGGCCCTGCAGGGCCACCAAGCTGCTGGGCCGGAATCTCTCCTGGTCATGTGGGCCGGCACTGGGCCCCTCCTGGAGGTGGCGGCGCCCCGGGGCGTCAGGCTCTGCACCCGAGGCTTAGCCGGCACGCACCACGCGGGTGCAGCTTCGCCCTCTCGGCCGGCTCTCCTCAGGCTCTGCAGCGTAGCAAGGCCCCCACTCCGCGTGGCTCCGCGGATGAGTGGCCAGCCGCTGCTTACTGCGAAGCCGATCTCACACTCAGAACACTCACAGGGGCCAGAAGTTCCCCTTTCAGTTTCAGGCTCTGCCCCGATTCTGGACTCAGGTGGGCTGGGCCTTCTATGGGGTTTCTGCCTGGGGGGCTGTGACAGTCTCTGCTGCCCTCAGCGGGCTGCTCTAGGTCCCGGGGCCTGCCTCCAGGACAGAACCTCCGTGGCCATCCCAAAGCTCAGTGGGCTCTGCGCTCCGGGAAGGCCGTCCCTCCGCGGCGCCTGGGCACACGCCAGGCGGCCCCGTACAGCCCTCCTGCCGGCTCAGCCCCTCCGGCCTGAGCACGGACCCATGTGCAGCGTGGCCACCACCGAGGCCCCCTCCTCCAGGCCACCCGCCTCTCTGCCCCCGGCTCCGAATGTCCCTCGGCTGACCAGGGACTGGCAGGGGGACCAGCGCCCGCAGTTGCTCTGCGCGCGTCCCTGTAGAAGCAGGCGCCATCGTTGTCCCGTGCCCCGGACACCCTGGGGCCTCGCCCTGCGGGGGCTCCTCCGTTCTCCGGCCGCCCGTCCCCTGCCGCGGTCCCCGCGCGACCCGCCTGCCCGCCCTGGCCGCCGGGCTCCAAGCCGGCTGCTTCGTCCCCTGCGTCCCTCCGGGCCCCGCAGCCGGGCGGCCTGCGGCTCCGCTTTCGTCTGCACAGCCTCGAGAGCGGCCACCATGCCCAGGGCGAGATCTCCGTGGATGGAAAACACGCGCTTTTTGCAGTCACTTGCGAAGGAGGAGCTGCGGGCCGCTTCGTGGCTCCGCCGCGGCGTGCCAGCCCCCCAGCTGCCCGTTCCGGCCGTTCAGATGGGGACGCGCCTGCGGCAAACCAGGTAGCGGCCTCTGGCTCGCACTTGCGCAGTCAGAAGCCGCTCGGGCGACGCAAGCCGAGATCACTAGTGTCTGGATCGCGTGGTCTCTGGACTCACCTGGCTGCGGCACGCTGCACCGTGGCTGTGTGCCACGGCGCTGGGCGGTGGGCGCGTGCAGCTGCTGCGGGTGCAGGAAGGAGTAAGGGAGTTGGGCTGAAGGACCGGGTCCGACAGCCCCCAGCGCCAACATGGATGTCAGCTACTTAGGAGACCGAAGCAAGAGGATCACTTGAACTCAGGTGCTTGAGGCACTCGCTAGGAAATATAGCACGATTTCACCTCGAAACAACTACTCCCCTACAATACACTCCAAAGTATATTAAAAAAAGTAAAGACTTTTTATCTAGACATAATTTCTTATGCCTCGTGCCCCTAGCCTCTTTTGCCATACATCTGAGGAAAGATTCTTCCCTGGTACGTAGGGAAAAGCTGGGCCTCAAGCACTAGTCCGCAAACGCCAACTCCAGCGCCCTCCAAATGCGCACTGCTGCCTTCTCTTGTTAAATAAAGACCAGCAGAAAGTGTGCTGGGACGAAAGGAGTGTGCCTAGAATGGAGCCAAAACCGAAGGTGTTTGCAGTTGTATCTAGTTCAAGCAAAGTAGCTGCTAATTTTAATTTAGCTTGTTTTCACAGACATTTTTGGGTGACACCACTTCAGTCTAAGATAATTTCAGTTCAGATTAATCGTAAGTACATTCTAAAAGACATTATGGGTTATGGGTTACCGGCTGTCTGCATGAGTACGAATGTGCGTTTTTCACAGGGTGAGTGCACACGCGTACTTGCGTATGTGTACATATTATAGTGTGTAAATCTCATGATTTTCTGTGCTATTTTCTTCATCTTTTTAAACTTTCCTGTAAACATTCTATAAGATGGATAGGAAGCCATGGAGTCATACATCTTATTATATGTCTTTCTGGTATTTGAAGTTAGCCAGACGAAATAAGATATGAATTTATTGGGATGCCATGATTTTAGCAAAATCAATTTTTAAAATTACAATAAACTGGGTGTGGTACTGCTCACCTGTGATCCCAGTACTCTGGAAGGCTGAGGCAGGAAACCTTTTTCATGATAGCAAAGAATTTAGAAAAGGGATGGGAATATAGTTTAGTGTGAAGGTCCTGGATTCAACCCTCAGGATTAGAAAAATAAATAATAAATTGAGACACAAATAACAATGTTTGGGGCTGAAACTGGGAAAGAAAGGTAGCAGGTTCAAGGACTAAGAGAATCAGAGTCGTGGTTCTAACTTCAGGTTGCCGTGACTCACTCCTGAGACGCTGCACATGTCACAGAATCCCTCTGCATTCCTGTTTCTTCAGAGGATAGATGAGGATGGCAGCACCCACCCTACTCCATGGGGAAGACGTTTGGACTGTCTAGTTAGTGACTGTATGGGGTCATTATCACACACTGTGAGCTGCTTACTGGACCTGGACCTCAGCCTATGCAGTTCAGTGGGAATTTTGCTGTTACCCTTTTAATTATGACTGGAGATTTTACATAAAGCTTCCCACCTCCTCTTACTCCTTACAAGAAACTTTGAACTTGTTGAGAAAGAATTGTTGAAAACAATGAATGATACTTCCAGGTGGACATAGGAGGTATTATGAAATATTAAGGTTTGAAATAGGATGTCATCTACTAATTTAGACCTTAATAAATTACCTCCCCAACCTGAGTCAGTAAGACCTTTTGTATAGGAGCTATCACATTTAACTTCAGGATCAACACCAAAGGTTAAATTAAGCAACAATTTTATTAGTATGTGTGTGATCAAAATATTGGACTTGAGCTCATGTTCATCCATTTAGTGAAAAGAGCATTGGAACGAAAGATGCATTTTCAGCAACTACTGTCTGTATATAATTTGGTCAAGGAAGTCCTTACTGTTGATCTCTTTCTTTTTCACTTTTGGGTCCAAAAATGATGGTTCTCAAAACTGAAAATGTAAGACTACATTTGCAAAACCTTTTCTAAATTGTAAAGTGTTGCAGAAAGGCCACAGTATTAATATCTAGTCATTGGCACACTGAAAAAAATACAGCTAAAGAAAAATTGTTTGTTTCCTTCTGTCAATCTCCCAGAGGAAAAATTGGTCAATTTAAAATTAGTTGATGCTAATTAGCTTAAAAATAGAATTGAAAAAATTTTAATTAATGAAATGTTTTACCTTGAATGAGAAAATTGAATGTAAACACAGTAAGTACTACTTTTGTCCATACTATATCTTAAAACATGTGAAGACACTGAGTACAGAGACTATTTGAAAAATACCTAAAGTAGACACATTGCATGATCTCAGAAAGTGAAGCAATTGTATGAATTTCAGGAAATCTTCTCAGTCATCTTTTTTTGCTCCTATCCACTTAACATGCATTGACGTTACCGTGCTTAATCTTACCCAACTGAGTTCACAGGGAAACATCCTTGGTGTTTCGAGGAATGCCCGAGCAGAAAGCTGTGAGATCAGGATTAGAGTTGCAGCTCCACGGTGGCATCTGGCCATGTGGGGTAGCATTAGAGTACCACGATGGCAACGTGAAGACAAACGCAATTTGGAAACTGTGACTTGGGTCGCCTTCTAGTCTCAATCAGCCCACAGTTTAGCAACATCTTCAGAGGTTAGAGAGATTGTTTGGGGATCAACACAGGCTTGTTTGCTTTTTCAGTATGTGAGTGGGGGTCACAGAGAATTTAGCATCTGTTTGTTTATATATTTCTGTTTTAATTGAAGAGTTTATTTGAACTCATCAGTGAACTTCATGTGTAGGAGGAGGGTGGACCCCATATGAGGGCTGGAGATTCATGTAGGTGTAAGGATGTGAGTTCATTTAACTGTTCAAGCAGAATGCTTTGCTTGCTTACTGTTTTTCAATTTTGGGGTGCTGTGGTTTCCTTTATACCACAAAAATCAGGACTTTTTAGTTGCCTGTGAAACTAGTCTATTAACTACAGTGACCAAGAGATTCTGAAGTGCATATTTTTTTAGGTTGTCTGTTGGCTACTGGCTTCTTTTTCCTCTCTCCTTGCTTGAGAAATACTAGCTTAGCTTTTCCAAGTAGTTTTGCAAAAACTTCAGCAAAATTTATAAAAGTGATCTCTTCCCCAGAAAAAGTCAGGAAGTCTCAAGACTAGATATTTTGGGCTGATTAGAGGTACACATTTCAGTGTATATGCTTCCCCTTTTCCCCACATGTAATTGATTATGACACTACTCTGATAGATATCCAATATTTTGTGACACACATAAGGGTTTTATTCTGTACTGTGCTTGCTAAAGCCAAAATAAAATATTTTGTTCATAAGTAACACCAAAACTTAGATTCTTTCTTAGTGAGAGCTTTAGTAGAGGTGGCTAATAATAATTTAAATGGTTATAGCCATAATGCAACTACAGATGTCAGTCATTGATATTTACTAGTCTGCTGTATTGTGTACTGGAAAGGTTAAGCCTGATCTCAAAAAGTTCTCCAGTACACAAATAATATTTTTAAAAGATAATATGACAATCTAACTTCTTGCTTCATCTTTTAGATTTAAAACATCAAAAGACTAGGCTGAATTCTTGAAAGAGAGAAGACACACACACACACACACACACACACACACACACACACAGATGATTATGGAGTAGGACTTTTAAAACACACTTTGCCTGTAGTGTTTAATGACTAATTTTTTTTGTCTTTTGTTATAGCTGCTATGTTTTGGATCTATAGTATCCCCGAAAGCCTCGTGTATTTGAATGTTGTGCATTACCTATGGATGCTATGTGCTATTAGGGCTGAATCCTGGTTTAAGTTGGTGGAACACTGGGGCTTGCCCCAGAAGGGGTGGACAGTCTGGAATGGTAGCTCTGCCCTGCCTCTTGGACATGGCTTCCTGTGTGCCCTGCTGTGAAGAGCCCCCTTCCAGCTCACCTTTGCCATATGCTTGCACCCTTGCCAGCCTTCCATGAGTGGACTGTGTGAGACCTTCTGAAACTGTGAACTAAGGTAAATATTTTCTCCCTAAGTTGTAGATGTCAGGTATTCTGTCCCAGCAATGAGAAAGTAACTAAGGCAGAAACTGGTGCTAGGAGTGGGGTTGCTGCCATGACTTTACCTGAGCATGTGGTTTGGAAGCCTTTGGAACTGGTTCGCAGAAGGAGTTTGGAAAGGTTTGAAGATGCTGTCTGGAGATGTAAGGCAAGCTTGAAGGGAGATTCTGGTCGGAATTCAGAAGATCAGAATGCTGATAGAATTGCAGATTGTAAAGGCCAGACCCGAGAAGTTTCAGATGGAAAGGAGGACTTTATTGGCACTTTGTCTAGAAACCATTCCTGCTATGTTGTGGCAGAAAGTTTGTCGACATATTGCCTTTATCCAGAGACATTGACTGAAACTGAGATTAAGAGTGGAGGACTACTTAACCTGGCAGAGGAAATCTCAGGGCAACTCAATGTTTATACTGTCACTTAGAAACTGCTTAAAACTTTTAATCAACTCTATAGCTATAAGCTGGACAAAAATGGCAAAGAAAAATTATGTAAAAATCTTTTCAATTTTGGCACACCGAAAGGGCCTGAAGAGCACAGGGAAGCTAAAGAGATTAGGGGGAAAAAAAAACAAAGTACTTGGAAGCAAGACTATAAAAAACATGCCGATATGGGGTGTAAGTAATCAGCAGGAACTGATACTTGGCCAGTTAAGCATGGCTGAGGACATTGCTCTGAGAATAAAACCCAGAACATCTTGTAGGGCCAAAGGGAAAAATATTTGCTGGAGGTCATCCATTTAAGAACTCGAAGACCTCGACAGAATTGTCTAAAGGCGGGCAGACCTGTGCTCAAGCCAGCGGCAGACTGTGGTGATATTTATGTTGTCCTGGCTTTACAGGCTTTCAGAGTAGAGTACAAGAACTAGGTTGTTAAGGCTACCATCCAGATTTTAGCTGAAGGCCTTGGAGGCCAGGCAGGGTGCCCTGGGAAGGCAATGAATGAAGTTGTGAAGAAGAAATGGAGACTCTGGAAACTTGGAGATGCCACCAACACGGATCATTTGCTGAGAAAGTCTATGGGCTTGGATAGAGGCAATGCTGTGGAGGCAGGGCCACCCAAGCCCTTTGGAGCTTACATCTCACCCCCACTTGCATGGGGTGCTGATCACGAAGCTGCAGGATTTAATCCTTGCTCCGCTGGGTTTAGAAACTGTTTTGGTCCAGTTGTTTTGTTCCTATTCCTGTTTCTTTCTTTTGGAGTAGGAATGTTTACCCTGTGTCATTGTAGGTTGGAGATGTCTCACATTTCTTTGATTATCACAGGGACTTACAGCTAAGAGTTTGCCTTTCGTCTCAAGGGAGACTTTGGACTTGGACTTTTTAGCAATGCTGGGATTGTTAAGACTTTGGTGACTCTTAGAGAAGGACGAAATGTATTTTGCATGAGGAGGTGGATGTGAGTCTTTTGGGGGCCACAGGGGGAATGTTATGGTCTGGATCTGTAGTGTTCCACGAAAAACTCATGTATTTGGATTACCTATGGTTACTGTGTGCTATTATGAGGCAGGCCTGGTCAAAGTGGAGGAGCACTGGGTCTTAACCCAGAAGGGATGGATTCCCTGGAAAGGTAACTCTACCCTTCCTCCCAGACTTGGCTTTCCATATGCCATGCTGTAAAAAGTTCCCCTCTGACTCACCTCTACCATGTGCTTCCACCCTTGCCAATCTCCCATGAATAGACAGTGTGAGACCTTCTGAAAATGTGAGACAAAATAATCTTTCCTCCTTTGCAGATGTTGTAGATGTTGGGTATTCTGTCCTAGCAACAAGAAAGTAACTAAGGCAGTGACTTTTCCATACAGGAGTTTAATAGAATTCTTAAAGCCATGGCAGAGTGTTTGCTGATTCAGTCAAGTCCGCTGAATCAATGAAACTTCCGTTAGGCAGGAAGATATTTTCATTCTGGTTTTTATGACCCTAAGCTCTCCTTATGAGCCATTTGTTCCTTTTGTTAAAAGGTATTTATTGATTTTTCTGTTCCAAATATTACATTAAATTCTGCTTTTTCATAGCTTGTGAAATAAATTAGGTCATTAAAGAAGGAACAAAGCTTTGCATTTTTAAATGTTGTAATGTTAAAGGACAACAGCTAATGAATAGAGGCTTTTTCTATCTGCGTGTGAACTTGATGATGGTTTCTCATATATGGGAACAGAATCTATTTAATTAACATAAATCCAATAATAAAATTTCATCCTAGAACAAAGAAAATATAGTAGCCATTTCAACCAATGACAAAAATCAAAAGTTGTTTTACATGTCAAGATACCCAATATTTTCACCTCTAAGACTACAAATCAAAAATCACTTATTAAAGTAACTGAAAATTAATTAATGTCCATCATATGTTCTCTACCTAAGGTGGCCATTAGATAACAAGATGGAAAAAATATCTGGCATCACTCCTGGGTGATTACCCACACTTTACTCCCACTTGTGTATAGTACAATTTGAAGGAAGGAAGGAAGTTCCTGTATCAACCAGTGTTCTTAGTCACAAAACAATAAAATACATTTTAACCAATTTAAACAGGAAATAACTATATTATCAGATAGTCAGAAGGGCACAGAACCTCTGTGACATGAAAGAGTAACCACGCAGCCAAATGGAAATCCCAAATTTCCTTACAGTACTACTTCAGCAAAGATCCCATAGCGCCTCTACTGGTCATAGACATCCTAGCTCATTCCAGTGAGCATCTTCCCTGAGAGCCTATGATTAGCAGAGCCAAGGTCCTTTGGCTGTAACCACACGGTCTACCTTGGGAAGGATGCTGAAAGATGAGAAAGATGAAAACATGACAGATACTTACCTTAGATCTCTCCCAGGCCTGGTTTTCTCAGGCAGCACTCATTCCTTCTAGTTAAATAGTCTTCACAGTACCAGATCTTTCAAATGTAAATACTCAAGGTGGAGCTAGCTAATGTACACTTTATGTACACTTCATGTACACTTTAGTGTATTTTCCCCAAGTTCCTTTGCTCAGATGAGAAGCTTTGGGTGGTGGGTGTGGCATCAGAGAATGGCCGAGACAGGATGTAAATCCATAAATTGGTGCAGCATCAAAATTCAGGACAAAATTTGATTTCCCAGATTTCATACAACCTTGGATCCTACAAAGTCAAAAGAAGTGCTCAGAATTTCTTCCCTATGTCATTTGGAAATGTATCGATGCATTTGAGCATTTAATTGTTATAAATGTCCTCTGTGGCTAGTTAAGATTAATCCATTTTCATACTACAGAGTAACTGATTTGTTTCATACCAATAGAAAGATCCCGAGGAGCCCTGTAAATTACACAGATCCTAAGCCCTAGACGGTAGTAACTCCGAAGTTTCTATCTACTACAACCGCAACAGAGGCGGGATATCTGTTCCTCTAGGAGACTGCTGTGCCACTGTTGAACTTCCTCAGGGAGACAGGAGGAGCCGAGAACAGCTGCAGAACACATTGTCTCATTTGACACTCTCCTTCTGCATCCTGAAGTCTCAGAGATTTTCATCTTATCCACGTAAAGCACCCACTGCTCTTCACATATCTCCCCACAACAAAAAACACATTCCAGGAAAAATACACCGGGTGTTCATACCGTGGCAGTGACTTTCAGCCTGCTCTGCCCAGTCCTACCAGAAAGAGCACAACTTGGACTCAGGGGCAGAGTACTTGTCTGAAGTGTGCAAGTCCTGGGCTCCATCCCCAGCACTACAAAAAACAAAGCAAAAAGCCATTTTGTTCCAAGTTTTACTGTTCCACTCCGTACCTATGTGACTAAAATTAAAGATCATGTAATAACACCTCCCTTATTAAGAGGTACGAATTCACACATTTTCTATTCTGTTCCATTTTTAAAAATTGACATTTAAGACAAAACACAATAATTAATTACACAAACGTGTAGTTTAAAAAGCATGGTTCTTCCTAGAAACAATAAAAAAAAAATTAGCCAAGTCTCAGGATACAAAATTAACACTAAAAAATCAATAGCATTTCTATACACTAACAATGAACTTATTGAGCAAGAACTCAGAAAAGCAATTCCATTCTCAATAGCTCAGCAAAAAATTAAATACCTAGGAGTATACCTAACCAAGAAAGTGAAGGACCTATATAAAAAAAACTACACTACATTGAAAAAAGAAGTTATAGGAGACATTAGAAAATGGAAAGGCATCTCCTGCTCTTGGATAGGCAAAATAAATATAGTCAAAATGGCTATACTACCAAAACTGATATATAGATTCAATGCAATTCCTCTCAAAATACCTACAGGTTTCTCCAAAGAACTTGAAACAACAATTCTTAAATTCATATGGAACCAAAAGAGACCACAAATAGCCAAAGCAATCCTAAGCAACAAGACCAAAGCAGGAGGCATTACAATCCCAGACATCAGGCTATACTATAAAGCTATAGTGGTAAAAAACAATTTAGTAGTAGCATAAAAATAGACAGACAGACCAGTGGAACAGAATCGAAGATGCAGAAACAAACCCAAATGCCCTCAACTTCCTAATTTTTGACAAAGGGGCCAAATGCATACAATGGAAAAAGTGCAGCCTGTTCAACAAATGGTGCTGGGAAAACTGGACATCCACATGCAGAAGAATGAATCTAGTCACACACCTATCACCATGCACCAAAATCAAATCAAAATGGATTAAAGACCTAAACATTAAAAATGAAACACTAAACCTTCTGGAAGACAAAATTGGCAAATTTCTAAAAGACATAGGGGTGGGCAAAGATTTTCTTGACAAGACACCAAGAGCAAAAGAAATTATCCCCATTATCAACAAATGGGATCTTGTCAAATTAAAAAGTTTCTGCACAGCAAAGGAAACTATCAACATTGTAAAAAGAGAACCAACAGACTGGGAAAAAATATTTACCACCAACATCTCAGATAAGAAACTCATAACTAGAATACATAGGGAGCTAAAGAAAATTAAGCCTACCAAAATAAAGGATCCTATTGAAAAATGGGCAAATGAAATGAAGAGGCAGTTCACTCACGAAGAAGTAAAAAGGGCCAATAGATACATCAAAAGATGCTCGACATCTCTAGCCATAAGAGAAATGCAAATCAAAACAATGCTAAGAGAAGGTGAAACATTGGATAGTGTCTCTGATATGAGAGACCCAGACCACAACTACTTCATGGAACTTTAAATGAAAGACAAAGCAAAAGAGGGGGACGAGGTTGGGGGGCGGTGAAGGGAGGGAAGGGAGGGTGGGGGGAACAAAAGGAGAGCAGGGAAAGCCCTTGTCACTTTGACAAGAAATGTATGTGCACAAAATGCTCAACTCCATTGTAAACCTTAAATTCTGCACTTGTACATATCAATGAAATGGGGGAAAAAACAACACTAAGATACCATCTCACTCCAGAGAGAATGGCTTATATCAACAAATCCAATAGCAATCAATGCTGGCGAGGCTGTGGGGAGAAAGGAACCCTCCTGCACTGCTGGTGGGAATGTAAATTTGTTCGACCACTCTGGAAAGCAGTATGGAGAGCTCTCAAAAGACTAGAAACAAATATCCCCTTTGATCCGGCGACACCTCTCCTGGGAATATATCCAAAAGAGGCCAAAACAACATACAACAGAGATATATGTATACCCATGTTCATAGCAGCACAACTAACAATAGCAAAAATATGGAAGTCACCAAAATACCCATCAACAAACCAGTGGATACACAAACTGTGGTACTTATACACAATGGAATACTACGCATCTGTAAGGTCCAAAAGCGTGGAGGTTTTCACAGGCAAGTGGAAGAAACTTGAGAACATCATGCTTAGTGAAGCGAGTCAGAAGCACAAGATGAAACATCGGATGGTCTCTCTGATATGAGAGACCCAGACCACAACTATCTCATGGAACTTTAAACGAAAGACAAAGCAAAAGAGGGGGAGGGGGGAAGGGAAGGGAGGGAGGGTAGGGGGAGGGGCAAAAGGAGAGCGGGAAAGCCCTTGTCACTTTCACAAGAAATATATGTGCGCAAAATGCTCAACTCCATTGTAAACCTTAAATTCTGCACTTGTACATATCAATAAAATGGGGGGGGGGAAGCATGGTTCTTTTACGATGTGTTAGTTGTAACTTTAAAAAGTTCGGTGTGTGCTTAAGTTTAAAAAAAATTACAATGAGAGACACATTGCGTTAATCCCCCACAAACCACTCCTGATTTCGAACACTGTTTGAACACTATCCCATTGTTCTTACCACTTTCTGAAAGCTGGGTCATGTCCTGAGTTGAGCTGTTGTGGCTGCTTCGATATCTTGCACCAATTCAAAGTGTCTAACTTTCATGGTCATTTGTTTTGCTCTGGAGAAGAGCCGGAAGTTGTCTCGTGACAAATAAAGTTGAAGAGGACACTTTGTAACGTTTTTACCTCTCTGTTGGAGCTAAGTAGTGACATTCACTGTATTTATGATCACACCTCACAAAGACACTTGTGAATGCTTAATAAAACCTATTTTCTACCTTTAGATATATTTTGATTTTAGCAGGAAAAAGAAGACACAGAAATACATATCAAAATGTAAAATTTTAGACATCAATGAATTTATTGCAATGGTATTGAAAGACTATGGCAGAAAATTTCCATAAATTTCACTGCTCCTGAACTCTCAGTGAATAGTAAATCTCCTTCTTTGCTTATTCTATTTTTTTTAATTTAGGTTTTAGTTATAAAAATAGCATATTTTCAGGGATGGAGGAATGGCTCAGCTGTTAATGCACTTGCCTAGCAAGGTCGAGGCCCAGAGTTCGATTCTCCAGAATAAGCTGGGTGTGGTGATGAACACCTGTAATCCCAGCACTTGGGAGGCTGAGGCAGGAGGATTGCTGGGAGTTCGAGCCCAGCCTGGGCTCCGTTGTGTGTTCAGGAGCAGCTGGGACTAAACAGAGACCCTGTCTCAAAAAAAAGCGTATTTTCTAATTCTAACAAGAAGCCAAGGAAAATGTCAAATGTTTACAAAGTTATAGTAAAGCTCACCATAGAGTTGCCTCAAACAGATGACAACTATTACTGTTTCGCTTTTATTCTAGATTTTTTGTGGCTCTTATATTTACAAATGTATTAACAATAACTTAGCCTGCATTGAAAAAATATAATAAACATGTTTTCACAGTGCCACAGTTTAAATGTGTCCATTGAAGTTCATGTATTGCCAATTTAATCCTCGATGCAAGTTTTGAGAGGTGGGGCCTAAAGAGAATTGATTAGGTCGCAGGGCTCTGCCTTCCTAAGCAGGTTAACGTTGGGGCTGTCACCGGAGGGAATTACCTACAGTAAAAGTGGGCTTGCTGAAGAAGCGAGTCAGTCCCCTTACGCTCTTCTGTTTTTTCTTCCCCTCAAGCTCTCCAGCTTCCCACCACAAGGTCACTTAGCAAGAAGACCCTTGTTGGATGTGGGTCCCTCAACCCTGGACTTTGCAGCCTCGAGAACCATAAGAAACAGATTGCTTTATAAATTATCCAGCCTGTGACATGGAGTAATAGGAACACAAGCAGGACTAAAGCACATGGGAAGAATTAAAAACGCCAACATCCTATTAAACCTGGTTGTTAGTTGCTGATAGTCCCATAGTGCCAGTGATCATCATCACGTACTCAAGCAAGACTTAGAAACGACTTCAAGGTTTTTTCCAATTTTTTACTGCCATAGAGTAACGAGAGAGTAGTGTAAGAACATTTCTAACTATTTCCTTGAGTTAAATTCCCAGGGCTGAAGGATTTGCACATTTAAAATACTCTGCCTTATATATGGTTCTTGAATCTGCGGGGTCAGTGACACAGACCTTTCCACGGTAGCTGGACCATTCTGAGATGGTTTCAGATCTCAGAACAAACAGTACATTTGCTGCCATCTGAACTGTGATTACGACTTGAAAATCAAAGGCAGTCCTGAAGGGTCAAGAGGAAAAGTGACAAGCCACAAATCTTCTGAGCCGCTGACAAAGACGTGTGGAAAGCAGAGCGGTTGCTGAGCAACCGTCCGCAATCCGGAGCTCACTGCCGAGGGCTGGGTTTGGGGAGGATGGAGGTGCCTCTGCCCTTGCAGCACGAACCTCAGCACCAGCGAGCGGGTCACCTCCCACGCACCCCTCAGCTCCCTTGCTTCCGGAACCCCAAGCCCCTCTCAGTGCCCAAGATGTGAGTAAGCTTTCTATGGACTGTCTCAATTTTGCTTGCAAAGTGTAATCTGATCACCATTCCCAAAAACATCCAAAATTTCTTGGGACATGACCACCAGTTCCTTACGATTCTGATGTGGAAGGCTGGCATGTTTCACAAACTTTGCAGCAGTTTAAAATCCTAGATCACAGCGGGAAAAGCACGGTGTCTTCTGAGGCAGAGAGGAAGGGAGCTACCTTGAGGGAAAGGTCAAGGAAATAATTACCACAGAAAAGGAAACTGAGCCTAATTAGGGTGTGGTATCAGTTGGAATGCCTTTGTACAGGAGGGCTTTGGAGCGTGTTTATTCACTTCTGATCTCTTTATTCATTCATTCACATGTTTTAAATACCCAGTAAGAATCGAGCTGGTAGTCATCCGCAAATCAGGATTAAATACTTTATAGTCGTGGTCTTTCAGGAGTCTAAAACAGGGATCCAATCCTTTTAGACCTAAGCTGTGAGGGGAAATGGCAAGTATCATTTCTAATATAAAGCTCAGATTGGGACTGAAGAAATAGCACGATTAGTCAGAGTACAGAGAGGGCTGATAACATCCTGCGGTGCCTTGGCAGGTGCCCTCGTTGCCAGAGATCCTATAATTGCATTTGGGATCACGTGTATTTACAGGATTTCACTTATTGGTATATCATGGAGCTAAGTGTTGCCAAGGCAGGACAAAGATCACTTAACTTGCAGCTAACATCTAAATTAGTATGTCTTTGAGGTACTACATCAAAAAAAAGAGTCATTTATTTGATGCTTAAAAGAATTATAAGTAAAGCAGATCTCTTAAGAAAGATGATTAGAATGGATGAGACGCAGTTGGATATAATCCAGGTACAACCTACCTAGGCCCAGAAAACGAGGTGCATGAGGCACTTAGAGTTATAACTCAAGCATCTTAGGTAAACAAGTGAGTTTCCTCCTTAAATTACTCACTAGTTCCTCCAGGAAAGCTGTACCATCTTGTTTGAATACACAGAGTGTAAAGGTTAGTCACACTGGAAAGGATGACAGGGACAGCTCGAAAGAAGATGCAACATTTGAAGTAACATTGCAAAATGATGATAAGAAACAGGCAACTCACTGGCGATTGTGCCACCCAAACCCAGGCATCAAAAAGAAAAGGAAGCTGGCATCAGCAAGGCTTGTGAAAACCAGGGCAGAACAGAAGTTTCGAAGAGCCAATTCCAGGCCTGGTTATCTTGGCCGTCGTCTTCTTTTGTGACAACCTCGCTGTTGCCCAGCCATCTCCGAAAGTGTTATGAAATACTATGAACAAAATCTACTAAAATAAGAAATTAGAAATAAGGAAACATGTTGATAGGAGTTCATGAGATTTTAATCCTATCCTAGTTTGCTGGTAAATAGTGTGAATTTGAGCAAAGGAATTCTTCTGACCCTCAGTTTCTTCACTTTTAAGTTTGGGGATTTGACTAGTTTGTATGGTCCTTTTTAAAAAGGATGTAATTTTGGGGTTGGAGGAATGGTTCAGCCCTAAGTACCAGAGTTCAATTCCCCAGCACCACATTACCTGGGCATGTTGGTGCATGCTTGTAATCTCAGCACTTGGAAGGCTGAGGCAGGAGGATTGCTTTGAGTCTAAGGCCAGCCTGGGCTCCACAGTGACTTCAGGAGGCCCATCCTGGATTACAAAGTGAGATTCTGACTCAAATATATATATATGTGTGTGTGTGTGTATGTATATATATATATATATGATGTAATTTTAAGCCAGGCTCAGTGGTGCAGGCCTATAATCCCAGCAAGACGATAGCAAGTTTGAGCTCAGCCTGGGCAATGTAGCAACTGGAAAGACCCTGTCTCAATATCAAAAATAAAAATGGGCTAGGGATGTAGCTCCGTGTGGAAGCCCTGTACTCAATCCCCAGAGCCACACACACAAGGTACAATTCTGTCTTTTTTGCACACCTCTGGGCTCTGTGTGCATTCACGTGGAAGGTTGGTATTAGTGACTTGGACATCAGAAGCTGGCGACTGTCCAGTGCTGGCAGCTCATTACAGCATGTGAAATGTCATTCCATCTTCCTCCGGAAAGGGGATGAAACTGTGCCTTGGATCTGTAAAGCTGTACAGGGTATACGAATAAACACAGGAAGAAAAGATTAATACTAATTAAAGGCCTAAAAGTAGTTAAGTCAGAGGATGAGCCAAAGAAGCTCACAGTGGGAGCTTTGCCTACCTACCTCACTGTCTACTAGGTACTGCCTCTGTGTGTGTGTGTGTGTGTGTGTGTGTGTGTGTGTGTCTTTCCTTTTTCTTTGTTTTTGTTTTCTTTTCACGTCCATCTCTAAAATAAAAAAGCACCACTTTTGTGGGATCAGGTGACTGCTGTCATGCACCCACTGCTGCCCTTTCTGCCTCAGCAGAGGCTGGTATTCCACCTCTGCTTTTATAGGCTTACATGTGAACAAAGCCTTTTGTTTTCCCTGTTCGGTTCTTAATAGGATAGAACAATTGTTTTTTTGTTTTTAATTTGAAAAATCATCCAGAGCTGCAGTTAAAACCCATCCCAGGCATGCCAAGTCAAGTGATAAGACAGTCAACATGTCCCTTGATAGCAGGAGGAAACTTTTGGGTCAGGTGGTAACCATGAAGAAGCATTCCTTCATTTCACCTATTGTATTTACTAGTTATGAAATTCTTAAATGCAGGACTTTGTGGCAGAAGTGTGCAAATGTTTCTGTTGCCACCACTCCAAGTGGTTGCTCGCAACACAACTGAGGTGTGGCCCTTGTACCACACAAGTCCTATCTTGCTGGTTATTTATGGCAACCACACAGGAGGTGAGCACACAGTGCTAGGTGGAAAAATAAAGAGACTCAAAGAGAGGGGAGGGAAGAAGTGTGGAGAGTGGTAAGGGCGTGGTGCGTGCTGGAGTTCTGAGACTTTACTGTCTACCAAACATGCAAGGCATCAGTAGCATTAAAACTTATAGAAAGCTGGGCCCAGGGGTGCGTTCCTCTAATCCCAGCACTCTGGAGGGAGAAGTAGGAGGCTTGTAAATTTGAGTCCAGCCTGGGCAATTCAATGGCCTAGCAAGACTCTGTCTCAAAATAAACAAAAAATAATAAATAATGGGCTGGGGATGCAGTTCAGTGTGAAGGCCTTGGGCTTTAGTCTTAGTACGACAAAAATATATAAAATAAAATAAAGCTTACACAGGTAACATTCACTGAGCACTTACTACCTCCAAGGTACTCAAATGCCTCATTTAATTCTCATAATATCACAACATAAAAACTTTGTACCTCAGTTCCCTGTGTATAAAACACGCATTGTTAAAATATCTCATAAGGCTCTTTTGAAGATAAATTGGGGCTTAAAATACAGCCTAGCAGATAGCAAGTACTCAATAAATCCCAGCTTGATATGAAAAAAATAAAAATAAAGCTTAGAGAAAACTTGTTCAAAATTTTCTTCCTACTTCTTTTGAAATAGTAAACAAAGTGTTTTCTAATTTCAAGCAAAACATATTTGTAGTGTTTCCTCTTTTAATCACTAAAGCTTATCAGAACCACTGTTACATGTCATAACAGTGGTAGTTGTTTTTTCCAGCATTGTTATTAGATTGTTTTTCTGCTGTCCTGCTGGTCAGTTCTTTCCATAGCATCAAAAATTTGAAAACACGCATTTCCAAAATGTATTTTGATCTGAAAGATTTCAAAGCTTTCCATTTCCAACTAATTTTTAAAATCAGAATATTGTATATACTGTGAATATTTTATATACTTTATACTGTGTCTAATCTTCAGCTTCAGTGTGTATTTGGAAAATTTGTTAACTCCCCAAGCTTCAGTTTTCTTAGAAGTAAAATGAGACTTAAATATGTCACAAAAATTGTTGAAAGGCCAGCATGAGATAATGTTAACAGGGAAACTACCTGAAATAATCAAAAAGCTATAAGTCACTCTATCGTGCTTGTAAGTGTGGCATTAGCCTCATGAACACAGCTTAGTCTTTAAAATGTTTGTGACATAAATATCAAATGGTTCAAAAGTTAATTTATAGGTAAAAATTTAGAGGTCTAATGGTTTAATTGCTAAAAACTTTATACCCTTTATTGCTGTAACACTTCCTGTGGGCAAAAACAACTTCCCGGTATATGTAGAGCGGAAGACAAAATTTGTGGGATAAGTAGGAGCGAGGCAGCTGTAGGTGGGGGAACTGGGCAAGAATAAATAGAGGTTGAGTGTATTAGTTTGGCTTCTATCAGAGTCAGAATTGACAGAAATTTTAAGAAAAAGAGATCTATTTGGAGGGCTTACAAGTCCGATGAGAGAGATAGTCCAAGATGGTGGCCTGTACGTGAAGAGCTGGAAGGTCCAATGGCTGCTCAGCCGTGAGGTAGATCACCCCTCCGGGAGCACAGGACAGCTGGTAAGGGCTTGCTGTGAATCTCGGTTGTTAGAAGAACAATGGCAAAGACCAGAGACTGAATGTTGGTAATAGGTAGACGACGGGCACAAATCTGTGATGAAGATCTGTGGCATATAGCAAGGCTGCATACATAGACAATGCAAAGGTGAGAGCTCTCCCAGAGGAAGAAGCTGTGACAATCTTCTTTCTTCCTTTTATTCGGTTCAAGCTCCCAGCTAAGCCCCCACATCTGGGGTAGGTATTCATCCCTCATTTGCTGACCCACAAGTCACTCACATACACCTAAGCTCTATGCTGGCTGTAGTCCCTGATCCCAACAAGTTGACATAATTCCTTTAAAAGTCACAGTGAGGTAAGAAGATTTCAAGTTTAAGCCCAGCCTGAGCAATTTACGGCTTATTAAGACCCTATCTCACAATCAGAAATACTGGGCTGCAGGGCTGGGGGATGGAGCCCAGTGGCCGAGCACTTGCCTGGCATGCTCAAGGCCCTGCGTTCGGTCCCCAGTTCCAAACCTAAAAAACAAGCAGCCCCACCCCCCCTCCAAGAAAAAAAAGACAAAAAAATAATGGGCTGAGGATGTAGCTGGGTGGGGGGGTGAAGGTCCTTAGGCTTGGTCCCCAATACCACGAAGAGAAGAAAATGTGGAAGAAGAAGAATGAGGAAGAGGAGGAAGAGGAGAAAAGGAAGGAGCAGAAGAAGCAGAAGGAGAACAGGAAGAAGAAGACGAAGAAGAGGAGGAGGGATGGAACTTGGAACAGAACAAGGACATAAACGTTGAGAATTTCCTAAGTCTGGTAGTTCATTTGGAAACTTTAAAAATGTATCCAAGGTGCATCCTACCCCCAAAAGTTCTGACAAGTGATCTGAGGTGGGCTGGGCAACGGTACTTTTTAAAATTTCTCCAGGTGGCTCTAATGTTCAGTCAATGTTCAAAGTCAATGCTTCAGGCAAAAATAGTCATAAAGGCTAACAAGAGAAAGTGACTTGTAAGTTAACACGGAAAACTTAACAGGAAAACAGTCAGAGCTCAGTGTCGTTTCACATGACGCTACTGTGTCCTTGGGCTTGTGTGTCTCTAAAGTGTCCTCCCAGCCCCTGACTCTCAACCAATATTAAAATGTATGGTCAGAGTTGGAGAAGTTCCAAAGAGAAAGTTTCTTAGATGGGAGGGAGTGAGAACAAAAGGCTCTCATTAGGGAAGGGGACCCCAAGCTGGAAGTCCATTTGTTTTATATCGTTGGATCCCTTTAAAAGGAATTTTTGGCTTTCTCTCACCTCCAGGTGGGCACTATGCTGGCAATTAAGGGTCCAGTTGATGTAGTAGTGATAATACAGTGACAGTGACAGGTAAGTTAATGTTCTGTGAGTAAAGCTCATGAAATTTGCCTCCCCCCTAAATATTTTATGGAAAGAAGAAGCAGCAAGTGATGAGAACAGAAGGACCTGACAACTAGTTGCCACCTCAGCCTGTGACTAACTTTCCCTTTACTACAGTTCGATCTCTGATTTTAGCCCTCAGAGGACCCGTGTCCCTAGTCTAACCTGCCCATTCCGTCGTTTTCTCTAATAATACAACCATTACAAAACAAGGTAGACCTCTACTTGACTCTTCCATATTGGCTCAGAAAGCCATCTACTAAATTAAAAGAATGACTGAAAAAGCAATATAGATGGCATCATCCTACGTGAAGAAAATTGCATGTAGGTGTGTGTGTACGTGCACATAAGATCTGGTGTGACCCTCAATCAAATTTTAATTAAATTACTTTTATCAGATTTGTAATTGCATGTTTAGTATGTATATTTATTAGGTATTTATATTTGACAAGCTTTTTTCTGAAATATTACATTTCTCTTCACCTGGTTTGAATTGATTTTTCTAATTCAGTAACCGAAGTCTTAACACCATTGTCAAAGTCATGGGAATATAAAACATAAAGACGAAATAAACATAAAACTGTTTAATATTCATCATTGCTGAGTGGGTGCACAGTATCAGGGCATTACGTTGGAGGAAGGTTAATTAGAAGGGGTAGTCAAGGTTCTGGTAGGGGTGGTTCTGCCTAGATTAACATTCAGGCTTGGGGAATTTTTGAGCGCAAACCATCTTTCTTGCTGTCCAAGTATTTGGTGATAGGAGAGTAGATAATGGCACAAAAGATTACTTTAAAGGCTGAGGAAGTAGGGAGTGCCATGAGTTTGAGGCTGGCCTGGGCTGTATAGTGAATTCAGGACCATCCTGGACTACAGAGCAAGATCTTATCTCATTAAAAAAAGTTTTAAATGCTTGAAATATTTTCAAATAAAATTTTTGGACCTAGTCTGAATTTAGGGCTGGTAGAATGCTTGTGCTGACTTGTCCTTTCCTAAATGCTTCCCAACTGGTCGTTATCAATTTCTAAATCTGCAAACACTTCCACTAATCTTTTATTTGGCATGAAATTTAGAAGAAAACAACAGCAAACTCAGCAAAGATATTTAAAACATCTAAGCAATTATGGAATAAAAATATGTCATCTAGTTTATGCAATGCCCCCAGGAATAAGAAAGTAATATTACTATTTAAATCTTTATCCTAATGCCAACATTTTTGTTAAAGAGTTCCTCTCATTGCTAAAAGGTAACACGCTAGTTTGCTCAATAAAATGTGTACTCTAATGTCAATTCTATGCATTCGCAAATATTCTTAGAATTTTATCAGTTTCAAAATGATTTTATATTTTGAAAGTAGGAGTGTTCAATTAAGTATGAGTGATTTCTAGCAAATGTTTACTGCAAATTAGGTCACCTCTGTGGACAGTTAAAGAAAAAGGCAGAACAAAATGAAAATCCCAACGTAAGCACTATGCTATCATCACGCAAGCAAGGAAATAAAGCATTGATAACAGCGAGGAGCCACCCCTTCCCACAGATTCCTTACAAACTGTATCCCCTTTTCTCATCCTACACCTACCCACCACTAGGACTTTATTCTGATCGCTTCTTTGACTTTGTTGTAGGTGATTTTTTAATCACTTATGTATGCATCTTTTTTCTGAACTTTATATAAATGAATACCAATAATTTTTTCGGTGTCATTCTTTTACTCAACACTATAATTATAAGGTTTGTCCATGTTTTATGTACCTGTAAATTGTTCGTTTTGATCCCTGAGTAATGTTCCAGTCTAGAACATTCCCCTTTCTTTTTTTTCTTGTTCTTCTTGTCATTTTCGTTCTGTGAGGTTGCACAAGGTTTTCTGCCCTTGGAAATCACGATTCTTTATTACCCTCTACAAATTAGGGGTAGAATCACAGAAAAGCTCATTGAAGGCATCACTGGGCCTCACACTTTTCATCAGCATTCATGAAAGAGCAGGGCGTTAAGACCTCCTAGGTGACGAGGAGCTGCTGGGCTCACTCCCCGTGTGCTGTGTTGCTGCTAAGCCTTCCGTGTAGCTGTGTGACAGGTGCTGTGACTGAATTTTTTTTAAAAAAATAGTTGCAAGGAGCCTTCTTGCCTTTACTGACCTCTCAGTAGGTGGTCCTACGCTTTAAAACACTTGACTGAAGAAGTTGCCTCTACTTTGCTGAGTGCTAGTCTTTGGGGGTGATTCTTTCTAGAAAGAACGCAGCAACTACAACCGCCATTTTCTCACAGTTCTGATTTGGATCTTGAGCAAAAGTGACGGGGCGGAGTGAGGGGATTGCTGCAAAGGTCCTCGGGGAGCACACATCGAACTCTGCAGCAGCAAAAGCTCAAACCAAGTCTGGCTTTTAAAAACGCTAGATCGCCTATTAACATAAACTGAAAATAGAATAATAAGCTACTTTCTGTATTTGTTATGTAAGGAGGAATTTTTAAATCAATTTATGAAAACACCAAATAGTTGCAGATAATTTTCTAATCAGTAAATATCTCTAGTAAACAAATACCCCTCTGCAGGTCTTCTCTCTATTGAGAGGAGAAAAGTCCTGGTGAACGACTACTGCTCACCTGGTCCGGTCCAATCACTATGGCTGGAAGTCACTGAGTAGGAAAGTCAGCAGAGTTTACTAGAAACAAGTGTTCAGGGGAAAGGTTCTACCACAGAAAAGGAGATGAGAATGTTGGATGCAGGAGCAATTATCAATGTAGTAAATGTCTGGAGAATATTCAATTTAAATCAAATGACCTGATTATTGATAGCAGATTTATTGGGAAATATGACTGGCTAAAATGTCATTTTCAAACTTCTGGATCTCTTCCGGTGTGAGTAATGAAGACTTTCCTACAACGATACTACCTCTCAGATTAGGGGCTTCGTCAGTGGCACTGCGCTTGGCTGGCTTGGGCTTGGTCCCCAGCATCGCAACAGCCGCCACCGCAACAACAATAATTAATGTATCCCAACTCATTCATCCGACAGAAGAGATTTTATAAGCATGATAGCACAAATGTACATTTAAATCCAAATTCTAGGTTTTGCTGCATTGAAAGTACAAAATATGAAACAAATTTATCCTTCCTTCCATCCGAGTCACCGGAGGAAGGAGAAGACGAGTTTCAGATTCTGCTCCGTGTTTACCCCATCACGAGGGCCAAGTAAGTGCGCCTGCTGGAGGCGTGAAGGAGCTCAGGCTGCTTTGCCAGGTGCACTGACGAGGCCCTCGCCCACGGCTGCCGAGCATGTCGAATTCAGGAAACCGTCACACTGTAGACAAGACCCAAGTCCATCCAGTGGTTGAGGCCAGAAGCAGCCTCCCAGGCTGGGGGAAGTCCTCTGCTAAGCACTGAGTGTATGAGTTTGGGTTCTTTCAAAAGGCAGAAATTACAGAAATTGTAACAAAAAGGATCTCTTTGAAAGGCTTAGAAATCTAAGGACAGAGCAAGTCCAAGATGGCGGCCTGCATGTGCAAGAGCTGTAGTGTGCAATGGCTGCTCAGCCCCGGAGAGCTGTCCATCCAGGACTGCAGGACAGCCGGTGAGAGGCTATTGCAGGTTTTGGTTGTTTGAAGAACAACAGCGAAGACCGGAGACTGAAGATCGACAACTGAAGAGCAGCGATGGGCAGACAGGTGCAATTCGAGACTGGAGCCAATCTGTGCTGAAGATCTGCAGTGTGTACTTGGTGTCCATAGACAATTACAAAGGCAAGAGCTCTCCCAGAGGAAGAAACTAATAATCTTTCTTCTTCCTTTTATATAGTTCCCAGTCGGGCCTCCCACATCCAGGTGGGTGCTCTTCCCTCATTCTCTGGCCACAAATCCCTCACACTCTAATCCAAGCTGGTCCTCAATTCCTAATCTAGGCATGGCTTCCAAACCCCAATCCAGGCATGGTTCCTGATTGCCTCAAGCTGACATATCTCTCCAGCAATCATGCCAAGGTTGATGATAAATTTGGGCAAGCGGGTAGGTCTCTCTGCAAAACTGACTGGCAAGGACATCACTTAAGGTGGTTAGTTGCAGAAAAAAATTAAAATTAGCTCACCACACCCCAAGAAAGGTAAAATACAAAATTATGACAAATATAATAACAAACTTTTAATTTTTAGAAAAAGAGCCCACATGTTTTTTATGTAGGTGCCTGGTAAATCTTGCAAACTGAGTTTTAACTAGATTTAAATACCTGTAAGCTGTTTTCACTGAGCTGGCCAATTCCTACAGTGGAGCATGAATAGAGCCATCTCAGCCTGGATAGAGCAGTGATTTCCAAAACAGGAAACGATCTGACTGGGACATACTCACGCCTGACACAGCAATTTCCCCTTTGGAATGCATGCATTTGTTGGAAGCAAGGGAACACTTTTGAACCTGGTTTATTAGTTAGGAAATCGTTCTCTTTGGTATGAGCTGTAACAGAATGATTTTAACTTGATCCTTTTTTTACTGGGTCTCCCCAGTATTAGGTATACACTGCAGGGCAAACATTAAAGGCAGTAACCATGAGTCCAGTACCCAAGGCAGGTTGTAGTGAGTTGGGAAACACTGGCCCTACAGCATTATCCGTTGCACCAAACATGGTCTCTTTCTTGGGCTGGCTTTGCTCACGGCCTGTGGCCTTTCTCAGGAGACAATCCACATTCCCGGCATCTCCAAAATCTGGCGTCTCCACTGTACTTTCAGCTTCCCTTTCACAGCTGCACGTGCTGTCATCGCCCAGGCACACGGCCTGGCTTCTCAGGCCTCTGAAATCTGGGTGAGAGCCCCTGGGACCCAATTACTCTTGTGTCCTGCCTGCTTATAAAAACAGTACCACGTGGATAAAAACAATGTCTGCCACTGGCTTGAGCAGTAGGGTGGACCCCTCGGACCACAGCTATGAGTGCCCCTAAGCATCCAGGTGGCTGAAGTTGGGGGAACACTTTTGTAGTAGACCAGCAGGGCAACCTGGCACTCTCTCTTCAAAGTCTTTCAGAGAAGTTTACGCTTTTACACCCTTGATTCTAGGAATTGTAGGGTCTGGCCAATTCCTGAGATGCCTTTAAACCATCTTTCCTGTTGTCCTGACACAGAGTACCTGGCTCCTTTCTAATCCTAATCTTTTCTCCTATGCCGTGACTTGGCACATTCCTCCTTTTTGGCAACATTCTAAACTTTTCTCACTGTAGATCTTGGTAAAAGCAGCCAGCAGGACCTATGCCACAGCCTGAACAATCGGCTCCTTTTAAGTTTCACCACCATGATTAACTACTTTACGGTCAATATTCTCAGTCTTCTGCAAAGTCATAGAAAATGTAAATGAATATTCTGCTACAGCACAATACACATGGCTTCTAGCCCAACTGCCAATGAAGTTCTTGTCCCCAGCTGAAACTTCCTGAGCCTGACCGTTACTGTCTTATTTCTGTTGGCATTCTGCTTTTCTGAACTCTGATTAGAATCTCCCATCTCATGTGGTTTACAGAATTCTAGGGCTTCTGTAGCCCACATCTCCAAAGCTTTCCAAATTCCTCACATGCTCTAGTTCTAAAGGCTTCTAAACTACATGGTCAAGTGTAGTCACAGCAATGACCCCACTTCTCTGGTGCCAGTTCTCTCTATGGGACAAAACACTGGCACCTGCAACTTAAGGAAGAGGAGGTTTATTTTGGTTCACAGTTTCAGAGGACTCAGTTCATGTGTGATCAACTGGCTCCAAAGCAGAAACGGCAATGGCAGAGGGCATGTGAAGGACACACGCTCATCCCAGAGAGCAGACAGAGATGGAGGAACCAGGGACAAAGCCAGGCCCTTCCAGGCCATGCCCCTGGTGGCCAGTCCTTCCAGTTATGCCCACGTCCTGTCAGCACATAGGATCACCAATGGACTACTGCACTGGTGAGTAGAGTACCCCCAACAGCCCAATTATCTTCCAAATACATAAGACTTTGTAACTTTGGGGACATTTTAGTTTTAACCTATAGTAATTAACCATCTATGATTTACTTTTAAAATTTATCTCCTCCCTCTTAAAACACGTATTTAACAACTAAACTTAAGCTAGGAAGGAAAATATATAAATTATTGAAAAATTCAAATTCAGAATATTAAAAAATGGTATATAAACCCTCATAAATGTGATTTCTTCACAAGCAATCTATAAAACAGGGCAACATTTTATCTTAAATCAAAATTTATCTAAAGATTGTATTTTATGTACATGTATGCACACATACCCTTATGTAGCTGATGATAGTAATAAAAATGTTACAATATATTAAGCTTAACAGTGGAGGACTTTCATTTATTCATATTTTTCTCTATCACTCTGCATCATAATTTTCAACAATATAAAATATTAAATTTGTAATTGTAGAGATTGATTTATCCTGGATAATTTATTCTAGGCTTTGGAATAAACTGTTATTAAAGCATAGATTCATGTATTAATGAAAAGATGTATTTTTTCTCTCTTTCATGGGGAAACAGTAAATCACTGTGTGCTAAAAATGTGTAGACATTTCATGTGCATACCAATATATTGAATTTCAGAACAGATTGCGTGTGCTAATGATAAACTATTTAACAAAGCTACTTTAAATTGGATAAATCTTACATAGTCCATTTGCGAAAGGGCAACCCGCACTAAAGCAATTTGGACAAAGTGTCGCCGGCCTGCCTTCCTAGGCAGCGTGCCTGGCGTCCGCTCTCTACAGTGAAGTCCCGCGGAGGAGGGTCTGCGTGTGCGGATGTATCAGATCACACTACAGGAAGGTGCTCCCAATCGCACGCAGATTCTCACTAAGGCGGGGCTGAGACCCGCAGAGAAACAAGTCAGTCAATGGAAGGGCTCTTTGAGCCTCACAAAGAGCTGGATGTAGCTTGTTGGCTTCCATATCCAGATTCCGCACTGACTGGTTCTGTGACAAAACAGTCCTCAGTTTAGTAGTTTGGCATAAAAGAAGCATTCACCCGGAATGGTAACAGATTTAATTAATCTTGAGAAGCTCTGAAGCACACAGCTGTGTGGTTAGAGGAATGGCACAGAATTATGGGATCTTTGGTCTTCCAGAGAGGGAAAACAATAGGCTGGAATGGTCTTATCATGAGGAATGCGTACGAAAAACTGAATGGATTGACAAACAACCATTCAGACGTCATGGCTGATGCGGGAGACGTAAGCAAGTATTTAAATATTGTTACAAGCATTGGGTACATAGGTTCCAGGTTATGAGTAGCAGCTGCATAAGATTAAGCCGTAACATTTAATCTGTCAATCTGGTTATAAGGCATATTTTGTAAGGATCTAGGATATTCAGTAGTGTGCAGTAGATGAGAGATATTGAAAGCTCAATAGTTTTATATTTCTTTAATAAGTTCTAGATTATAACTTAAAATTTAAAGATCACATATATAAATATAGTAAATGCAAATTTGCAGTGCTTTTCTTTTTTCATTTCAGTATGTCCTGGTAACAAGCGTATCTCTTAGATACAAGAGATTGCTGCTGTAATTTTTTGGGGCCATAAGTTCCAGAAGGTTAAAAAGAAATTAATCTTGAGAAAACACAATGATCTAGTGGTGACTATTCGAGTCAGCCATTTGAAATGGGAAGATCTATAAATACCTGGCGATGAAGAAGGTGAGAAGGACCTGTGGGCAGGAAACAAGTGCCTTTTGTAGAGAGCCAATCATTGCTCGGCATTCTCCTGGGGGCGTGGTTTATGCATATGGTTTTCATTATAATCATTGGAACCCCTTTGACCTGTAGGTCTTATTTTCTTAACAGATCAGCAAACTGCAGCCCTACAAGTTTCCTTGGTTAGTCCAAGGTGATGTGGCCAGTGGTAAGCAGCAGAGTTGCCAACTAAATGCAGGTGTGCTCAGATTCTGAACCATCCTGCTGTCCCTATAGGTGAGGGCAGAAGGAGGGAGGAGGTGGACTGAGCTTCGATGCTATCTCAAAGAGGGACTTATGTGGTAATGGTTATGCAGAAGAAGACAGTTTCCTGACAGACTTACCCAGCAAGAGTTGGCGTATATCTTAGGTTGAGGCATCAGATGCTGTTCACATGTGAAGGGTCCTAAGAAATGCCAACAGCAGGAGAGTCATTACAGGGAGAACACTGGGCTTTACACAGTAATCTTAATAACATAGTAACTCATTTGAGTTACTAAGTGACTAAGTCTGTCTGAACCTCTTACAAGTAACAAAATAATATGTGTACCACTGGTATAATTACTAGAAAAAGTTGTTATTAATAATTTATTACTCAATGAAATAATCACCTTTCAAGTTTTTAAAACTTGTAGGTATCCGTAAACATCCATTTTCTTTAAATGCCTATTCGTTGCTTTAAAATAGAGGCTTTTAAGCTATATTCTCAAGATAAATAACTGATAGTTTATTGTTAGACGTTGATTTTACTTATTGGTAGTGTTTTCAAAGACTTAAGTGTAATAACTTTTTGTGACGTGACAGTTTTTCCGGAAAAGAGAAAAGCTTAATTTTCAAAACATTTTTAAAGTGAATAAATTATGTGATGCCAAAAAGCAAATCTAAAGTTGAGGGATTTTCAGGCATAAGAATGCATCCCTTATTATATTATAGAGGAATTGGAAACAGGAGAGAGGGGATGTAAATAAGTCACTTGTTCTTACTTAAGTAATTAAGAATCACTCTCAGGTGGTGGAAAGAGCAGTGGACTTGTGTTTTTGTTCCAGTTTTTCCACTAGATCTTGCTAAGATTCAAAAGATACAGGGTCCAATTTACTAATCTAGAAATGTCTGCACAGCTCAAAGACTCAGTGTGCCCAAATTTCCTAAGAGCAGGGTGAGCAGCTTCCAAAACATGTTCTCAAGCGAGGGTAGGCACAATGGCTTTGAGTCACCAAGTGTTCGCTGGACAAGCTACTCCAGAGATACCATGTGAGAAACTCTTTCCTTGGCTTGGCGTATAGCGCTGATGTCATGTTTTAACAGGCCCCACCTGTCTGGCACAATCACTTTATCAGTTGAGTTCTGAGTTAACAGCTTTAAGAAGAGGAACCCAAAGTTGGTTGTCTCTGAGATTTAAAAGGCTGTGTGAGAAATGTGGATTAAAATCAATGTTACAATGTATTGAGAATGAAAAATACCACTTTATAACCCCCATGAGCAGCACTCGTTCTGGCATTCTGCTCTGTGTAAAACATGTTGTTGTGTAAATACAGGTTTACTTAGCAGGAAATTCAGAATCAAGGGGGGATGCCCTGGTGACCTCACGGCTTTTATAAAATCGGTTTCCTTAGGGACAACTTCGTGAAACTTTTTCCCAGGAATGTGGAATGCTTACATGTAGCCGTAGCTAGAGAATCATCAGAGTTTCCTACACGGGTGAAATCACCCTGCTACTTAGACAACTGGAATAGTCCCTCATTGTAATCGTAGGTTAACTAGACAAGTCTTATGTTTCTTTGGTGTTTTCTTTCTTCCTAGTTATCGCTTTCCCAGTGTTATTTCTGAAACCAAGAAGCCCACGCAAAGGAAAGACACCTCACAGACACCCAGCTATCCTTGCTCAAGTTTTCCTTCAAACTTCAGCGCTTTTACTTGGAAATCATTGTTTTTGCTTGCTTGTTGTGAAACAGGGTCTTGACTGTGGTCCAGGCTGGTCCTGAGCGTGCTATCTAGCACAAGCTGGCCTCGAACTCTTGGCAATCTTCCAGCCTCAGGTTCCCCCTGCTGGGATTACAGGGGTGCACCACCGTGCTCAGTTTATGTGCGAACCCAGACAAGTGTTTTAACCACTGAGATGTGCCCCAGCCCCATTCTTTGAAATTTAAACATATAAAAACATTCTTATCTGTTATAAGATTATCAAGTAGTTTATAGTGAGAATCTATTTTATAAGAAGAGGTGGGTCACTGTGAGCAGTTGTATTTATTGAAATGAGAAGCTCACAAGTTGAATACTCCAAGGAAGCTTGGACACAGTCAAGGACCATAAACGAAGATGAAAAAGAAAACTTGTGGAAAAGGTCACAGCAGAGTAGACACAGGATTCATTTTATAAAAACTCAAAGTTAATGAGTGTTTCAAAAAGCCTGGAGAAGAAAATTCTGCTTTACAGCTGAGCAAGTTCGCTCACGCAGTATTTAATATTTACTCTGAATACCACTGGCTTTGTTTTGTTTTTCTTTAAACATCTACAAGCAGAGCTAACAAATGAATTAACTATTCTTTATCTCACACAGGAGATTCTGGAATGTGTAAAAAGGATATAAAATCTTTAAAAATCAATGAGGAGGACTAAAGGAGTAGCACACTGATTCAAGTACTTGCATAGTAAGCACAAGGCCCTGGGCTCAATTCTGCAGCACCACACAAGCCTTGCATGGTGGCATGTGCCTCTAATCCTTGCACTCCGATGTGGAGGCAGGAGGATTGCTATGGGTTCAAGGCCAGCCTGGGCTACATAGCACACGTTAGGGACCAGCCTGGGCTATAGAGTAAGACAGACCTTGTCTCAAAAAAAAAAAAATCACTGAGTAATGAGTTATATATAGCTCAAGGATGAATTTTGACCCTGTCACAATATAAATGTTTAAATACCCATTAATCTCACTTGCATATTCACTGAATATCAAGCTCCAATACTCAAGGTCACTGCAACAAATAATTTTAGAGAAGCTATTTTGAGAACAACCTTGGCATTCTGCATTACATTTTTACAAATACATTCCTGCTGGAAGTTGGCCTTTTGAAGGTAAGTTTCGTTTTGAGGATGAGGCAGGAGCTTCTGGCTCAAGTCTCCTAAGTAAACATTGCTTATAATCCCAAATGAGGCAGGTCTGTAGAGCAGCGAGCCATTCTGAGATGAGGCCTACAAAGAGCAGAGGAGTGGTATAGAGGCGAGGCATGTCACAACAGTAACCCGCGTGGTTAATAATCCTGATTGGCCAGATTGTCAACGGAGGGTGTGAACTCAGTGCAACAAAGAGTGGAATAATGGCTGACCTTTCACTTGGGATAGTATCACCATGTGGAGCAATCATTGCTTGTCTGGGCTGGACTAACCAAAATGGCAGGTTTATAGAGTGTCAAAGGGGAAGAGATGATTGAGGGACCCGTGGTGGTGGGGAAGTTCTGCATGCTTCCTGATTACGTGAATGATGACTATCTCCATTACTTTTCTGTTGTTGTGACTCAATACTTGACATTCACAAATTTAGGGGAGGAAAGGTTTATTTTAGCTCACGGTTTCAGAAGGTCACAATTCACTCAGGGTTGGCCAGCAGCAATGGAAATACATGGCAGAGGCAGAGATGGAGGCAGCTCCTCACGTCACAAACAGGAAGCCAGTTCCATCAACTCCAGTCTCTCCCCAGAGGAAAAAGCTGTAACAATCTTGCTTCTTCTTTCCTTTTCTGCAGTTAAAGTTCCCAGTTGGGCCTCCTAATTGCCTAACCTAGGTGTGGTTCCTAAACCCTAATCCAGGCATGGTTCGTAATTGCCTCAAATGGGCATAATTTCTTCAATAGTCACCATGACATAGTTCACTACTGGATTGAGACCAAAAGTGTTTGGCTAAAATCAAAATAAATAAGTTATCTTAATTACACTTGACAGGAGAAGATGTAAAGATTGGTACTATTCTTTTTTTATCCTTGTTACTAAATTAAGGTTCATAAAATAAGCAATTTTTGTGTTTATTTTTCCCCATTTTATTAATATATACATATGTAACACATAGTATTTACATTGAACTTGAGGATTTTGTGCATATATATGTCATGTCAAAATTACAATCCCTTTTCCTTTTTGACCCCCCTCACAACTTCCGCTTTCCCCCTAACTCCCACTGTCACCCCTATTTGTTTGTTTGTTTTTACATATCTCCTTTTATCCTTTTCTTCCTCTCACCCCCTTTCCATTTCTCTCTCTCTTCGAAGTCCATTCTTTATTCAGTGTCTTTTCCATTTTTTATGGTTTGTTTTTCCCAAATTAGAGAAACCACGTAATATTCAACTTTCTGAGTCTGATTCATTTCCTGAGCATCGTGGTCTCAAGGCGCATCCATTTTCCTAAAAATGACTCAAATGTGTCACTCTTAATGGCAGTGTAATGCTCCAATGTGACTATATACCACATCTTCTTTACCTAGTCATTTGTACTCAGACATATTGCCTTCTTCCAAGAATTGACTATTATGAATTGTGCTGCTATACAAACTATGTTCAAGTTATTATTACATCATTCAGGTTTCTTAGGCTAAAGACCCAATAAATGAAATGAATCACTACATTAAATGAACCTAAGTCTATATTTCAAAAGTATATCATACATAATAGCAATACATATAATGGCATACTTAGCATACTTAGTTATTTCAGATTTTTTTCTTTTTTTTGAAAAAAAAAAATTCTGTAGCCCAGGCTGATCCTGAACTCACTTGTGTAGCCTAAGCTGGCCTTGGACTCAGAAAAATTCCCCTGCCTCAGTCTTCCGAATGCTGAGATTATAGGCTTGTGCCACCACACTCAGTTTCATGTGGTTCTGGGGAATCAAACTGTGCTTTAACTGCTGTGCCATTCCTCCAGCCCTCAGAATTTTTAGAGTTCTTTCACAAAGAGGAGCAGGAAGAAACAAGTCATTATTGCAAATTAGTTACAAAGCATAAAGGCGTGAAGTTGAGACATAAAATTCATAAGTCAGAGATTGAACTAATAGTCGACTGAGTTCTTAGCCAATGAACTAAGGCTATGTGGTCTTTTATCTTTACTACTCAAGGACAGCTTCGGGGAAAAGACCCCCCCCCAAACCACTTATTTACCAATTCTTGCTGTTTTTAGAACTAATAATATCCCCCCAAACACTGCCTTCTGCCACTCCACTTTCAGCTATACACATCATACACAACAAAAAAGCTTCACAGATTAAGATTTTATACCAATCCCTCATGCTGAATATAATTATGCTTTGCAAACTAATATACTAATAAAAATAATAATTATAGGGGGGTAGTTTCACAGATTTGATGAGAAAGTTGGTACTTTTTTAGTGTGATTCCAATCAAATGATTGATATCTATTTTTTTGTTACACTTTCTCTTTAGATGTTTCCTTTCTTCCATGTTCTTTGGTGCTGCCTGTCTCTCTGCCTCTCAAAGATTCCTTCAAGAATTTTCTGCAATGCTGAGCTAGGGATAGCATATTTGTTTTGGGATTCTTGGTTATGAAAATTTTTTACTTCCCCTTCAATTGTCAGGGATAATTTTGTTAGACACAACATCCTGGGTTGATATTGGCGTCTTTTAAGGCTTGAAAGATTTTTCTACAGGTTATCTTGGTCTTCAAAGGTTGTATTGGAATCTGCAGTAATTGGAAGGGGTTTGCCTTGGTAGAATAATATCTTTTTTTTCTCTTGCTGCTTTTTATATTCTTTCTTTATGTTGGATTTTTGAGGTTTTGATTATGATATGCTGTGGTGAATCTTGTTGCTGGTTGAGATTACTTGGTGTTCTATAAACTTCTTGTACCTGAAAATAAATTTCTTTTCCTAGATTCAAGAAACTATCCAGCATGATTTCAGTGATTAAATTCTTTATACCTTTGTTGCTGTCTTCTGCTCTCTCTCCCACATCCGTAATTCTGAGATTGGTTCTCTTTGAGTCATCCACCAGCTCTTGTATCCAGTTACATTGTTCATTTCTAATTTTAGAGTTGTGCCTAATCATAGCATTTGTTTCCTCAGCCTTGTCTTCAAGGTCTGAAATTCTGACCTTGCAATGTTTGAGTCAACTTCTGCTTTCAAATGTATTTTTCATGTTCTGAATTTCAGCTAGATTTTTTTTTTCAAAATTTCCACTTCTCTATTAAAATGTTCTTGCATATCTTGCATGTCTTTATTTATCACAGCCAACATTTTATTTGTGGCTTCTATATGCTCAGTAAGCTTTGTATCCACGAGGATACTATTTGATTAATAAATTCCTCTTTAAGCCTACTGATTATTGCTTAGTTTCTTTGAGAATATCTTATTTGAACTGGCTGCTCAGTCCTTTATATGCTTTTCATTTTCTTTCCCTATGAGTTCCACTCTTTCAGAGCCCGTGACATTAGTTTCTGGGGTCTCAGGCATTTCTGTGGGTGTCCTGTTGCTTTGTCTTCTTCCCATGTTTCTGCTGTTGAGGGACTTTTAAAGCCCTAGCCCAGAGGTTTCTTTGCATGGGTATGAGGGCGTGTGGGGGAAGTCAAAATTTCTCTGAACTGTGCTGGGAGTAGGCAGTGAGGGGGACCTAACTGCCTGCTCTCCTCTGAGGTGTCTTGCTTTCCACCTGGCTTCCCTCCCCTGAGAGAGGGGAGCTCCGCCCTCGGAGGTGCTCCCACTACATCTGAGCAGTTCAGGTGTTCGGCAGCCTTTCTCTCCTCTCCTTAATTGTCTCTTGAGCCTGTTTCTTTCTAGGCATTCTTTAAGACCCCGAAACAGATGAACTCTTCTGAGCCTGCTTTTACTCTAAACAGTTCAGTCTTGGGCTCTTTCTTTCTTTCTTTTCTTTTTTAATGGCTCCTGCTTACATCATTACCTATTATGGCTGATGAGCACTGCTTCTGATCTAGGCTTCAGGAAGCCTTTCCTGTGTTTGCAGTATGCACTACCTGCAGGCTTGTTTTTGGAGCTGTTGTTATATCCCACTTCTGGATCTGTACTTACCCTAGTCAGGGGTTCTTCCAGGCTCTGGGCTTTTCTCTGTCTGAGGATGCCAGCAGCTCAGGGGTGCTCCCAGTCAGCCTGGGTTAGCTTCTTCGGCTGCTGTTTTCTTCTACTTCTGTTGTGTCTTCAGGATTTCTGACTATCCCATGGCCTCCTTTCAATCCTTGGGGTGCTCCTTCCTCTCCTAGCTAAGTTGAACAGGCAGTTTTCAATTATAATCTCAACATTTTTAAGTGAATCCCTGAGGAAACATCACGTAGCTCTGTTTCTCAGCTGAGATCTTGAGTGGAAGTCCCCAAAATAAGTAATTCAAAGCAACTGTTCACAAATATCATTCACTATTATTATCTTTTGAAACTATCATTTCTATTCAGATTATCACTCAGAGTATTTTTTTACAATTAGCCTTTATAAAATTACATGGCAAGTTTGTCTTTATTCTTGTCACACGACAGAAGTCATGAGAAAAGGCTCATTAATAATGAATAGGGATTTACTTCTCACAATTCTGGAGGATTGGAAGTCCAAAATCAGCATGCTGTTCTGGTGAGGACCTTCTTGCTGAATCTTGGCAGAATGGAATGGCAACAGCAAAGAAAATAAGAGGAAAAAAAATGATATGGGAGACAAAAGAGAGACACACACAAACAAACACCAAAGTCACCCTTACCCATGGGAACTGCTCCGGTGATAACAGCATAACGTAGGCAGGAAGGTGGAGCCCTTCTGGCCCAATCACCTCTTGAAGGTCCCATATCCTAATACTGTTACAATGATAATCAAATTTCCATGTGTTTTGAAGTGGATGAACATTCAAACCCTAGAAGGTGAACTTGTGGTTATCACTTTAAATCACATATTTAAGATATGTTTGGAATGCTAATAATACCTTCAGTAGGCATAGCCTGTTGAAAATTTCAAGTAACTTTTGCAGGGCTGGGGGCATAAGTCAGTGGTTACAGCACTTGTTTAAGCAAGAGCAAGGCCCTGAGTTCGAGGCCCCAGCACCACATAACTGGGTGTGGTGACACATACTTGTAATCCCAGCACTCAAGAGTGTGAGCCAGGGGGATTGCCATGAGTTCAAGGCCAGCATGGGCTACATAGTGAGTTCAGGACCAGAATGGACTATAGAGTGAGAACCCATCTCAAGAAAAGAAAATAATAACAATAAAAAACTTTCACAACAATTTGAAAGAAAAGGACAGAAGTGTATCAGTTGAAGTTCTCCAGAGAAACAAAATCAATGGTGAAGATTATCTTTTATTGTTTTGTAAGGAATTGGCCCACACCACTGTGAAAGCTCGTAGGTCTTAAATTTGCAGCTAGAAACTCAAACAAACTTTTTGTCAACATAGAATTTTTCCTTCTCAGGGGTTTTTGCTATTAAGATTTCAAAACATTAGATAAGTCTCATTCATGTTAACAAGGATAGTACTTTTCTACTGATTTTAAATATATATATATATATATATATATATATATATATATATATATATATCATCTAAAAATAGTCGTCAGGGTTTTTTGTTTGTTTGTTTCTGATTTGTTACATGACCAATCAGAAGTTCAGTGAAATTAAACAACTGAAATAAATCACCCACCTAGAAATTGACAGAAGCCAGATTAGAGTTCTTATCCTGCCTCCTGGCTTGGGCTTTTCCCCAGCTTTGTTCTGTGACCTTTCTCATTAATGTTTGCAGCGGGACTCATAGCTTTTTAGTGTTTTACAGGGTGATTTCCTCAATCACAATGAATTTCTTTTTATATTTTGTGGTTATCTGGCTAGCATAAATTTCTTTTGCTCTCGATTTGAAAGAGGCCAGTTTTCTTGGCTTCTGTGGTTTGTTTTTTCATTTATTCACTTCAACTAAATTCTGGGTTTCTGACAAAAACAACAGTGTACAATTTTCACATGAATAACCTAATGCAACAACACCTTCCCAGGCTAATCCACTTGGAGATCATGGAACAGAATGGCTCACGGGCAAAAACTGCCAAGCTTGAATTAACAGGTTTTTTTAACCCCTGCGGTGTGAAGCTAGAGATAAAAGACAGAGTGGGTTATAATAGGTAGACTAAGTCACCAGTGGGGGTTCCATAGTACCTGAGTCCCTAACGCAGAGTTCTTATGTCTTGCTTCTATCTTTGCTACATCACATTTCCCAGCTTTCAATGTTATTTTTTTTGGCTTTTTTTTTTTTTTTTGAGGCATCCCAGGCTGGTCCCGAACTAACCTTGTAGTCCAGGCCGGTGCCTTGGACTCACAGCAATCCTCCTGCCTTAGCCTCCTGAGTGCTGGGATTACAGACGTGTGCCACCACGCCCAGCTTTACGTGGTGCTGAGGAATTGAACTCAGGACCTTACACTTGCAAGGCAAGTGCTTTAACCTTGATGCCATTCCCCCAGCCCCTTTTTAATGTAATTTTAAGAGCCAGAGTTAGTGTTTGAACATGGAGCCCACAAATGGGAGGTGTTTGGATCCAATGACAAACAATTGTTTCATCAGAAAACACAGGGGCAAGTACTGCTGGATGCAACTCAGCAGTCCAGGAGCTGGTGAAACCACCCCGGTTTTTATTTGTGTTTCTTGGGCTGAAAACATGTGGCCACACAATTGAATCATAATGTGCGTCAGCTTGGCCCTGGAGCATCACGATCATGACCTTTTTGTCCTTCTATCTTTAGGTAACATTTATTCCATCATATTTTCTGTTAATTCTACCTTTGACATATTTTGGAGACTACTAATTTACTCAGTTCTTTCTGCTTGTGTTATCATTTTGCCTACTTCTCACATGCTACTTGTCTACTCACTGTTCATGCTTAACATATCCTCTGAAATTCATCTATAGAAAGTAATAGTTTACTTATTGTATGCAGTGTACACTTTTCAGAGTTTCATCTAAAGCATTGCTTGTCTTTTGCAGCATAATAGAATTTTCCCAATATTTCATATACTATAGTATTAGAAGAAATAATAGCTTTTAAAGTCTGAAGGTGAATGAGAAGGCTTACAAATCAGTCATAAATTATAACTTTATTATGTAATTTCATCAAGTATAACTTGGATTTGAAACCAGATACAAATATAAACATGACTATTATGTGATCTCTTATTAACTAAGTAGAGAGGAGTGAACATCCATAAATTAAGTAAATCAGCATGACTTAACTAAAATTAGCATAAATTGATGAAATTGAATATATTAGCATGAATTAACTGACTATAATCAATGATGTCACAAAGTAATGAAAGAGGGACTGCTGTCTTTAAGAGAATCACAGAAATCCTCTAAGGGAGCCATGGAGGTTGGTCCAATAGCCTTTACAAGATGGTTAGTTAGAAGACAAAAAGAGGCAGAAATGAAAGATGTGGAAGAACAAAGAAACAGCGCAGATGGGCATGCAGGGAGTGGTAATGGCAGGAATGCAAGCTTTCAAGGGGTGGGAGGGAGGATCATGCAGCAAGGTCTCATAAGACGTTCATCACAAGGACAGTCCCATAGGATGTTGTTAAAGGTATTAGACTTTAGCCTTTAGACAGTGAGGAGCTATAAAAGAAGTAGAGGCTTGGGTGTGACATTATCAGATTTGTCCTTTCTAGATGCCATCCAGAGTGGGTCAGATAGCTCAGATTCTGATCTGGGTTTCTACCTCAAAGCTTTGAGAAACCACTATTTCCTGCCAGCCTCTCGAGTTCTGCCCAACAAGACGCGGGACCCAGCGTTAACATCTTTGCATAATCCTCAGCCAACATTTTTCCTCCTCCGCCTTCAGACATACACAAAGAAGCACACTGTACTTTTTGGTTATGCTCCGAGTTGAAGTTTTCCTGTGTATCTACATTTACAAACCTCAACTGCATCTACCTAGCCAGAGTCTTACTCTTTCTTTAAAATCATCTTAAATTAAAAAAAATTGTAAAGCTTTAGTTCAGAAATTATACAACTTACTCTATTCTATGTTGATTTTCTATAACAACGTTGAAGATCTTTTATTTAGTTCTGAGTTACATATTCTCATGGAGATTTCCCTCAAAGTTTCATTTGTCTTATTGCCGTGTTTATGATTACCACGTATCTTTATTTTTATAGCAAAGCTCTGTGAAGCAACACCACTGACTTCCTATGAAGCTTGAAATGTCATTATTAATCATAAAAATTTAATCTGGATTTTTATAGGAGTAATTACAGGAGTTTGGTTATACAGTCAAGGGAACCAAAAGAAGGGCTGACTTTGTGCTTGTCACAATTGTCACAAAATCCGTCTTGGAGTAGAAAATAAGAAAAGGGACTTGGTTTTGGTAACAGGCTAAATTAAACTCCAAATTGTAGTGACTTCTGTTCACTTCTGAAAAGGCCTTCTGTTTAATCTCCTGCCTGAGCACATTGAACCTCTCCTTTTGTTGTGAATGACATGTATTCAGGTGTCACTCCAATTGGGAAACACCCCTTTTGACTGGTGCCTGGGAACTTTCAGGGCTTCTGCATGAAACAAAAGGGTTCTCTCCAAGCACAAAGGCTCAGATGTCTGTTGTTATCTTTGAACTCCCGAGGAAGGGATTGCTGTTCAAACAATGATTTAAACAAAAAATGCTTGGAACTTGCTAACGAAGCTGCGAGAAGTACACAGAATTTGTTATGCATAAAACTTTACTTTTTGCATTGGTTTTATTAACTAGTGGCATATGCCAAAGCAATTTTCATATTAAGTTTTAAGTTAAAAAGTATTTAGGCAATCTCAGGAAGAAAAATATAAAATTAGAATATGAACTTGATATATGCACAAAATTCTCAAGATCAATGTAAATATTAGGTGTTGCATCTATGCATATCAATAAAATGGGAAAAATAAAGTTCTCATTAAAAAAGAAAACAAAAAAACATGAGTTTGAAAGTGTGAGTCAACAATATTTGTTCACTGGTCTTATGTAAATGGCAGTATGCTAAGGGGTTTATACATTTAAGTTTCAAAAAAATTGTGCACAGTGGTTTTATAGCAAAATCCACAAAAAGTAAAACCAACAACGCCATACTCTTTACAAGTCAAAGTATAGAAACAAATGTTTAGAGAAAATTAAAAGAAAAAATGAATGTGTCAGATTTCATAAGAAAAAAAGTGGTAATTTCAACTATATAAGCCTCTTAACTTTCATACAATGGAAGTCCATACAAATCAAATTGAACAAAATAATATTTACAATACATATAAGTGAGAAAAAGAAAAAAAATTATTCATCTACAATAAAGCTTTCAAAACTCAATGAAAATACAAAGGATCCATAGAGAAATGGGCAAAGGGACTTTAAAGAAAAATAAATACAAAATTATATAAAATGTGCTTAATTTCAAACATGAAGAAAGGCAAAATGAAATAAAACATTATTTTTTATCTGGTCATATTTGCAAGGATAAGAAGACTATATTTGTGCTGACAAGGCATTCTCAAATTCTATTCTAGTACAACATAAACTGTGTATAAGTAATAATTTCATATACACAATATATACACACATGCATACAACATCACCAGGCACACTATGGTAATAGTTCTCAAAACTTTAAATGAAAATACACTTTATCCAAGCACACCCACAATTAGTAATGCATAATGTTGATATGTGTATAAACATTTATTTGCAGGAGTGTCTGCTGTGCTATTCCTCCAGGACTTGAAATTATGTTTAGATGAACATACAGTTCTTAATTTTGATATAACCAAACTAGCCATCTTTACCTTCCTGGTCAGTACATTTTAGGGTCTTATATGAAATTTTTCTTCCATGATATCATGAATACCATTTATTATATTGCTTTTATAATGTTTATAAATTTGCCTTTGTATTGAGAACTTCAGTCCACCTAGATGTTTTTTCATATGACATGAAAGAAGGATTCAGTTCTATATTTTTCTTTCTTTTCTGTTTTTCCTTCTTCACAATTTTCCTACATCCATTCATTGCAAAGTTCTTTCTTCATTTATTTCCAGTGCCATCGAGGACTGCAAGTTCAAGTCTAGCCTGGGCAATTTAGTGACTTAGTGAGACCTTGTTTCAAAAGTAAAAATAAAAATGAGCCTCAGTGTGAAGACTCTAGGCTTGGTGTCCAGTAAGACAATAACTAGATAAATAAGAAAGTAAATAAATTCATCTTTCTGTGAAGTTTATAATGGTATTTCTTTATCCTTAATAAATTTTTTGTTTGTTTTAGGTATATAGAAATAAAATTGACTTTATAAACAATGATTTCTAGGGAAACTCTTGTTAAGAACTGGTTGTACGGGCAAGGGCATAGCTCAGCAGTTAACACAGCAGTTAACACGATTGCCTAGCAAGAACAAAACCTTGGTTCAACTCCCCAGCACCACATTAATTATGAATGGTGATGTACACCTGTAATTCCAGCACTTGGGAAGATGAGGCAGAAGGATTGCCATATGTTCAAGGTCAACCTAAGCTACACAGTGAGTTCAGGACCAGCTTGGACTACAGAGTGAGACCCTGTCTCAAAAAAAAAATCTGTAGATGCTTTTAGGTTTTTGGCATCAGCTACAAATAATAAGATTTTATCTTTCAATTTCTATCTATTTTTCCTGTCCAATTGCAGTGGCCAGAGCCACAAGAGTGTTTAAAACAAGTGTTATTAGTGAGCATCTTTTGTGTACACATAGCATTGGAGTTTGAGCCCAGGCTTTCACGCATGCTACACCAGTGCTGTACAGCTGAGCTTCACCCCCAGCCCAATGGGCATCTGTTCTGTGTCTGATTTCAACGGAAATGTTTCTGCCAATAGGTAGAACACTCACTGTGTTTTGTGTGCTTGTGTGCATACAAATACCTTTTTAAAAATTAAAATTTTTATAAAATTACCTTGTTCTACTCACTGACAGCTTCCATCAGTATTGGTTACTAAATGTAATAAAATATTTTTATATTTATGCAATAAGGTTTTTCTATAGACATTCCAAAATTGAACAAACTTACATGTATAATAAAGACAACTTAATTTTTATCACCATGATCTGTGCATTCTAGAGTTATTTGATATTTCATTCAAGATTGGCTCTTCAGTCAAGAGGCAGAGCTGTCCTGTGATTTACTGTTTTTTCTTCTGGATTCTTCTTATGAGAATTTGGTATCTATCTCTTAACGTTTGGCCAAAGAAGCTAGGAAGCACTCTTCCCTTTTATACTTACTAAAGTACATGCATGATCGATCAACATTATCTGTTCTTTAAGTGTTTGATAGAATTTTGAATTTGGGTGAATGTATTCTTCATGGATTATTTCAATTGGTTTGGTTTTGTTTATTGAGATGTCATTATATAGACCACCACACAGCTATTCGTGTTTTATTTCAGATTCTTAATTTATATTTTTCTAGAGATTTGTCTGTTTTACCTGTATTTCAATTTTTTGCCATAAGACTGTTTTCAATATTTCATAAAGCTTACAATGTTTTGTTCACTTGCACATTTTTAATATTTTAAAAGTTTTCTCTTATCATTTGATCCAGGTGCAGTATATTCATTACATTAGCATTTGAGTTTTGTCTTTGTTGATATTCTTTATTTTATGTTTTCATTTGTGTTTACTTTTACTTTTAAAGTATCCTTTTTACTTTCTGAGTTCAGAGTGTTTTTCTAATTTTTAATTGGATCAATATTTCTTTAAGTTTCCTTTTAAGAATCATGTGAGACTATATAAGCTTATCTCTACAAGTTTTAACAAGTACTATTTATACTATCTGTTTATATTATTCTGCTCTAGGTATAATATTTCAAAATTTCCATTAGGAGCATTTTATTAATTATAATCACCTTTGTTATTATATGATAGTTAGAAAATGTGGTGTAAGAATTTGAAAGTCTTGGTTTCGAAATTTCATTATTATTCAAGTTTTAATCATGTGTACTTGCGTTTTCTTTATTCACTACCCCTTCTGTCTTCAGACATTTCTGTGGTTGCATTCTCTCCCTCTAGTTTTTTGTGCTCATGATGTTGCCTAGGCTGTCCTTGAATTTGTGAGTTTAAATGATTCACCTGCCTTCGTCTTCTAAGTAGCTGGGACTAAAAGCGTTTGCCACCACACTCGGCTTTCTTCAAGTTTCTCTGGTGAGTTTCTGGTTTGTTTTGTTTGATGTGCTGTTCCTCCAGCCCCGCCGCTTACTCGCTAATGTCTTTAGCCTCCTTCTATGTAGGCTGAAATGGGAGATGGCAGACAGCGGCAGAGCTAAGTATATCATATTTCACTGGATTAAGGGAATATTTAAAATGTTCACCTACAGGGCTGGAGGATTAACACAGTGGTTAAAGAGCTTGCTTAGCAAGGCCAAGGCCCTTGGTTCGATTCCCCAGCACCACATAAACTGGCCTATAGACAGAGAGAGAGAGAGAACCTTACTCAAAATAAAAAAGGAAAAAAGAAAGAAAAGAAAAAAAGAAACTGAACATGTTTGCCTACAGCATAAATTTCTCAGGCTGGGAACCTATCTAACATGGTATTTCACACCCTACTTAATATATTCTGTATATGCATTTATACATTAATATGAGTCTAAGCATATAGCCAATTTATTAAGGGCCAAGCACAAAACAATTGATTCGATTGCCTCTGGAAAACGAGACCTATGGATTAGGGGCAAAGCTGTTATTTTCTCTTATGTCTTTCTATATTGTTAGTATCTTTTACCATGAACATATTTCAAATATATTATTTAAATTGTTTTGAAAAATATTTGATATTTTAAAAAACTAATATTTACAAAGAAATGGGTCAGAGTGGGAGCTCATTTTACACACATTTATACACATTTGGTTTATAATTGCTGAGCCAGTGTGTGGGAAATGTTACTATAAGTAAACTCCTCAGGGCGGGAGGAATGGCACAGAGGTTAAAGCGCTTTCCTAGCAAGCACAAAAAACTGAGTTCGATTCCTCAGCACCACCTAAAGCTGGGCATGGTGGTGCGCACCTGTAATCCCAGCACTTGGGAGGTTGAGGCAGGAGGATTACTGTTCATACAAAGCCAGCCTGGGCTACAAAGTGAGTTCAGAACCAGCCTGGGCTACAGAGGGAGACCCTGCCTCAAAAATAAATAAACAAATTCAAAAATAACTTAGAAGAAATAGACATACATAAATAATTCAAGAGAGTCAACTAAGGCATTGAAAATGGGGTTGTGAGGGTGGCTGAGATTTCAAGTTAGACAATATGCGTGTCCTGCAGGAACACTGCTACTCCAGTGGTGGATCTCATGCATCACAAGGGTGCTGCGGGGCCCTCCCTATGTACAGCAAGAGGGAACCTGGTGTGGGTGTCTCCCTCATGCCCAGAGCCCGTTCCTCTCTGTGGCGATGTGTCTTGAGAGTCCAGCAGGGGCTGGAGCCTCCGATGGCACCCAACCCCTCACGTGCAGTACCCACCCTGTACACTGTACCTAGGGTAATGCCTAGCTTACAAATAATCCATAGTAAGATATTAACAACAATAGTAGTTAAAAATAAACACAATATACTGTAATAAGTTACTTCAAACATCTGAAATGTTTATCTCTGGGATTACCCATTTAATATTTTCGGACTGTGGCTGACTGCAGCAACTGAGGCCTCGGGAAGCAAAGCCACAGGTAAGGAGGGACAGCGCCAGAGCCAGCGGCTGCCAGTGCTGCTCTGTGCCCCGCATGTGAGTAAGCTTATTCACCTCTCTGGGAGAGGTTTCCCTTGCCATGTGCCATCGCTCTTCGTGACTGACATCGCTACTAAGTGACATTTACCTTTGTTACATACAGCTGTGATTTCCAGTAGTTCAGTGCTTTTCTTCATGGGCTTCTCAGCCAGCCTATGACTTACAAAATAATTTACTTTCTAAAAATGCAACTTTCTAGTTTATAAAAGATGAATGGTTGACAGAGGTTCAGAGGACAAAGGGAAGGATGAGTGGGTGGTACATAGGAGGATTTTAGACCAGAGAAACTACTCTGTGTAATTGTGGAATATGGGGGCTGAAGGAATAGCTCATTAGTTAAAGAGCTTGCCTAGAAAGCTCAAGGCCCTGAGTTCAATCCCCAGCACCACATAAACTAGGTGTGGTGGTACACGCCTGTAATCCCAGCACTCAGGAGGCTGAGGTGGGAGGATTGCCATGTGCTCGAAGCCAGCCTGCATTACATCCTGCGTTCGGGACCAGCCTGAATTACAGAGTAAGACCCTGTCTCAAAAAACCAAAAAGCCAAAAAAAAAAAAAAAAAGAACAAAATAATTGTGTAATGTGGATACCAGTCAGTGTGAATTTGCTACAACCTGTAGAGCGTACAATGCAAAGGGTGCCCCTAACATAGACATAGACTTAAAATTTTTAATAGTATGTTAGTATTGACTCATATATATTATAGCAAATGTAGTGTGCTAATGCAAGATGTTTATATTAGGAGAAATTAGAGAGGACTACAGTGTTGTGTAGGACTGTTGTAACTTTCACTTAATTTTTCTATAAAAAATTGTTAGGTTTTTAAAAAATGGAAATCTTGAGCTTAAGTTGTCTCTGAAGCTTTGTTTGTTGCTTTAACTTTAAATACAAAATACTTGAGTTTAACAGTGGAAAATAATCTAACCCTGGCGTGGTGGCACACTCCTGTAATCCCAGCACTCGGGAGGCTGAGGCTATGGGTCCAAGGCCAGCCTGGGCCACATAGTGAGTTCAGGACCAGCCTTGTCTACAAAGTGAGACTCTATCTCAAAAAAAAAAAAAAAAAAAAGTGGAAAAAAGTCATGGCTGCCTTTTTTTGGTAAAGCTGATTTTTTTTAAATCCAAAAAATTATCATTCTTTTTTTTTCTGAAAATGTGATGAAATTTCCATTTTTAAAATTAAAAAAAAATCATCAGCCTTGTTTATTTCTTAGAAAAATAGAGTCCTTCGAGCAATGGAGCTTTCAATTTTTATGTATGTCATTCACAATAAAAATACAACTACTTACACAAATGTTTCTTTTAGAGAAGTCAGTAATAGAAAAAAAATCATGCTTTCAACTTTTACAAAGCTTGTCTGTGCTATCAGAATATTCTAGAACTCATTTGAAAATAGGGTGTCTCAGGCCCCTGGTCCTCTCACAGGCCCTCATGCACCACCTCTGACCTACCCAGAAGCCATCCCAGTCCTCCTGAGCTGGGCCGAACATGCCCGGATCCCTTCCCAGGCCCAGGCAGCTTGTGCACCTCCAGGACCCGCCCAGAAGCCTTCCCAGACCTAGGTATGCTTTGCACTGCGTTGTACTCTCCTAGAGCCCTTTGAAGACCTCCCAGCTTGCATGCCTCTGCGGACCCACCCAAAAGCCATCAGGACCTGAGGCGTGACAGACGTGCCCAGAACCCTTCCCAGGCTCAAGCAGATTGCACCCTCCGTGGACCCACCCAGAAGCCATCCCTACCTATATCTGGCAGTGCGCCAGACACATCTAGAACCCTTCCCAGTTCCCAGATCCTTGCATAGACCCTGACACACTGCCACTGACTGGCGGCCCCAAAACCTCCAGCACTGTGCCAGATTCACCCAGAGGCCACACCAGGCTCAGATCTAGTGAGCATTGTGCTGAATCTCAGCATGAAATCCTACTGGGCCCACCCATCCATCCGAAGGATGCCAAGACCAGATGAAAACAATTCATGGAGGAAGAGGAAACCCCCAGCATCAATAGCTGAGTAGAATTCACCCTGCTGAGATCCAGCACCTTAGAATGTTTACGTCTAAATAATATGGGGGGGGGGGAATAATTTTAAAATTTTTGACATTCTATGTTTTGATTTGTGTTCTGTCTGGTTTTGGTGGTGGTGTTGTAACAGCAGTAGTTGTTGTTTTGTTCTAGCATTTCTTTCTTTATCTTTCTTTGCTTTAGGTTCTAGCTTCCTGAAATTGACCAAGTTTCCTAAATTTTTTCTTCTCTGCTTCTTTGAATACTTTTTCTCTGTTACTTTTTTCTTTCTTCTGTCCCTCCTAGTGTGCATGTCCCCCTCACTCCCCTTTCTTTCTACATCCTTCTGTCTCTTTATCTGATAATTCCTGAATCTCTTCCTATCTTGATTAACTATCTAAGCCCAGTATATTTCTGCAGATCTGGAAGTGACACTCTCCCCTTCACTCACCGTTCTCCCTGACTCATCTGAATCTTGACACAAGTGCTTTTTCTGTCTGTTGCTTTCTGACTGGGGAAGGAGCACTGACAGATCACTCACTGTCATGGGAATACTCCTCTGCTTTTAACTGAATATCTCAAGCTCTCTTATTGTCTGAGTTATATTACTGATACCAATAGTGCACTTTTATAAGTCAGTAATAGGTTAAGTTAGATATATAGTGAATGTGTACTGCACCTTTTAATCTTATGGGTAGAATGGTTATATTATTAATTAAGCTACTAGGATCTACCATTGAGCTGATAATATTGAATAGTATTAAAAATGTAAACATTTATTCAAAGTTTGGATGTTAATATTGCTAAAGACCACCATATCCAAGATATGATAACAAATGTGTTGGCCATGGGCCATATATAGTTCTATATTCTGTTTCTTCTCTACCAAAGAGTTCAGGAGATTAAGGTCTCAAAAAAGTCTGGACATTGAGAATACCTTCAAAATTAGTAGCTAAGTAAATCAAAAACAGTTATAAATTCTAAAACTTGAACGAATTCCAAATAACACCTAAGGCAAATCTAATAAGCATATCTCTAGGATAGGCAATGCCCATCAATAATACCTGAACGTCACCTAACTGCAACAGAACCATGGGGAAAAAAAGGTACCAAATCACTGACACAGAGGCCTATCACTCCTGAAACTGACACCAGGGATCTTGAAATAGCTGACCCAACATATAGCAAGTCCAATAAAGATGATGATTGCTGGGTCCAGACACTCACACAAGAAGAGATGCACAGAAAGCTCAAAGCAAGCACAAAAGGAGTAGAAGAAATCATTGACAAGAAGTTCAAGGAATTTAAAGAAGAAACAAATAGATAATAAAGGCAATTTAAGAAATCAGGGAATGTTTGGCAGAGATATAGAAACAATGAAAACTGAACTCCAAGAAAGGAAAAACTCACAGGAAAAAATAAGTAACCAGCTTGAGTGCTGTGAGAAGAGGTCATCAGATTTTGAAGATAAAGTTGATAAACTGAGACATACTGTCAATAAAGACCTTAAAACAAAACAACAATAACAACAACAACAACAAAAGAACAGGAAAGAGACTGGCTACAAAACGGCTGATAGATGATTCAAAGAGAAACGACTTCAGAATTATGGGAGTACCGGAGCAAACTGAGGACAGAAGAAAAGGCTCAAAGGACGTGTTCGATGAAATTAGAAAAGAAGTTTCCCTCAATCTAAAGAAAGAAATGACCATTGAACTACTACTGCAAGCATATAGAACTTCAGACAACTTTGACCAGAACAGAACATCCTCATGACACATCATAATTAAAATCCTAGAGACCCAACACAAAGAGAGAATATTAAAAACTTTAAGAGAAAAACAGCAGTGACTTATAAAGACAAACCCATCAGGATAACTTCAGATTTCTCAAACCCAAAGTCTAAGGGCTAGGAGATCATGAAGCAGTATCTAAGTGTTAAAAAACATAAATGCCCACCCACACTGCTATATCCAGCAAAATTATTTTATAAAATAGAAGGAGAAATTAAAGCTTTCCATGATTAAAAAAAAAAGCCTAAAGAAATTTGCTGCCACTAGACCAGCACTGCAGAAAATACTTAAAGCAACCTTTGACAGAGAAAGGGAGACTAATAACATCAAAGACCCCAGACAAAAAGAAACAACAGAAAGAGGAGAGCCAGCTGATAAGAGAGTAAGTCAAATAAATAATAATGAAAAATTATAACGATGGCAGGACATACCAAATACACCTTAATACTAACTCTGAATGTGAATGGCCTTAACTCATCTACCAAAAGAAACAAACTGTGGTTTTCTAGATCAAAAAACAAAAACCCACAATTTGTTATATATGAGATACACACTTTACCCATAAGGAAACACATAGACTGAAAATAAAAGGATGAAAATAAAAGGACAGGATCCAAGAAATAAGCAGGAGTAGCTATACTATTCTTAGACACATCAGACTTCAAAGCCATACAGATCAGGAGAGACAAAGATGGTCACTATATGCTGATTAAAGGAATAATAGAAGAGGAAGAACTCACAGTCATCAATGTATATGCTCCCAACTCTGGAGTAGCCAATTATGTAAAACAAATATTATCAGATCTCAAAGAACACATAGGTCCCAATACAATTATAATAGGGGACTTTAATACCCCACTATCACAGATAGACAAATCACAGACAGAAAATCCACAAAGAAATACAACAGTGAAATGACACTATGGAAAACTTGGACTTAACAGATGTCTACAGAGTGTTCCACCCAACATCGGCAGAATACACTTTCTTTTTGGCAGTACATGAAACATTTTCTAAATGGACCAAATTGTAGGCCATAAATCATGCTTAAATAAGTACAAAGAAATTGAAATGATTTCCTATATACTTTCAGATCATAGTGGAATAAAACTAAAAAAGACAAAAGGCAAAAGACACAGCAAAAAAATACAAACACAGAGAGAGTAAATAACTTACTACTGACTAAACAATGGACCACAGAGGAAATAAGAGAAGAAATAAAAGACTTTGTAGAGTTAAATGATGAAGGAAGAATATCATATCAGAATCTATGGGACCCAATGAAAGTAGCACTTAGAGGGGAAATTCATAGCTATAAATGCACACATCAAATGATCAGAGCAATCTCAAATAAGTAATATAATGATGCACCTCAAGGTCCTAGAGAAATAAGAAAAATCTATAATAAAAAGCAGCAGAAGAAAAGAAATTATAAAGATCAGATCTGAAATTAATGAAATTGAAATAAAATTAATGAAATTAGTATCAAGCTGGTTCTTTGAAAGAATGAACAAGATTGACAAACCTCTAGCTAAACTCACAGAAAGAAAAAGAAGGAAAGAAAAACACACATTAATGCAATTAGAAATGAAAAGGGTGAAATTACAATGGACACTGCAGAGATTCAGAAAATTATAAGAAAGTATTTTGAACACTTATATTCCAACAAGTTAGAGAATTGGGAAGAAATGGATGACTTCCTAGACACATGCAAAATACCAAAACTGAACAAAGAAGACATAAAAACCTTGAATAGAACCATTACACATACAGAAATTGAAACAGTAATAAAGTCTCTACTCAAAAAGTAAAGTCCAGAAACAGATTTATAGCAAATTTTTTTTCAGTACTTCTGGGAAGAACTACCTCCCATGCTTCTCAAATTCTCCCATGAAGCTGAAAGAGAAGAAATACTATCAAACTCATTTCTGGAGGCTAGCATCATTCTGGTTCCAGAATGAGACAAAGACTTAACCAGGAAGGAAAATTATAGACCAATCTTCTCAATGAATATAAATGCAAAAGTTCTCGATACAATTCTGGCAAGTAGAATCTAGCAAATAATCAGAAAGATCATACACCATGATCAAGTGGGCTTTATTCCTGGGATGAAAGCCTGGTTGAGCACATGTAAATCGATTAATTTAATACACTACATCAACAAAAACCAATCAATCGTTTCAATTGATGCAGAAAAAGCCTTTGATAAAATCCAACACTCATTCATGATAAAAAATAAACTCTAAGGAAAATAGTTATAGAAGAGCCTCAAATTGATAGAAACCATATATGCCAAATATACCACAAATATATTAAATGGGAAGAAATTGAAAGCATTTTCCCTTAAATCAGGAATACAACAAGACTGTCCATTCTCACCACTCTTATTCAACATAGTCCTTGAAACACTTGTCATAGCAATCAGGCAAGAAAGTTAAATAAAGAGAATATGGATCAGAAAGGAGGAAGTCAAACTATTCTAATTTGCAGATGATATGATTATCTACATAGAAGGCCCCAAAAACTCCACTCTGCAATTCCTGGAAATAATAAACAAATTCAACCAAATTGTAGGATACAAAATGAACACTAAAAAAAGTCAAAAACATTCCTCTACATGGACAGAAAACTTACTGAGAAACAGCTGAGAAGAATAATTCCATTCTATATAGTCCAGTAAAAAATTAAATACCTAGGACTAAACCTAACTAAGTGAAGGACCTATGTGAAGAAAACTATATTACACTGAAGAAAGAAGTCAAAGAAGACGTCAGAAAATGGAAAAAACATCCCCTGTTCTTGGATAGGCAGAATTAATAGAGTTAAAATGACTTTACTGCACAAACTGATATACAGATTTAACATAACTCCTATCGAAGCACCAACAACTTTTCCCACAGAACTTGAAAAAACAATCCTTAAATTCATATGGAACTATAGGTGACCTAGAATGGCCAAAGCAATCCTGAGTAACAAGATTAAAGCAGGAGGCATTATGATTCCAGACATCAAGTTACACTACAAAGCAATAATTAGGAAAAAAAAATATGGGGTACTGGCATAAAAACTGACAGGCAGACCAGTGGAACAGAAATGAGAATGCAAAGTCAAACTCAAAAACCCTTAGCTACATGATCTTTGATAAAGGAACCAAAGATATACCCTGGAAAAAGGACAGCCTCTTCAACAAATGGTGCTGGGAAAATTGGCCATCCTCATGCAGAAAAATGAATCCAGACACATACCTGTCACCATGCTCCAAAGTCAAATCAAATTATATTAAAATCAAAACACTGCACCCCTGGTAGACAAATTAGGCAAAAATCTAAAAGATATAGGTGCAGGCAAGGGCTTTCTTAACAAAAAAAACAAAAGCAAAAGAAATAGCCCCCATGATTAACAAATGGGACTATGTCAAATTAAAGTTTCTGTATGGCAAAGGAAATAATCAATAGTGTAAAAGGAGAACCGACAGATTGAGAAAAAATATTCACCACTAATACCTCAGATAGGACTCAAGGCAATCCTCCTGCTGGGGTTATAGGCATGTGCCACCACACTCGGTTTATGTGGTGCTGAGGAATCAAACTCGGGTATTTAGAGCTTTATATGGCACTTGGCAGGCAAGTGCTTTAACTACTGTGCCAGCCCCCAACACAGAATCTTAAAAATATTATGTATATGTATCTAAATGTAAATTGGTACCTGGAACAGTAAATATAATTTGAGTTTGGGTCATAATCCTCAAAGACACAATCCTGAGTGTTACAATCCTGAATACTAAAGTACTGCAAAATTGAAAAGGCTATTGCCTAAAATGCCCAAAGTCTAAAATCCTGAAAGACCAAAACTCTAAATATACAGCTCTAGAAAACATATCTTTAATAGACACTTATTTGCATTTTTAAATAGAAATTTATTTGAGGATTATAAAGATAGGCTAGGTCACATTATAAGCCATTTTATACTCTGAAATAAGCAACAATAACACATTTTGCAAGCATAATCACACATTTCAATGGCAGTTGCAGAAATACAAGTTATGAGAACATGAACCACATTCATAACAAAACAGGTCAAAGGTGAAGTGAACACATGAATACCACTGTGGTTGGTGGTTATGTGCATCCAGCCTTTCAAGTGCCATCATCTGAAACACTCTGACTTAAAACCTAAGCCTTCTAATGAGTTCAGTCAAGCACAGCAATTGATCTTCACTGCATGTGCAATCACCCAGAGAATCAGATCTCAAGAAATTTAGATTATAACAATACAGATGTACCAAAAGTACATTGTTTCATGTGTTGAAGAAGTTTCAACATTTTTATGTGCATGCAGAGCATTTACAAATAAAGTTAACACACTTTCATGGAGTCAAATTTGCCCAAGGAAGGAAAATAAGGCATAAAATAACAGAGAACTTTCTAAAAGTCTTTATGTAGTTTATTCTTCCAATATTTGAAGTGATCTGAAGTATAAATACAAAGCATAGCAAAATGTAGAACACAATGTTGACAATTTAAAAATGGGGAAAAAACTAAAGAGAGAAAAAATATTGAGGAAAAGAATTTCTTCTCCTCAAGAAAAAAGCAGGACTCAAAGAACAAAAAGACAATTTAGCCTATAAAATGTATCGTACAGAAATAAACTGCAGACCTGGGGGAAGTCCCTGAGAGCTGACCAACTTTCTTGTAATTCATTAACTATATTCTTTCTTGTAGTTCATTAACTATATTTTGAAGACTAGTCTTGCAACCTAATAGCTGCATTTCTTTTCTCCTATGGCATGGTTCTTTTTAGAGAATGCATTTGTATTTATTTTTGTCTATGAGTACTGCTCTTTTTGAAGTTATCTGTGATTCAGCATAGACCACTATGAAGATTCTCTATTGAATCTCCCACCTTGTGGGCCACATGTCAGTGTTGTTTTGAGTCCACAGAATGCATCTCACCCACACTCATCTGCAGACTACAGGTTTGGCAGAAGCAGTACAAACACACTGTTGTGAAGGTGTCTCCTGCTCCCACCGTGTGTGTAATTATTTCTGAACTAGTCATCAGCCTCTGGCTTCTTCAGACAAGTGAATCTTTCCTTCATTACAGGATCCTGGATGTTTATCAGATGGGAATAATGCCAGTACAAGCAAATGACACCTTTTTAAACTGAAGTTTTCATCACTGCCATTCATAAATAATCCCTTCCCCAGATTTTGGCTTTTTACTCCTCTTATATGCTTTTATTTTGTCATGGAAATTATGGTTTTCAGAATTTGGAATTCTGTTATTCATAATTGTGACTTTGGAAATTATTATCAGGATGGCGTCTCATCAGAGCCATTGTTTTGTCTCTCCTCACTGCACGAAGGGTGAATCTACAGTACAATAAGAAAGAGAAGGCTGGGGTGTGTAGCTCAGAGGACAGAGTGCTTGCGTGGGTTCAGTGTCCTGGCACTGTGTAAAGATTAGCGGGCGTGGTGGCACATGCTTGTAATCCCACCACTGAAGAGACTGAGGCAGGAGAATGTCTGTGAGTTTGAGGCCAGTCTGGGCTACCTAGTGAGTTCAAGTCTAGCTTGGACTGTACAGTGAGATCCTGTCTTGATTATAAAAAGGAAGGAGAAGATGAAGAGGGAAAGAGTGCACATTCTCATGACCACTAATAGCTTATTATGTCTAATTTATAAATTAAACTTTATTACAGGCATCTATGTGTAAAAAGTATAGTGTATCTAGGGTTTGCCACTTTCTGCTCTTTTAGGTGACCGGCAGGGATCTTGGAACACCTCACCACTAGATAAGAAGAAATAAGGAGGAGTTATTATATATAGCAAAAGTACCATTTGCAAAGATGAAAATTATGGGATTTGGAGAACTGACTTGCTCACACGCAGGAGTAACGAATGGGGTTCAGAATCCAACCTAAGTTTCAGGTCCCAGACTATCCAAAATTCCAGTTTATGTCTGTGCTCATTTAAACAGTTTTGCTATAGCCGAACTGCTGCCAATTACCAGGCAATAAATAGACAGGGTTAAAGGTCTGTCCATCAGCAGATGCATGGACAAAGATAATGAGGCACATATACACAGGGAATATTTTGAGGCTATAAAGATGTGAAGCGTTTGTAAGAAAATGGGAACACTTCGAGTCAATAACACTTAGCGAGATGGGCCACACACAGAAGATGAACTATTGCACAGTATGTGCTATACGCCAAAATACAAATGGACTAAAAAATCTTAATGTAAGAGAAAGGAAATTGGGAGAGAGTCTGCCTGGAAAATGGAGAAGGCGCTGAGGCTGAGCAAGAGGAGAAAGGGTCAGGAGAAGGAAGAGAGCCGCCAAAGTGACATATGTCCCACCCTGATGTAATCAACATGTAAATGACTATTCCAATAAAAATGCAAAAAAGTGTTAACTCTAGAGATGGTAACTCTGAGACCTGGGTATGAGTCACTGGGCCATGCTGTTCAACTACAAAATATGGGTGACAATATAGAACCTAATTATATCTATTTTACAATCAGTAACCTATCGTTATTCTCACAATAACTACAGATGAATATGCAAATGAAATGAAGTAATACCGGTAAAGCACGGAGAGGAGTTTTCAGCACTCTCCAGCAAGTGCACCAGAGCGCCAAACCCTTGCCAACACTCCCCATTCTGCCAAGTCACACTTGTCAACGACTGTGCAGTAATGCTAGCGACATATCGTATTTCCCATTTTTTTATTCACTGATGAGGCTGAGTACTTTGGTTTGGGTTGTGACTGTCCTTTGCTCGCTCTGCATTTATTTTTGGATCTTCTTACTTTGATCTATAACTTTAAAGCATATTTGGGATACTAATTTTGTGTAATATATACACTATAGCAATGCTATCTTTAGTTATTACTTTAACATTTTCAAGGTATTTAGTAATTTCAACTTTTATGTACTCAAGTTTACTCTTTCCTTTACAGTCATTAACTTAGGTCATAGACATTGTGTTTTCTTTTAATGCTTACATAATTTTCTTTTCCCGTGTATTTACTACCCTACAAGTTTTGGAATTTTTGTTTGTTTGTTTGTTTGTTTGTTTGTTTGTTTGAGGCAGAGTCTCACTCTGTAACCCAGGCTGGTCCTGAGCTCGCTATGTGGCCCAAAATCCCGGCAATCCTTCTGCCTCAGCTTCCAAAGTACTAGGATTACAGGCATGCACCACCATGCCCAGCTTTATGTGGCACTGGGGAATTGAATGCAGGGCTTTTTACTTGCTAGGGAAGCACTTGAGCCTCTGTGCTATTCCTCCAGCATCCCTATGAGTTTACTTTACATTTAATGTTAGGAAGATTCTCTCTACTTTCTCCCCTGAAATGGGTGTGCATCCCCATGTAAATGACTAGGAATATGGTCATCTCTCTAGGCTTCAGCACTTGCATTCCTCATCCCTGAGTCTCCTCTTTGGAGACTTAAAACAACTTGAACAACTTGAAACAACTTAAAAATGAACATAAAGATAGGCACTGTAATGGATTCCTGGCACTGGTTTCTCTTGTATGCATAAATATAAGGAGATGGAAATTGACACTGTACTAGCTCATTTTCTGTTGCTAATAACACAACACTATAGAATGGGTAAGTTACAAAGAAAATAATTTTATTGTGGTTTATTGTTCTGGTGCGAGGTTGAAGGAGCCTGCATCTAGTGACTGCCTTCTTATTGGCAGAATATCACATGACAAAGGACAGGAAGCACACACTGCTGTGTGTGTGTGGATGTGTGGATGTGTTCTCTTTTTTTCCTCCTCCTCCTCCTCCTCCTCTTCTTCTTCTTCTTCTTCTTCTTCTTCTTCTTCTTCTTCTTCTTCTTCTTCTTCAAGCAGGGTCTTTCTCTGTAGTCTTGGCTGATCCTGAACACTCACTATGTGGCCCAAGCTGGCCTTGAACTCATAGCAATGCTCCTGCTGCTTTAGCCTCCCAATTGCTGGGATTACTGGTATGTACCACTATGGCCAGCTTACGTAGTGCTGGGGAATCAAATTCAGGGCTTTGTGCTTGCTAGGCAAGTGTTCAACCATTGTGCTATTGCTCCAGGCCTCTGACCTCTGATAGGCTCAGCAGGATTCAGTTACAGGTGCTCCACACTAATGACCCTATCTAATCCAATCATCTCCCAAAGGAGCCATCTCTCAACACCTTATTGATTAAGTTTCCACCTGTTAGTTCCTCACAATAGAGATTAGACTTCAACATAGTTTTGCAGGGAGAGGCCAGATTCAAACCATGGCAGCTATCCAGCTAAGAATCACTGACTGACAGACAGCCTGGCAAACAGATCTTGAAGGTCACTATCTTAGTAGCTCAGGCTGCCGTAACAAATATCATAGACCAAATGGTTTAAAAACAAATATACACTGGGCTTGGTATAGCAAGCTTGCTGTAATTCAAGCACTCAGACAGGCCGAAACAGGAGGATCACAAGTTCAAGCCAAGTCTGTCTTGAAACTTGGTAAGAACCTGTCTTGAAATAAATAATAAAAATAGGCTAGGGATATATTTCAGTGTGAAGGCCCTAAGTGCAATTGACAGCGCAAGATAAAGAAAAGAAAAAAACTTTCACTGTTTTGGAGGAAGGCGTTTCCAAGATCAAAACGCCAGCTTATTGGTTACTGGTGAGGGTTCTCTCGTTGGCTGGCAGAGAGTTTTCTTATTATTACTATTCATGCAAAGGAGAGAGAATAAGTAGTTTTCTTATAAAGGTTACTAGTCACAGAAAGAAGAACGGTTGTGCCTCATTACTTCCCCCAAAGCCCCATCATTAAATGTGCAGTGGATGTTAAGGCATCGACATAAGGATTCTGAGGAATAAAAGTATTTAATTCAGAACATTCCACCCTGGCCCCCAATTTAAAACTTTCTCCTAGTCAAAAATACATTCAGTCTATCCTAACAGCACCCAAATTCTTGATTTATTTAGCACTAACTCCAAAGTCTGAAATTCAAAGTCTCATCTAAATCTAACATGGGGACTTTCAGTCAAGATAGCAGCTGAGTAACAGAGCTGCATAATATCTCATCCTGGAGCCACTTAACAAGTTGAGAATATAGTTAAAAAAATGCCTGTTCAATGCAGCTAGGAGAGGAAGGAGTGGCCCAAAACTGAAAGGAGGCCACGGGAAGGTCAAAAATCCTGAAGACGTATCGGAAGTGGAGGAAAATAGCAGCCAACTGAGTGCAGCCCTGAGCTGCCGGCATCCGCAGATGGAGGGAAGCTTGGAGACAGGAACCTCAGACTGAGGTAAGCACAGACCCAGGAGAAGTGAAAATTGACAGCTGCTGGTGCCCCAGCCACTGAAAGGAAGCCTGCAGGTAGTGCATACTACAAACACACAGCAAGCTTCCCCTAGAAAAGGCCTCCTGGAGCCTAGATCAGAAGCAGCACTGGGCAGCTGTTGTGGATTGTCTATGGAATCATGTGATGTTGGTGAATTGGGGTATGATCTGGAGGGGTGGATTACAGTTAAGTTAGGATTAACGGTGTGTAGTGGACACACCTGGATGCAGGAGGGACTGTTACTGGGCGGAGACCTGAAAGGATACATAAGCTGCACCTGCCTTCCTGGAGGATTGGGGCTAGGCTCAACTAGCCTCAGCTTGTCTTCCTGTTTGTTCGGGGAAGCTGCCTCCACCTCTCTCTCTGCCAGGTACTTCGATTGTTGCTGGCCACCCCTGAGTGGACTGTGACCTTCGAGACTGTGAGCTAAAATAAACTTTTCCTTTCCTAAGTTTGTGGGTGTCGGGTATTGAGTCACAGCAATGAAAAAGTAACTGAGACAGAAATCGGTACCAAGAGTGGGGCAGTTGCTGTACTCTACCTGAAGACGTGGCTCAGAAGTCTTTGGAACCAGTTTGCAGAAGGAATTTGGAAAGGTTTGGGGATTCAAGCTGGAGAAGCCTTGGAGTGCTCTGAGCCAAGCTTAATGGAAGATTCTAGTCAGAGCTCAGAGGACCAGAATGCTGACAGAAGTGTGGATTGGAAAGGCCAGGCTCAAGAAGTTTCAGATGGGAAGGAGGACTGTATTGGCAAGTGGTCTAAAAACCATGTGTGCTACACTCTGGAAAGAAGTTTGTCGGCCCGAAGTTTTTTTGCCCTTGTCCAGAGACTTTTCCTGAAATTGAGATTAAGAGTGAGTGGTGGACTGCTTACTCTGGTGGAGGAAATCTCAAGGCAGACTGAAGTTAAAACTATTACATGGCTACTGTTTGCAGCTTTTAGCCAGCTTTATAGTGAAAGACAGGAGACAATGGCAGAGAGAACAGATGTAAAAAGCTCGCAGTCTGGAGTGGAAAATCATGTGGTTGTTCAAGAGACTAACATTAAATAAAAGCCAAGAAGTTGGAATCAGGACTGTAAAAAAGAGGCCTTCACAGTGGCTCAGGAATCAGCAAGATTCCACCCTTTACCAATCAAAGGGTGCAAAGGCCAAAGATCTTGTCCTGTGAAGAGTACCCCAGAACTCCATGTAGGGCCAAAGAGGGAAGTGTTTGCTGGAGTTCAGCTTCCTAGAGTTCAGCAATCCAGGCACTCAGAAGCTGCTGCAACCATGGCACAAAGGAGCCAGATTACTGCTCAAGCCAGTGGCGGATCTTGGAGACGTCCACACGATCCCAGCTTTACAAGCTTGCAGAGCCCAAGAGTTGTGGGTTCAGGGAGGCTTCCACCCAGGTTTCAGAGGAAGGCCTTGGAGGCCGAGCAGTGTGCCCCTGGGAGGGCAATGTGTGAAATTGTGAAGGAGAAGCCTAAGGTCCAGTGGAGAGCCTGAAAATTTTGAGAAGCCAGGAGCATGGATTGTCAGCTGAGAAACACAGCAGGCCGTGAGTGGATCCCCAGGCCAGAGGAGAGAAGATCGAGGTTGCAGTGAGCAGCAATGTCACAGGGGTGGGACCACCCAAGCCCCTTGGAGTTCATGCCTCCTCAGAATTTACCCCAAATGCTGGACATGGAGCCACAGGATTTAACCCTTGCCCTGCCAGATTTAGGAACTGTTCTGGCCCTATTGCCTTTTATTCCCTTATTCCTCCCTTTTGGGATGGCAGTGTTTACCCTGTGCCATTTTATACTGGAAGTGCTTAACTCTTTGGTTTGAACAGGAGCTCACAGCTAAAAGTTTGTCTTACATCTCAGAGGAGACTATGGACTTGGAGTTTCTTTAGCGGTGCTGAAACTGTTAAGACTTTGGTGACTCTTGGAGAAGGACTAACTGCATTTTGCATGGGGAGAAGGACATGAGTCTTCTGGGGGTCAGGTGTGGAATATTGTGGTTAGGATCTGGAGTGTCCCCCAAAAGTCTTATGTATTTTAATGTTATGGATTGTCTGTGGAATCATGTGATGTTGGTGAATTGGGGTCTAGTCTAGAGAGGTGGATTGCAGTTAAGTTAGGATTAACAGTGTGTAGTGGACACACCTGGATGCAGGAGGGACTGGTTACTGGGTGGATACCTGAAAGGATACATAAGCTGCACCTGCCTTCCTGGAGGACTGGGACTAGTCTCAACTAGCCTCAGCTTGTCTTCCTGTTTGTGATATCCTGAGAAGCTGCCTCTACCTCTCTCTCTGCCATGTACTTCGATTGTTGCTGGCCACCCTTGAATGGACTGTGACCTTCGAGACTGTGATCTAAAATAAACCTTTCCTTTCCTAAGTTTGTGGGTGTCGGGTATCGAGTCACAGCAACAAAAAAGTAAGACAGCAGCCATAACAGGCAATGACGTAAGTGGAGCCATTTTTTTTTTTTAAAAGGTCCTGAGACTCAACTGATTAGAGTAAAAGAAAGCTCAGAAGAGTGCATCAGGGATTTTGGAGTCACCCTTAAGCAGTGACTAGGAAAAAAAAAACTGGTATAAAAGACAGTAACAGAGAGAAGAGAAAGGCCGCAGACCTCCTGAGCAGCTCAGTGTAGTGGGAGCACCTGAGACAGTGCCCCGCCCTCGGGGTAGGAAAGCCGGGACAGGCAGGAGAGCTTCGCTGAGGGCTGGGGGTGATAATGACTCCTAAGAAGTCATCAGGCTGTTGGGCCCTCTCTCACTGCCTACTCCCAGCATAGAACTTGGAGGAACTGCAGCTCCCCCTGCACACCCGCATACTCATTTGAGGAATCCTCTTTATTGTGATTTGGATCTGGAATGTCCCCCAAAAGTCTCATGTATTGAAGTGTTATAGATTGTCTATGGAACCATGTGCTGTTGGGAGATTGGGGCCTAGTCTGGAGGGGTGGACTACAGGTATGTAAATAAGAATTAACAGTATGTAGTGAGGGTTTACCACCTTCCACACCTAGATCCAGGAGGGGTTGATCAATGGCAGGAGACCTGGAAGGTTATATTAGCTGCTTCCTGCCTTCCTTGGACTACTGGTCTTGACTAGTCTCAACTTGCCTTCCTGTTTGTGATGTCATGAGAAGCTGCCTCCACCTCTGTCTCTACCATGTACTTCAGACCGCTCTGAATGGACTTTGACCTTCTGAAACTGTGAGCTAAAATAAGCCTTTCCTCCGCTAAATTTGTGGATGTCAGGTATTGAGCACAGCAACAAAAAAAGTAACTAAGACACTTTTAGAAAAAAAGAACAAAAAAGAACTTTTAGCAAATATCCCAGACATCAAGATTTAGCCACTGCAGCCCATCCTTGGGGTGGGAAGCTGAGCTTAAGAGTGGTGATTTGAGCAAAATGAGTCAGACACAGAAGATTAAATATGTTAAGTATTGCATGGTTTCTCTGATATGGGAAACCCAGAATAAGGCATTCCATAGAACTAAATAGGTGTGATAGTAGGAGTTGGGGGATAGGGAGTGTGTGTCAGAGCCAAAAATGGGAAGCGATTGTAAATTTGATGTGATATGTATGTGCACAAAATACTCAAGTTCATTGTAAACATTATGTACTGCATATGTATAGCAATAAAAATAGTGGGGAAAAATAGAAAAAAGTCAAACATGGATAAGACAAAGGTATGACTCTTCCAGAAGCAAAATTTAGGTCTAGCTGTGAAGCCGCAAAAGCAGAAAATTTATCTGCTTCCAAAATAACATGATGGGACTGGGGTGGGACAGCAATTCCTATTCCAAAAAGGAGCAATCAGGAGATAGAATGAGCTGGCAGGTCTTGGGCATGTCTAAGACCTGGGAAGGCTTGTCCCAGTGGATCTGACAGCTTGGGGCTCATCCTGTTTTGCTTGATACCCTGTCTTGTGGTCTCACCGGATGGCAGAACCAACTTCGTGGCTCTAGATGGGGGTTCACCTCCACAGCCGCAGGCAAGCATTTGGCCTGTGTTGGCTGAGCCAGCATTCCTCATGTTCTCTGAATCACTGTAGGAGGCATGTTTCTGACTTCTAGGGGATTAGCATATGCTTTCAGTCAAATAATTTTATTATATAATTCTATCAAATCCAAGAAATCTCACAACTTTCCTTAATTTTACCCTTTATACTTCTACGTCTAAATGTACAGTATTTCTTCCTGTATAATCCAATAAAGATTTATTTATTTATGGTCTTGCTCTGTAGTCCAGGCTTGTCCTGAACTCACTATGCAGCCAAGGCTGGCTTAGAACTCATGACAATTCTCTTGCCTCAGCTTCCTGAGTGTTGGGATTATGGGAATGCACCACCGTCCCCTGCTTACGTGATGCTGGGAAATTGAACTCAGCCTTGAACTTGCTATGCAAGTGTTCTTCTAACTACCCTTCTGTTTCTCCAGCCCCCATAATGCCTTTATTAAGTGAAAGTCCAGCCTCATTTCTAGTGTTCTCTTCAGAAAATGGTTTATCCTTTTTTGCAATTTGGATAGGCTGAGATTTTTCTAAAATTTTACATTTTTTTCACTTTTTCTTAAATTTGATTTCATTCCTCTTGTGCTTTTATGGTAAGGAGTCAAAAATGTGTTGCTCCTACATTTTTCTGATAGTCTTTTCAATTTTGTATGCATTTCTATCACTAGTAAGTTTTGCTTTCTATAAAAGATTAGAATACAGCTTAGCTATGTTCTTTAGCACTTTAACATATGAATTACTTTTCCTGCTGTTTTAATAACATGCTCCTCATTTATAAGACTTGATCAAAATTGTATTTCCTCTCTTTCTTTCTCTTTTTCTTTCTTTCTTTCTTTCTTCCTTTCTTCCTTGCTTTCTTTCTTTCCTTCCTTCTTTCTTTAATAGGTTCTTGCTAAATTGCTAAGCTGTCTAGACCGGTCTCAAGCTTGGAATTCGTGTGCCTCAGCCACCCAGAGTGCTAGGACAACATACACGTGCCACGATGCCTGGCTAATATACTTTTAATATGTACCTCAAAACTTTTCCACTCTCTGTATGTTACCCAGTTCTAAAGCAACTTCTACATGTTTAGGTTTGTATCATTCTAAAACCCTACTTTGTGGTACCAAAATTTGTCTTAATTTGCATGGTTTGCTGTAGCAAATGCAACAGACTGGTTGGCTTAAATGACAGAAATGATTTCTTGCAGGTCTGGATGCTAGAAATAAAAGGCCAAGGTAGTGGCCTACTCTCCGCCTGGTGAGAGTTTTCTCCCTGGCTTGCAGGTGGCCACCTTCTTGCATTTTCCTCACATACCTTCTTTATGTAAAAAGAAGAGGAGGAAAGTATTCTCTGGTATCTGCTTTTAGAATGACAGTGATCCTACCATAAGAAACCTACCTTTGTGATCTAATTTAATCCTCATCATGTCCTAAAGGTCCATCTTCACATACTATCATATTAGGTCTTGGTATCACAGATCTTCAACATACGATCCAGTCCAAATGGGTCACCACTTCCAGGCAGCAGTTCACATATGGGGCAGGTTTTCTATTTCAGAAGTCATCATTATTGGATTGAGCTTCAAAAAAAAAAAAAAAAAAAAAAAAAAACAACAACATTCCCCTTGAAGCTTCAAAGCCACCTGGGACAGACTGGAGGTGACATCAAGATTTGCTACACCAAGTTCAACCCATGAGAAAGCAGAAACTGCACCCCACTAATGTAGCCACCTCACTAACCCTGTGCAGGCAGCAGCCTGCATGGGTACAGGCTTACCAGCTGCCTCTACCTGCCGGCAAGAATGGAGTATAGTGCCACTCCTGTGGTGGCTGGGATAGGAGGAGCATGTGGCCATTGGTATTTCAGGTTGCCAAGGAGATTCCCTCTCTAGGCCTCCTCTTCCAGCATCTGATGCTGGCTGTCTGCCAGTCTCTGCTTGTCAAGACATGACACCCACCAAGAAAAACAAAATGAAATAATTTGATGTTTAGGTTAATTAAGGAAATTAAATAATAAGAAAACAGTATGTATATTGTTGTCAAATGAAAGTATTAAGTGTGCATTAATGAAGAGTATAAGGAGCCATGAGAAGAAATTAACATAATCAAGATTCACTCATTGTACTCTTTTCTGTGTAAACTAATAGGGTTTTGTTTATATTGAATTCATTTGAAATTTTACTATTTATTTGGGTTTATTCTAACTTAAAAGTGTGTCTAGAATATGATGTATATTTGTAGTAAAATTTTCTCTCTGGTCTTTTTCCCCTCCTGTGGTATACTGAGATGTATCACAAATTTAACAAGCAAGAGGAAAACAAGACCTTGCTATTCCTTAGGGCCATAGTATTAGACAACAGTATTTCTATTCACAAATTCCCAATAATAAATATAGAAGGAATGGTATACATAGAAAATTATTATTGAGGGAGTGTTTTGGTTTGGATCTGGAGTGTCTCCCAAAAGCCTCCTGTGCCTATGAGTACTGTATACTTTGGGGAGGTTGGACCAGGCTGGGAGAGGCAGATGCTTGGGGCTTGACCTGGAGGGGTATGTGCAGATTCCACTCTTCTTCCTCCCGGACTTGTCTCTGTTCTGTCATGGTGTGAGGAGCTCTGTCCCTGTCTGTAGCTCTAGCTTTAACCCATAAGCCCCACTCCAGCCTTGCGGATTCTACCCTTTTCCAGCTACCCCCCTATGAATGGACTGTGACCTTCTGAAACTGTGAGCTTAAATAAATCTTTCCTCCCTAAAGTTGTGGATGTCAGGTATTCTGTTCCAGTGAACAAAAGGCAAGTAAGATAAAGAGCATGCCAGTAATGATTCCAGAAATCACTGACAGATTCAACTATAACAAGAAAAAACATTTTCATACTCTCAACATATCTTCCCATACACATATATCAGAAGCAAAGGTGACTTCTTATTGAAGAAACCTGGCAGGAACCACCTCAACTGTGTAATCACAGTTAACGTCACTGAAGATAAAACATACTTGCATCAGGTACTTCCTGACATGATGCACAGTGAAGCATATAACATCTTTTTCTTTGTCTTCGTGCCAAAAAAATGCATAACCTCAATTAACTCCACAAATACCTCAGACAAACCCAAATCAAGAGGCATGACGCAAAATAAAGAGATGATACTCTTAAAAGCACCAAGGTCTTCAATGAGCAAGAGATGATCACAAATAGAAGACTAGGGGACTTCTGGTCAAGATGGTGGCCAAGTAACACAGCTGCACAATGTCTTCTCATCGACCCACTTTTAAAAAGTCAAGAAGTTAGTTAGAAAATGCGGGTTCAGTGTAACTAGGAAAGAGAGGAACACCCCAACAACTGAAAGGAGGCCAGGAGAAAGTCACAAATTCTGAAGGAACATCAAAAGCAGAGAAAAAAATCCCAGCAGCCCAGGAGCCACTGCAGGTCGGCTGCAAAAGGCTGGGGTCGCAGATAGCCACAGGTGGAGGAAAGCTCGCATGGGTGTGGGACATCTGATGGAGCTGGGAGAGGACAGAGTGCCCCAACAACTGGCAGGAGGCTGCGGAAGGGTCAGAAATCCTGAAGTCATATTGGAACTGGAGGAAAACAGCAACTGACTCAGCGCGATCCTGAGCTGCCGGCACCCACAGACCACAGACGGAGGAAAGTCCGGAGCCAGAACCTCAGTCTAAGGTAAGCACGGATCCAGAGAAGTGGGAATTGTCAGCAGCTGGCAGCCCCAGCCTCCCAAAAACAAACCCGTGGGTAGTGTGTGCTACAAATACAATGTGCACTCCCCCTACAAAAGGCCCCCGGGAATCCAAATCAGAAGCAGTGCTCAGCAGCCATCACAGGCAATGACACAAACAGGAGCCATGTTAATAAAGGAGGAGAAGAAGAAAAAGCCCAGGATGGAACCCTTTAGAGTAAAAGAAAGCTCAGTAGAGCACATCACGGCTTTTGGGGCCACCCTTAAACAGTGCCTAGGAAGAAACTGGCACAAGAGGCAGAGAGAGGAGAAAATAGGGGCAAAAAGGCTTCTGATCCCCTGAACAGCTCAGGGTAGTGGGTGCACCCTGTGGGTGGAGAGCCTGCCCTGGGAGAGGGAAGCCAGGACAGTCAGGAGAGCTTTGCTGAGGGGGCTGGGGTGAACAAGATACCTCAAAAGGGTGACCATTCCAGTCCTTCCAGCATGTGCCAGAGGCTTCCAGGTCACCACTGCCCTGCATGCCAGAGGCATCTAGGACTGGGAAATCCATCACCCTCACATCCCATGAGCCAGAGGTTTTTAGAGGCTGCCAGGGAATTCCATCTCCCTGTCAATCCCAAGCCCCAGAGGCTTCCAGAGGCATTTACGACTGTCTGTCCCTTGGGCCAGTGGCTTCCAGAGACATCTAGGACTGGGCCTTCGCCAAACCCTACTTTCTTGCTCAAACCAGAGACAGCCAGTCAGAGACCGCAGAACCATGAGGAAACGTGGTAATAAATCTCCTACAAAAAGACCTCACGCCCCAGAAGATGATACCAAGTATACTGAAATTGCAGAATCCAAAGATGAAAATGGCAAAAATGATGGTAACTTCTGGGCTCAGAAATACATTGAATTAAAGTAGGAAATGAAACAGATAGTGCAAGAGATACGCCAACACATAGCTAAGCTAAAAGCAAGCCCTGAAAAGCAATTAGAGGAGAACAAAGAAGATATAAACCAGAAGATAATGACGGTAATACAAGAAATTAGAGAAGAGATGTAAAAAAATAAATGCAGATATTCAGGAAGTAAAAAACACACAGGAAATAATAAACAGCCATTTTGAACATTTTCAGAATAGAATATCAGACCTAGAAGACAAAATGATGTAGCAGTAATAGAAAGGCCGTAAAGAACACAAAGTAAAAAGGGAAGAAAGTGAATCATTACAACAGTTGGTAGATGATTCAAAGACAAACAACCTCAGAATTATGGGAGACCAAGAGAAGACTGAAGACAAAACAAAATGCTTAAAGGACACGTTCAATGAAATTATGGAAAAAAATTTTCCAAATCTAAGAAAAGAAATGAACATGGAACTTTTGCAGGCATATAGAACACCAAATAACTTCGATCAGAAGAGATCCTCATCACGACACATCATAATTAAAATACTAGAAACCCAACACAAAGAGAAAATACTAAAAGCAGTAAGAGAAAAACAGAAGGTGATCTACAAAGATAAGCCCATCAGGATAACAGCAGACTTCTCAATCCAAACACTAAAAGCCAGGAGATCATTGAGCAATGTCATCCAAGCACTAAGAGAACATAAATGCCAACCAAGACTGCTATATCCAGCAAAATTATCTTTTAAATTAGAGAAATTAAAACTTTCCATGATATAGAAAGCTTAAAGAAATTTACAGCCACTAAACCAGCATTGTAAAGAATACTTAAACAAAACTTACAAAGCGAAAGGGAGGCCAATGACACCAATGACCCCAGAGAAAAAGAGTCAACAGCTAGAGGAGAATGAGCTGAGAAAAAGTAAGGCTATGCATGAAATTAGGGATGAATTGATAGGTAAAAGGATAAACCAAATCTGGCAAAATGTTAATAATTAGTGAAATATGAGTGAACAATATATGGAAGTGGGGAGAGATTGTAAAGTTGATTATGTATATTAATAAAAATAATGGGGTAAAAAACAAATAGAAGACTAAGAAGCCATTGCAGGTAGATAGAAGGTATCACCCTAGATCGGGTACCTGTACATTGAAGGGATTATGTCAACTTGAAGGAATTGGAATAGAAAATAGGATAGACAGTGTAGAGCTTACGGGTGTGTGTGAGTGACTCGCAGACTAGCAAATGAGAGAAGAACACCCATCCCGGATGTGGGAGATGCAACTGGCAGCTTGAGCTAAATAAAAGGAAGGAAGAAGAAAGATTGTTACGGCAGTTCCTGAGAAAGCTCTGACCTGCGCAATTGTCCATATGCTACATGTCTCCAATCTTCATCATAGATTTGCTCTAGTCTCCAGTCTTCACAATTGTTCTTTGGAACACCAAGAACTGCAGCAGAATCAAACCAGCTGTCCTGCAGTTCTGGATGGGTGTTCTACCTCGTGGCTGAGCAGGCACCAAACTCTCCCACTCTCCCATGTGCAGGATACTATCTCGCACTATTTCCTCAGTCTTGTAAACCCTCCAAATAAATCTCCTTTCTTTATAATCTCTGTCAATTCTGCCTCTCATAGAACCCTACCCAACAGTGCTTAAGAATAGAACAAAGATATATGTTGAATTAATACTAATGTTCTGGTTCTGGTTTGATCACTATAGTTTATCTGTGTAAGTTGTTGTATTAGGGAAGGTGTTCTATTGTGTATCTGTTTGTGAGCCTATTTTTTAAAATAAAAACTATAAATATACACAATTGCACTGTTATATATGTGCATAAGTATATATTATGTATATATTTTGTATATGTATATGTGACTATATTAATATAAACATGCACATGTATACACACATTTATACATACACAAATATAATATCTGCAACTTGACCCTTTCTTTTTATTTTGTCTCCACCATTTTTATTAATATATGTATGAAATCCATAATGTTTACAATAAACTTGAGTATTTTTTGCACATATATATCGCATCAGTACTACAATCCCTTCCCCTACCCACTTTTGGCCCTCCCACAGCCTCCTCATCCTCCCCTAATTCCCACTATCACACCCATTTGGTTCTATAGAATGCTTGTGTTCTGGGTTTCCCAAATCGGAAAAACCATGTGATATTTTAAAAATTTAGTTTTCTGTGTCTGACGTACTTCACTACTCAAATCACCACACTTTAGCTCAGATTCCCACCCCTAGAATGGGCTGCAGTGGCTACATCTTGATGTCTCTTCTCTGGGTCCAACAGAGCCCTTTATTGGGATGATATGCCAAGCTGTTTTTTATTCTGTATGTTGTTATATTTTTGTTGAAATTCTTTAGCATGGCTTCGCCTGTTAGGTCACATAAGACAAGACCTATAACTATAAAATCCATGTGGCTAAAAAATGTAAGAAAGAAAAAGAGAGAAGTTAAATTTCATATTCCTTAGCTAAGAACTGAAAGGTAAGAATTTGTACATTCAAAGGACATTCAGGTTATCATTGCATCAATCAGTTTTCTTAGGATAAACTTATGTCCAACACCAGATAAATGAATTGTGTTATTAAATGAGCTTAACTCTATATCAGTTTGCTACATTAAATGAACTTAAATCTGTATCACATAAGTATACTACCATTAAAATGATAGATAGCGTGGCATGTTTAGTTATTTCAGGTTTTTTTTCACTTTCATAAATTGTTTACTCACATTTCACTAATTATTAACATTTTGCCAGGTTTGGTTTATCCTTTTGCCTATCTGTCCATCCATAACTTCATGTATACATACATATTTAAAAGATTTTATACCAATTCTCCATGCTGAATTATAATTATTATGTTTTATAAACTTATATAGTATTGAAAATAATAATTATAGGGGAAGATTTACAGATTTTATGATACAGTCAGTACTGTTTGAGAAGGCTACCAATCAAAGGATTCAAAACCAATCTATTTTGTTGTTGTTGTTGTTGTTGTTGTTGTTGCTACACTTTTTCTTTAGGTGTTTCCTTTCCTGCATGTGTTTTGGTACTGCTGCTTGTCTCTCTGCCTCTCTCAAAGATTCCTCCAAGTACTTTCTGCGATGCTGGGCAAGTGGTAACAAATTTCTTAAGGGATTCTTGGTAATGAAAACTTTTTACTTCTTCAACTTTCAGGAGTAATTTTGCTGGATATAACAAACAATCTGGGTTGACACTTGCTGTCTTCTAAAGCTTGAAAGATCTTGTCCAGGCTCTCCTAGTCTTTAAAGTTTGCCTTGGGAAATCTGCAGTACTTTGAATGGGTTTGCGTTGGTAGAATGTCTGTTCTTCTATTGCTGCTTTTAATATTGTCTCTTATATTGTATTTCTGAGGTTTTAAATATGATATGCTATGGTGAGTCTCGTTGCTGGTTGAGGTTCATTGGTGTTCTATAATATTTTTGTACCTGAAATTTAATTTCTTTTCTTAGACTAGGGAAATTTCCTTGCACTATTTCAGTTAATAAATTCCTTACACCTTTGGTGCTGTCTTCTGCTCTTTCTCCCACACCCATAATTCTGAGATTGGTTCTCTTTGAATCATTCATCAGCTGGTGTATCCAGCTACTTTGCTTATTTCTAACTTTGGAGTCATGCCTAATTATATCATGTGTTTCCTCAGCTTTGTCTGCAAGGTCTGAAATTCTGTCCTCACAATATTCTAGTCGTCTTCTTCTGCTGTCACATGTATTTTTCATATCCTCAATCTCATCTAGATTTTTTTTTAGATTTTCCATTTCTCTGTCAAAATGTTTCTTCATATCTTCCATTTCCTTATTTACCTCAGCCAGCTTTTTATTTGTGGCTTCAATATGCTCAGTGAGCTTTCTCTCCACTAGGGCCATTATTTGCTTAGTAAGATCCTCTTTAAGCCTGCTGATCATTGCTTACATTTCTTTGAGAATATATTGTTGGAACTGGCTGAGTCATTTATCTGCTTTTTGAGTTCCTTGCCTATGCGGTCCACTATTTCAGGGCCCACGCTATTAGTTTCTGGGGTCTCAGGCATCTCTGGGGGTGCCCTGTTGCCCTGTCTTCTTCCTATGTTTCTGGTGTTCAGAGGCTTAGCCGAGAGGTTTCTTTGAACAGCTACAATGGTGTGTGGTGAGGAGCCACAATTTCTCTTGGTTCTGTGCTGAGACTAGGCAGTGAGGGAGGATCTAATAGTCCCATGGCTTCTGAGGTATCATGTTCACGTCCTCAGCAGAGCTTTCCCGCCTGTTTTGGCTTCCCTCTCTGGAGGGAGGGGCTTTCCACCCGAAGAGCTGCTCCCACTACACCGGACCATTCAGGAGGTTGGCAGCCTTTTTCTCCTCTATGCAACTGCCTCTTGTGCCAATTTCTTCCTAGGCACTGTTTAAGGGTGACCCCAAAATGCCTGATGTGCTTTTCTGAGATTTCTTTTACTCTAATTAGTTTAGTCTTGGGCTTTTAAAAAATGGCTCCTGCTTAAGATGGCTACCAAGCACTGCTTCTGCTCTGGGCTCCAGGAGGCCTTTTCTAGGGGGAGTGCACATTTGCAGTCTGCACTACCCGTAGGTTTATTTTTTGGAGGCTTTGGCTACCAGCTGCTGATGATTCTCCCTTCTCCCAGATTTGCACTTACCTCAAACTGAGGTTTTGTACTCTGCGCTTTCCTTTGTGGTCTGTGCATGCTGGCAGCTCAGGACTGCACCTCGTCAGCCACTGTTTTTCTCCACTTCCGATATGACTTCAGGATTTCTGACCTTCCTGTGGCCTCCTGTCAGTTGTTGGGGTGCTCCTTCCTCTCCTAGCTCAGTCAGATGCCCCAGGCTCGAGGCAGACTTTCCTCTGTCTGCAGACGCCTGTGGCTCCCAGCCATTTGTAGCTGGCCTGGGGCAGCTTCTTAGGATGATGATTTATTTTTTTCTCTGCTTTTGATGTTCCTTCAGGATTTCTGACCTGGCCCTGACCTCCTTTCAGTTGTTGGGGTGCTCCTCTCTATCCTAGCTACACTGAACAGGCACTTTATGACTAAATTCTCAACATTTTTAGCGGGTTAATGAGGAGACATTTTGCAGCTCTGTTACTCTGCCACTATCTTGACACCAGAAGCCTCGCATAAAGTTTATGGAGAGTCTAGGGACTCTTCTAAACAGTGACTCAGCAAGGCCACCGACTTGACCACTTCTAATTACTTTTGTTGCTGTCAGCCTTGTGTCAGCCAAATGGCAAATAGAGAATGGCAGTAGCCACTTGTCATCTCCCTTCCGTTCTTAGCTTCCGCAATTAATAGTCAACCTGGTGGTCAGAGAGAGCTCATTAAAACAAAGCCAGCAACGCTGCTCCTCTGCCGAGGATGCTCACTATCAGTCTCTCACTTACAATGTTCGTTGTCCGTTTCCTGAACGTGTCAGACCCACAGAAGCAGAAATTTCCACACATTTTATTTTCTGCTTTGCCTTGCCTTGAATAGCGGCCTGCATATTGAAGCCTACACAAAATGTGATTAGTAAACCAGTGATTGCATAAGTGAGTGGTAACCATCATAGTGAAGTCATGACACAAGAGAAAGTACAAAAAGGCAAAGAGGGTGGGGGAGGCTGGAGGAATGGCTCAGCAGTTAGAGCTACTTGCCTAGCAAGCACTTAGACAAGTGCTAAATACCCAAGTTCAATTTCCCAGCATCGCATAAGCTAGATATTGTGGTACACACCTGTAATTTCAGCACTCAGGTGGCTAAGACAGGATGATTGTTGTGAATCCAAGGCCAGCCTGGGCTACATAGTGTGTTCAGGACCAGCCTGGGCTACAGAGCAAGGCCCTGGCTCAAGGAAAAAAAAAAAAAAAACAGGGAAAGGGAAGAGTTTGGACGGAGACCTGGGAGTTTCAAAACTTAGAAACAGAAAAAGAAAGACCTACAAAGAAGTTCAGGATTTTGTCATCTGAATTAGTGGCCTGAAAGTAGAAAGTATTTCAGGGAAAGGGAGCACAATCATTTAACAGCTATTTGGAATTCAAGAACAAAAGCTGGATTTTTATCCATGAACATCTGAAATTGTTATCAAAGAATATAATAGTCAATGTATCTGGAGCCATAGCTATAGTGAAAAAGTGTGGCATCTCTTTATGAAGACTTTATAATCCTGTGGGAAGGACATATCTGAAGGGACAAAAATAAAAAAAAATCAATTACATATATACTGTGAGTGTGTAAAAGTGGTCTTTAACCTGAGTTTGAAGGAGTCAATAAATACATATGAATATATTTACAATTGGGTAGAATTTGGCCAAAGAAATAATAGGATGGGGATACACTGAGGAAAGTACTTTTAAATATGGTGACATTCAGGTATTAAAACATTTAAATTGATTTAGTGATATACAAGTGAAAAAGAAACTTATGTGAACTCTTCTGCACCTTCATTAGTGTGATTCTCAAAGAATTGAGCCATCCCCTTGCCTTGCTACTATTAATTCTTAGTCTCTTGGACACCTGTTGTTACTTCCCTTGCCCTGTTAAGATCACTGGGTCATGAGGACAGTGACTCTCGCTGATCTGACAGACTTGCTGGTTGTTTTTCTCTGTCTTCATTCCTTCGACTCCTTTGGTGCATTGACATTTATGCTCTGCCTTTATTTTTGTTATGTTGCTTCAACCTGAGTTCTCCTTCTACCAATTTTTTCATCTAGCCTGTACCAGACAAGTCTCCTTTTCTCCTACTCAACTTGTCTCCTCTGCTAGTAACACCGTTACATTTTCAGTTACTTAGACTTAGAGATTAACACAAACTCATAAATTAGTAAGTTCCAACAGAGGGCCCTCCGAGACCCTTTTGTTCATGTTTTAGCCTAACTCTCTCCAGTTGATGGTTTCATCTTTTTGGTGGTAATTTGATTGGGTGCTCTTCTGGCCCGTGACCTAACATGTTCAATAACAGGAGGTTTGGTACCTTAGCCTCCTCTCAGTCTTCTCCCACATTGCTAAACCTGCTAATTTTTCTTTACTGTGATAGAATATCTTTTATTTACAAGTCCTACTTCTCCACTTTCACCATGGTCTATCACTGTGTTGTAGCTAATGTAGTATACAAGTCGTGATGTGGTCATTTGAGTTTCCCCACTCCATCTCAGACTCAGACCAGACTCACAATAATCCATCCTAAAATTCTTTTTTTCTTTATGCATTTAAAAACACCATCTTTGTCATTTTCTACTTGCAAAGTGTGGAGAGCTCCCTGTATTCTACTCTGGGTCTAAATTGTGCTGTTTCTCCATGGCATTGAAACATGCCAGCTTTCTTTTCGTGCATACGTAAGCAGTTCTGCTCAGGGGTTGCTGTGATCTTGTTGGTAATTTACCATTCATCATCATCTTAAGCCCACATCTCTGTTTTTATCATTATTGCTGCATCAGGTTCAGAAAGAAGTCCTTTAAATAGTACTCTTGAGAGGTATTTGGGCTAAAATGAGATTTTTAACAATTTCCTATCAGAGTTTTCTTTCTTTTGCATTTCCTCAAAATTTGGAAGAGAGGCTTAGCTCCTTAAAATAAATACAAGTGTCACCTGTTTGTCCTGTCTGAGAGGCCTTTGTTGGTAGCCTTGTGTCTAGGAGGCCTTTGTTGGGAGGCTTTGGTTGGCAGGTATGAAATACCTGGCCTCAGAATAGGTCAAGGAAATAAGAGGAGTTTTATGTTGATTTCGGGAGTGAATGTGGGTACTTGATTTAAAAAGCAGCAAATGTGTGTCTGTATAAAAAAAATTGAGGGTTCAAGATACAGGAGCTTTATAGCTTCTTTTTTTTTAAACATTGACCATTTTTATTTTGTTGAGGGGGGTTAACTCTAAGTAGATATTCACTTAGACCTTAGTGAAATATATATCATATTATTCTTGATTTTAAAAAATCAATTTCATATTTTTTAATTGCTTTAAGTTTTCTGAAATGTAATAAGTATAAAAACACAGAGTTCCATTATCCTCTTGGGTCCAGTATATTGAAAGACATGACAACTTGAGCAGTGTCCATGTGGAGGTAGTAAGAAAGAAAAGAAAAAAGAAAAAAAAACTGAAGGGAAGCACTTCAGTCAACAGCTAAGGAAAAGAATGATGGGATTGAATAAAATAGAAGAGAGAGTAGTTCTCTACTAAATATTGTTAATAAAATGGTTTTTCAGCAATTTAGTTCTATAATACTCAAAGCAAAAAGTCCCTCAAAGAATCAGGTTCTAATGAATGACTATCCAAGTTCAGTTCTGCATAGTTAGAAATCTCTCTCTCTCTCTCTCTCTCTCTCTCTCTCTCTCTCTCTCTCTCTCTCTTTCTCAGTGTGTGTGTGTGTGTGTGTGTGTGTGTGTGTGTGTGTGTGTCTCCTCTCAGGAACTTGGCTCAAGGCTTTGGCTCAAAACCACCATGACTTAATAGCTGTAATTTGCATTTGAATGCAATTAACTGGGCCAGTACTTTGGGGTAATCAAGCTGTGTGCAATACACATATGCTGCAAACTCAACAAAAGCCCCGATCTCTAAGGGGAGTCTTTTTCCATTCAGGCTCTCTTAGATATGGTAATCAAGTGCAGAACCTTAAATCCAACTTCAGGCTTCAAACTCTAATTTTGATTGTGAACAATGACGTCTGACTTCATTTAATTTTTATTAAATCCTGACTTTTTTTAGAAGAATTTTATCACTTTTACAGAAAGTGATTTATTTTGTAAATTATAAGCAATATAAATGATTTAAAGATCTTTATTTGCTACCCAGAAATAACTTCCATCATTATTCAAAAGAGATTAAAAATGTATATATAGTTAAAATGATTTTTTCTGTAATGTTATGAATAATTAAGAATGAGCTTATACATAGCAAGACCCTGTCGCAAGAATGACCTTATATATATACACATATATATGTAACATATTTACATATATATATATATATATATATATATATATATATATATATTTTTTTTTTTTTTTTTTTTGAAACAGAGTTTTGCTCTGTCGTCCGGGCTGGCCTCAGACTCACAGCAATCCTCCTGCCTCAGCCTCCCAAGCGTTTACCTTGTCATTACTTTCTACCATATGTGCTTCATAGGCAAATATTTTAGTATAGGCTGAGATTCTTCTACCTCCAAAGAAAACAATGAATACTGAAGCTAAGAATGAAGAGTAAAGAACCCAGTGAGAGTGCTAGCAAGTGGCTCATTTTAATGAGATGTTAGTTAATAGTGACAGAACATCTCACTCTGGTTTTATTCCTAACTTTCGGGCTCCTCTTTCCCTGGGAGCTTTCTCACAAGGGCCTGCACCAAGGAGAAAAAGAGGAAGGAGGAGGAGCAAATGCCGCTTCAGTTTGGCCTTGAGCCAATCCGAGGTAAGCAAACAACCTTCTTGCATTATTTGTATAGGAAGCCCCTTAGATTTCCGCTGGGAAGGCTGAGAGCTCTGCCAGGGGGAGGCAGAGGCAGAGACTTGAGAACTGGGATGAAAACTCCCGGCGTGCTGTGTTTCAGTGTGACTGTCACCCGTACAGGGAGCGGACACCTGCTTTGCAAGGTTATTAAAAGCCTCGTTTTCTGTCCTTCATGCCTCTCTGCGCCCTTCCTTTGGACAGGGAAACCCCTCCATGTTGTCTACCACGCTCAGGATGGGAAATCAAGTTGCCTAAATTTTCACTGAGCCCTGACGCTGTGTGTGTTGGAGAGGGGGGAAGAGGGCTGGAGGGATTTCTTTAATTATCAAAGAGATGGGATGGATTAAAAATGTCTTTCATCTCCAAAATCGGTATATTTGCTGGTTTGTAGAGTCTCAGGTGCTGTTTTCTTCCTGAGTCTTTAAATGCCACCTTTAATACACACTGTGGTCTGAAAATAGTCTTTTTGAGAAATATAACTAGTAGGCAACAGCATATCTATAGTGAAAACTTGTTTTGTGTTGAAATCAAAGCATTGCGTTCCGTCCTCCGGTAGCCACTGATTTACTTACTCTACAAACAAGCACTAGCTGCCCTATAGGGTTTCCCACAAATTCTGCCCTTAAGGAATCTGCAATGTAGATGAGAGGTTTGAAAATGATAATTACCACAACAAAGACGTAAGGAAAATGCAATGGACCAGGAGACCATTTGCACTTTCTTTTGAGAAATGTCTTTTCATTTCAATTGTCTATTTTTTGAGTGAACATTTTGTTTTTTGGGGTCCAATTTTTTTTATAGATTTTAGATAATACTTCTCTAAGAGTTCTAAGTTTGTCTGTTTATTCCATAGGCTATTTCCTTAATGTACAGAGGGTTTTAAATTTGATATAAGCCCTTTTATTTTTTCTTCGTATTATTTCCTGTGCCACTGGAATTTTTCCTCACAAAGTCCATGCCTATGCCTGTGTCTTCCAGCGTTGTACCCATTTTTTTTTTTTCTGTCCCAGACCTGTAATCTCAGATCTCTGGAAAGCTGAGGAAGGAAGACTGACTGCAAGTTGAAGCTCACTTTGAACAACGTAAGAGATTTAACAAGACCTTTTCTCAAAATCAAAAAATAGACAATGTAGTTCAGAGCAAAGGCCCTGGACTCAATCCCTAGTACCACAAAATTTTTTTTATTTTCCAGCATATTGTTTCTGTTTCAGTATTCAGGTCTTTGATCCACTTTAGTTTGATGCTCATACAGGGTGAGAGGCTTGGGTCTGGATTCATTCTTTTGCATGTGGATTACCAGTTGGCCCAGAACCATGTGTTAAATAGGCCATCTTTTCTCTAGGGTATGTTTTTGGCCTTTTTGTCAACGATCAGGTGGCCAGATGCGCTTGCAATTGTTTCCATATCCTCGGTTCTTTTCCATTGATCTACATGTCTATTTTTGTGACAGTACCAAATGTCATGCTTTTTTTAAATTGTAGCTTTATAATATAACTTAAACCCTAGCACTGTAACACCTCTGCCTCCTGTTTTGCTCTTGTGGCTCAGGCCTGCTTTGTCTTGTCTGAATCTCCTCTCATTCCATATAAATTTTAGAAACTGTTTTTTAGTTCTGTTAAATATGAATGGTCAGTAAGTATAAAAAAGTTCAGTATTTTTGGTTATTAGAGAGATGCAAATCAAAATCACCCTGAGTTTCCATTTAACTTCACAAAGAATGGCTGTCACCAAGAGCTCAAACACAAAAGCAAAATGCCAGTGAAGTTGTGGGGAAAAGAAACCCTTCTACACATTTGGTGGGAATGTAGGCTGATACACCACTCCGGAAATCAGTAAAACATTCTCCAAAAAACTAAAAATAGAAATCGCATTTGACCCAGCTTAACTCTTCTTGACAGAGTTAAAGACATCATATTACAGTGATCCATGTATATCAATGTTGGTAGCAGCACAACTCATAATAACTAAATTTTGTTTTTTTTTTCCTGAAACACAGTCTCACTATGTAGTTCAGATTGTGAATTCATAGTGGTCTTCTTGCATTAATCTAACCATTATGTTGTTCTGAGGAATCAAACCCTGGACCTAGAGCATACTAGGCAAGTGCTTTAACCACTGAGGTATGTCCCCAGGAGCCATCATCACTACATTTTGAAAACAACTTAAATGCCTATCAACAGATAACTAAATAAGGAAAATGTGCACACACACACACACACACACACACACACACACACACACACTAGAATATTGCTCAGCCATAAGAAGGATAAATATGAGTCACCTGTGGGAAAATGGATACACCTGGAGAACACAATGTTAAATGAAATAAAGCAGACACAGAAAGTTAATTATCTCATGGTTTCTCTTATATAAAAACATAAAATACAAATAAAAAATAAAGTGAAAGAGAAAGGATAGAAAACAGCATAAACTTTGTGGAGATGGAAAAGGGATCTAAGGATGGAGCAGAGAGCAGGGAGAAGAGGAAGTAAAAATGATCAAGATTGTATATGCACATATATCAATTCTCCACATTGAATGTAATTGTTTTGTACTGCTAACATAAACTAATGAAAATACATTTTGAGTGAAAAATACAATGATAATTTGCCAGAAAAAAGTCATGTATACTTGTAGGGGAGGAGTAAAATCAGTAGAAGTTTGAAAAAAGGTGTTTTTAAAGTTAATTTGAAGTATACACAAGATATTAACAAATAAAAGTTCTTTTACCTCATGTATGTAATCTTGAGGAAATAATTGCACCTATTTCTAGGATCATTGAGAAAATTGCCTGATACGACGCTTGGCAAGTACTTAGCACAGTGCACTGGCATTGAGGAAGAGCTCAAATGCTTTTAATTGTTATCAATAAGAAAAATGCACAAAATAAAGTAATTACTGAAAAAAGTGGTACTTACAGTTGTGCCTTAGAGGTTAGCTTTCCAAAGACATTTTTAATGAAAGATTTTTGGAGAGATGTTTGTCTAGGCATGCTTTCTCAAAGTCAGTTGTTTACGTATGGAGTTGTAATCAGAACTTTTTCTTTTTAATCTTTCTGCTAGCAGCCAAAAGAAGATTCAAGTAATGTAATGAGTGATTAGAATGTGGAAAACAAAAATCTCCGAGTCTGTGGCCTAGAGGTAGAAACCTGGAAGAGGCCATAGTTCGTGTTGTAGTTTATTTTGGGCTGTTCAGAGTGGGCTGGAGCAGATCTTTGTACCTTAGACACTTGCAGCTGTAGCAGCAATGTTGGATTTTAAAAGAACTGGACTAGTAAAGATATTTATACTAAATAAGTTAATAGCTTATTGTGCACTTCCGGGGAGCTAGCAAAGTTAGCAAAGTTTTTCAACCTCAAAACAAACCCAAATGGTAGACAGACTTAGATATCACTACGTGACTTGCAAGTCATGTAGTTACTCAGCTAATGTTAGAATCCTTTGAGGGAGCTACAGAAAAATCTGGGTGAATAAAACAAATAATTCCTGAAATTTTAAAGCTCATTTTCAAATGAAAGAAAGACAATAAGCAAGAATGGCAAAACAAATAAAATATTAGCTAGCAATAAATGATAACAAGAAATAAAATAGTGATATGATAGCAGGTAAATCGGGGTTCGGTTCCCTGGGCCAGTGATCAGGGCTGCCACACCAGGGCCTTTGCTCAGAGGGGTCTTCTACCTGGTAGTTTATTTGTTGCCACTGTCTTTTATTGCTTTTTCCCAGTCCTGGGGTTAGAACTCAGGGGCTCTGCATGAGCTACCACCAGACCTTTTTAATTTTTCATTTTAGACCACATCTCTCCACGTTGCTAAGTTGCCCTGGCTGGGCTTAAATTTACCATATGCTTGCCTCAGCCTCCCAGAGTACTATGATTACACGCTCGTGTTGTTATTCTCAATTGTATCTTATGACTTGAGTTTCTTTTGGTGATGTCTCCTAAGACACTGGAGCACACATGTAAGCGGAGGACACACGTGTAACATGCACGATCTCCACTTGCTGCCATTCTATTCCTATGTAGCCTTTCCAATTTTCCTAAAATATAGAATTCTGATTGACCTCCACGTGCGGGGAGACTCAAAGCCCCAAGACAATGAATTAACCCAGCTGTGTCTACAGTGAGGAAGCAGGAATGTGAGTACCTGAGAGGCCATCCCTCCCTCAGATCAGAAGACAAGGCTGGGAACGGTTCAGTGGTTATAGTGCTTGCCTAGCAAGCACTAACTCAAGTGCTAAGTACCAGAGTTTGATTCCCCAGCACATCTAGTGGCGCACACCTGTAATCCCAGCACTGGTGGGGTGGGGAGTTGGGGGAAGAAGCAGGAGGACTGCCATGAGTCCAAGGTCAGCCTGGGCTCCATAGTGAGTTCAGGACCAGCCTGGGCTACAGAACGAGACTCTGTTTCATAAATAAATAAAACAAAAAGGCTATGGCATTCCTGAAAACACACGCGCACACACACACGCACACACACGCACACACACGCACACGCACGCACACACACACACACACACACACACACACACACACACACACACACACACAATGCAGTCTGATCCTTTCTGTCATTAACTTCTATGGTGCCCTGTTACTGACCTGGAAAAGAGTGAACAAAAGGAGAGGGGAAAGCGGGGGAAGATGGTTTCCTTTCTCTTCGGTCTGTCATTGTTTATCTGTAAGCCAAAGTGCTAACAGAAAGAGCATGTGGCGAAAAGTGGAAGGGCCAAGAGTCACTAGCTCAGTGGTAGCTGAGCCTTGCGTGGCATGTGCAAGGCCCTGAGACTCACCGCCCGAGGAAGAGCAAAAGGAAAGCAGTGGAGTTGCTGTTGTGTGTGGCTCGTCCACTTCAGGACAAAGCACCTGAGTATGGATGGCCTTGGAAATAGAAACTGTGTGTTTCTTACACTTGCATAGGTTGGATGCTCTTCTATTCATATACAAAATAGGCATTATACAATATAAAGATGAATGGTAAAATGCATGCCATTAGTCTTATATTTATGTCTTTCTTATAATAAAGAATGATGCTAACTAGCAAATAAAAACATCAACACACATGAAGAGTGTTGGGCATGGTGGCACATGCCTGTAATCCCAGAACTCTGGAAGATTGAGGAGGAATAATCACAAATTTGAGTCTGGCCTGAGCAATTTAGTGACTTAGTAACACTACCCAATGGGAAATAAAAAGTGGGGTTATAGTTCAGTGTGAAGGCCCTGCCTTCAATTCTCAGTGCACACACACACACACACACACACACACACACACACACACACACACACAGGTAAAGGATGACTTAGAATAATTTTTTTTTGAAACAGGGTCTCACTCTGCACTCCAGGCTGGTCCTAAACTCATTATGTAGCCCAGGCTGGGCTCAGACTCACAGTAATTCTCATGCCTTGGCCTCTTGAGAGCTGGGATTGGTGCTGGGGAATCAAACTCAGGGCCTTGGACGTGCTAGGCAAGTACTCTAACTGCTGTGCTGTTCCTCCAGCCCCAGAAGCTTACATTTTCATACCTATAATAGCATTTTTGTTCCACTTTTACAACAAGCTACCTCATATTATCATTTTGGACTAGACGGTGCAAATCATGTAACCCCTTGCAGGGTTACTCCTTGATGGAGAGGCCTCTGGGAAAACAGCATGTGACGCAATACCCAAAAGTCTAAAATGAGCCAGTTAAGGGAAAGAACATTCCATGTAAAAGAACTGCTACTACAAAGACCCAAGACAAGAAAATAATTTAGGTGCTCATGAAGTGAAGACTAGTATCACCAAAAAATAGGGCTTAAGGAACAGAGTTGCTGGGCATGGTGGCATGTGTCTGTTGTCCTAGCACTCTGGGCAGCTGAGACAGGAGTTTGTGACTTAGTGAGACCTTGTTTTAAAATAAAAAAAAAATTAAAAACGAGGTCAGCTTAGTGTAGCTTAGTGTACAGGTATGAAGTCTGGGTTAGTAGTAGACAGAGTATTAAGAATGTACTGTATTTGTTTAGGCAGCTACTGGAGGTTTTGGGCAGGCAGGAGAATGACAAAAATGACTCACACTTTGAAAGAGTATTCTTAGCTAAGTGTGTGGATGCATGCCTGTAACCGTAGCACCTGGCGTGCCGAGGCAGAAGGATACCAAGTTTGAGTCCAGCTTGCCCAACTCAGTAGTTTAGTCAGACCCTGTCTCAGAAAAGGGCGGTGGTGCTGAGGACATTGCTTAGTACAAAGGCTCTGAGTTCAGTTTCCTATGCCAAACTGAAACAATTATAATAACAACAACAAAATGTAAGAGGCTTTTTTTCCCCCCAAACAACATCTTGCAACAACAAAATGTAAGAGGCTTTTTTTCCCCCCAAACAACATCTTGCTCCGTAGTCCAGGCTGGTACTGAACTCACCGTGGTGCTCAAGCTGGCAGGCTGGCTCTAACACACAGATCCTCCTGCCTCAGCCCCCTGAGTCCCACAATTACAGATGTGCACCACTACGTCCAGTTTACGTGGTGCTGAGGAATCGAACCCAGGGCTGTGCACTTCCTAGGCAAGTGCTCTAACTGCTGTGCTATTCCTCCAGCCCAGGGGGACCATCTTGAAGGTCATTGTAGGCAATGACACTATCTTACATTGTTCTCCATATCAATAAATCACTGGTGTTTGGCACTGCTTGCATGCAGCAGCCTCTTATTAAGTATTTATTGATTGAGCGACGGGAATAGGATTTAAACCACTCTTCTGAAAGCTCTGCTTTAGGAATTTTTACTAAGATAATTAACTAAACAGAGGAGCCTCAAGGAGAGGTGTTATAGCACCTATAAAGCAATCTGGAGTATATCCACAATGGGTCATCACATTTATAATAATAATGTCAAATACAGAATTTGACATTTGGGAGAACTTACCGATTCAGATGTCAATAGAAATCTGAAGTTTTCATTGTTTTTTTATGAAACCATGCACAGGAGGAACCCAAAGCCGTAGCTATGATTGGTGCTCTTATTAGAGGTTCCAGGGTGGTGGCTTGGGACTGAAGCTGGCCTGATTTCTTTGATTGGTTTGCAGAGTATGCAGATACTGTGCTGAGTTAGTTAAGAATTTCCACCTAGAGATCTGATTTATGTCTTATGTGAGAAGCAACAAACATACACACAAACAAAAAAAGTCTGTTGGCCTAAGGTCTGCGTTTCGGCAGGGGAACGAGCCTCAGCGCTGGGGAGGACCACTGCCTGTGTCCTCAATCACGGGTCCAGCTCGACTCAATGAAGTACCGTGCCCACTTCCTGCAGGCATCCACAGCTCGGGGTAACTCTCATGCAGACATGTACTAAAGCTATGTAAACAGAAGAGCTTTAAATGATGACTTTCTTTAGTTTTCTGTTACCTGGGTTCTGCTATTCCAGTTTTCCTTGTAGCATTCATGATCCAAGATTCAAGGGAGGGCAGTCCAGATCCATCTAAGCAGGGGGTGCAACTTTCTTTTTGCTGATGGAAAAATACTGAGGCAAGGTAAGGCTTTCAGCAGGGAGGACTGAGGACAGCTCTGCCACCAAGTCGGTGTGTATAAGCATACTCACAGTCTTATTTATTTATTTATTTATTTATTTGAGGAATGGTCGCACTCTGTAATCCAGGCTGGTCATGAACTTATTGTGTAGCCCAGGCTGGCCTCTAACTCACAGCATTCCTTCTGCGTCAGCCTCCCAAGTGCTGGGATTACAGGCGTGTCTTTGTACGTCTGTTACAATTTAGGTGTGAGATGAAGAGAGAGGATAAATTTTAAACTTTCTGCAATTACGCCCCCTCTGGGCTTTCCCTCCACCTTACACTTCTTTTCCGCCCTAGTGGCGGCCTCCTGTGCCCCGTGCGGTCTCTGCAGGTCAGGCGACTTTAGATTACATATGCCTGGGCAGGACCTTTATTTGGATAGCGCCGTTTAATCCATCATAACTGTACGCGGGAACCTCGCTGAACAATGCCCACAAGGCCGCAGCATCCCCGGACTGGGAGGTGCGTCCGGAAAGCCAGAGGGAAGGACTTCGCACGCCGCTCGTCTGGTCGATGCTCAGTTCTGGGACCGCTTGGCAGTACCAGGTGGCGGCTCGTTCCCCGGTCTACAAGTGGGGAAAAAAAAAATAAATAAACACCCACATTCAGGAACACAGAAACACATTCAGCACGTTCAGGAGTCTCCGCCGGACCCGTGCCCACGCCCCGCACGAGCTGGTGCCACGGGCGACAGCCGCCCGGACCCGGGAGCCGGCGGAGCGGCGTGGCTGGCGGCGGGGCCGGCAGGCCGAAGTCCAGGCCGCGGCGGGCGCCAGCGAGCGGCGCGGGCTCGGCCCTGCCGGGGCGCCGGGGCTCTCGGGAGGGCGCGCCCCGCCCGCGCCGCGCGCCCCCCACCCCGGCGGCGCCCCGGCAGGGCCTGCGCCGCCCGGCCGCCGCGGGGGAGGGCCGCCGCGGCCGCGCCCGCGCCTCGTCCCCGCCCCTGGCCCGGCGCGCGGGGCGGGCGGGCCCGGCCCCGAGTCGCCGCCTCCGCGCAGCCGGGCGCCGCCGCCGCCTCCCCATTCAGTCGCCCAACATGGCTGGAGCGCGGCGCAGCTGAGCCGGCCGCCGCAGCCGCCCCAGCCCCCCGGCCGCGCGCGGCCAGGCCAGCCCGCCGGCATGTGGGGCGCCCCGGACGAGAGCTCCGTGCGGGTGGCCGTCAGGTGAGCGCGGGGCGGCGGCGTGGGGGCGCGGGGCCGGGCCACCTGACTGTCGGGGCGCCGCGCCGCCGCCGCCGGGGCGCACCGGGCTGCAGGCCGCCCGTGCGGCTGCGGGGCCGCCCGCGCTCGCGGCGTGGCTGCCAGCCGGCCTCGGGCCGCGGACAAAGCCGCGGTCGGCGGCGCCGGCGACGCGCCCGCTCGGGCCGCAGCGGGGCCGGCGGGACCCCGCGCGGGCGCCGGGACGGGCTGCGGGGGCGCGGACTCCGCCGCGGCGGGGTGTGCCGAGGGGCCGCCGGACGCCCGCGGTTCGGAGCCGTGGGTCCGATGTCCCGGTAACGCGATTCATGCGGGGGTGCGAATTGGGACACACCGGACACATCAGAATTGTATTTCGTCAGTAACAGCCTCGCGAGTGCGTAAGCTAATGTACACTATTTGGGTGCACATCAGGAAAGACAGTTGCTCAGGGAAAATTGCAGCATCATCACAGCTTCTAAAATATTAATGCAGCCATTCATCTTAGATCACAAGCGTGGTTTTCACAGCCCTGACGCTTACTGTTAATTCATTTCTCTTTATTTGTGCTTTAGGGATTATAAAAATATCTGTCCTCCGAGAAATGCGCAATAATTAAAAAAAGTACTTGTGTGGTTTTTTTGGAGCATTATTTTAAGAATTATGTCATGAGAACATTTCTACAGTTATTCTGGTGGTAATTTTTTTCTGGGGCTAAATCTCCATTAGGTACGAAGATGACAGCTACATATACTTTGCATCTTTAATCGACTTTGAAGGATTTTTTTATTCCACTGTTTTACAGAGGAGTGAATGACCACCCGCAGATATGACAGTTTTATGATTGTTTAGATCACCTGTTTCAAAGCTACGAGGTTTTAATTCAGCATTTTTGATTATGCCAGGGCTTCTTACCCATTGTTACAATAGCTTGTTTCTATTTATTCCCTGCTACCATCTTTCTTTCGGCCTTATAGTCATATATGTGTAACTGCACACGACTAGGGAAGGGGAAAGAAAAACCAACAAGAAACTCAGTAAGAGGCGATTCTTTTTGGTTTTATTTTTTTCTTTGTGTGTGTGTGTGTGTGTGTGTGTGTGTGTGTGTGTGTGTGTGTGTGTGCGCGCGCGCACGCGCAAGTGTGACAGGGTTTTGCTTTGTAGTTCAGGCGTTCTTAGAACTCAGGATCCTGCAGCCTCAGCCCTCTGAGTGCTGGGATTACAGGTGTGCACCACTTTCAAAGAGGTAGTTCTGTTAGCAATTCTGATGATGGAAAATGGAGGAAGAGTGTAAAATATTTATGAAAACGGGAAATTTACCTCCGAGAAACGCCATTTATAGAGCTTTGAGATTTTTATATGTGAATTCTCTTGAAAATCAGAATAGTCTGTTGATCATTACATTAAATCTGTTGTCACTTCCAATGGAAGTGGCTCAGAAGTCTGGAAGACTAAAATAATGTTAGTTGATGAGTAACATGCATGATGTATAAACAAACGTTTACAAGAAGCATGCATTATATGTATACTGCACACATGTTATAGGTAACACACACATGCATTACATATATATATGTATATAACATATAAATGTGTACTTTTGTGTATATGTGTGTATGTTTGTGGTCCTGGAGGTTGAACCCAGTGACCTTTCACATATCAGAGAAGTGCTGTATCACTGAGCTGCATTCCAGCGTGTCCATCTTTTTTTCTTTTCTTTTCTTTCTTTCTTTTGAGACAGGATCTTGCTCTGTAGTCGAGGCTGGCCCTGAATTCACTATGTAGCCCAGGCTGGCTTCTAACTTAATGCAGTCCTCCTGCCTCAGTCTTCTGAGGGAGGGCTGGGATTATGGGCATGGGCTACCACACCCACCTAATCTTCATGTGGTTCTGGGAGTCAAATCCAGAGTCTTCTGCATGCCAGATTAGAGGTTTAACCATTGAGACACACCCCCAGCTCTACCAGCCCTTATATTTGTTTTTGGTATGAGTGTTAGCACTTTTTTAGGTGAATGACTGTGGATCTGAGTTTTGGGCAAAGACTTTACAGAAGCTTTAACAGAACTTGGTAGGTTGCACTGAGAAGACTCAATTTGGTGCAGGTGGGCGTTTTGTTCACTACTTACATTGTTCTCTGGTCTAAACAGAGCTACTGTCCATATATCCTTTACATAGTATTACATATTGTGTGTGTGTGTTTTCATAGCATTTTAGTATGTATAAAATGCTTGGGCATATGATATTTATTTGTAACCCATGTTTATTGAACATATCCCCCATCTCTGTTATCCTGATTTCTGAACTAAAAGTAGTAGTAACTTACTTACATATCATGTACCAGCATGAGGACTCTCTGCTAAGATATTTTATATCATGCAACAGTCCCATTTGTTTCTCTCAGCAGTTCATTTGGATCTTGTTAATTGATGGCCATCACAAGTGGCACAAAGATATTAAGTAAACTGTCCAACGTTGATCTTGTTCCACAGGACAGAAGCAGAGTTCTGACCCACTCAGGGTGGCTCTGCACCTCAAGTTCTTAACCGTTAACCCAGTACAGATGAGAGGTAAGTCGTGCTTTGCAAAATGTAGGTGAAGGCCCGCTGCTTCTCACTGTTGGTGTACCAGTTCAATCACAGATGAGTGCCTTTGACAGGGTCCTCATGTCTTTATGTTGCTAAAAGAAAAGACAGAGAACTGGAGCACAGACCAACTATTTCCTCAGATCAACCAAGGAGTCCTTGGAATATTTTCTGCATCTTTCTATCCTGCCTTTTCAGTCTGTGGCAAGTTTTGTCCGCAGGATAAATAAACCAGCACCCAATTTTATATCTATTTGAAAATCAGCAGAGGTGTCTGACCTGCCCTTTCTCTTCAATAAAGGTTGTGGTAACAGGTGATAGAGAGTTGACCGTGTTTGTGTTGATGCACAGAGCGTCTTTGAGGTGCTTGTGTCTTAGTGGATGTACGAACTTATCAGTATGTGAAGGCTGATAATTCTATTGCAGCCGCTCCATATGAGTGCTTGGGTGGTATCAGGCTTTGGGAAAAATGAGTTAAACAGAAAGTTTCTTGGCTTAGGATTTAATTTCTGAAAATGTCTTCTGGCAGAGTGTGCCTGAGGTACTCTGCAGCGTATCTTTCACTGAAGTGGACATAGATTCAGAACACGGAGCTGCTGTCACACCCTACATGGTTATGAACATCCAAATTATGACTCATATTACAGAGCAACTAAAATTTTAATTTAATTTAATTTTAATTAATGTAAGTTTAAAAGCTGGACCTTCATTAGTCACTGCAAACTTTGAAGCATAGGTGGAGTAACTTGGCTACATAGATATAATTTCCAACTGTAAATGTCAGTGAAACCTAAATACTGATGAAGTACCTTATGAAAATTTTGTTGCAGAATTGACATGTAGCTGGGCCTGGTGTTACAGGCCTGTGATTATGGCACTCTGAGAAGCTGACACAGGAGGATTGTAAGTTTGAGTCCAGCCTGGACATAATAGTGACTTAGTGGTTCCCTGTCTCAAAAAAAAAAAAAAAAAAAAAAAAGGGCCGGGATGAAGGATTTTGTGCCCTGTCTCCAGTACCACGAAAACAACTGATATGTGATGTGAATCTGACAGTGTGTATGCTGGATTTCCAAGGCTTAGTCTTACAAAGTGAATGCAATTATCTTAATCTTTGTGTTCATTATGTGTTGAATTTTTCTTAAAAAATGTGGTAGTAGTTGGGCTGGAGGAATGGCACAGAGGTTAAAGCAAGCACAAGGCCCTGAATTCTGTTCCCCAGCACCACACAAACCAGGTATGGTGGTGCACACCTGTAATCCCAGCACTCTGAAGACTGAGGCAGCAGGGTTGCTATGATGCTATGAGTACCAAGACAGCCTGGGCTACATAATGAGTTTAGGAACAGCCTGGGCTACAGAGCAAGACCCTGTCTCAAAAAAAGTGGTAGAGAGGTCTGACCCATGGCCTTCCCACTGAACTACATCCTCAGCTCAGCTCCTCAGCACATGTTTATTTATTTGTTTTTAAAATTTTGAGACAGAGTCTCACTAAGTTACTACGTTGCATAGGCTGGGCTTGAATTTTCAGTCCTCCTGCCTCAGCCTCCCAGCATTCTGGGATTGTAGGCCTGTACCAACAGTCCTGGCTTGAAATAAGATTTTGATTGTATTGAGTCAAATAAATATTCAAATTATTTCCATCTTTTCATCTTTTGTCTTTAAAATTTATTTATTTACTTTATTTATTTATGGAGACAAGGCTTGTTCTGTAGTTCAGGCTGGTCTTGAACTTTCTGTGTAAGCCCACCCTAGCCCTAGAACTCATGGCACTCCTCCTGTCTGAACTTCTTGAGAGGCAACTGGAAACTTTCAAAGTACCTGTGTGATTTAAAATATATTATATGAGAGTTAAGCTTCTTGAACACTATATCTAAGACATTATGACCAGTGCTTGCTTGTCAATGTCCATGATAACAAACTTCTTTGTGGCTTTTGGAGAATTGCACATGTCTTTGACAGTGAGTCTCCATTAGCCTGGTTAATGATGTGCAGTACTGCCATCTTCCTGAGGCACTTTGAAGAACAGGCATTGATCGGCCGACTTCAGGGCTGCTTGGACAGACAGAAGCCGCTCAGGTCTGTCTCTGGCACACACTCGCAGTGTGACCTCCTTGCACACTCCCTCCCCAGGTAGAGGTGACAACGTACACCTGTGGCGAGTTGGAAGATCTTTGCTTAGGCTGTCTATTTAAAGTGACTTTTATTGCCGTCATAAGTCCAACCGTTGGTCCTACTGAGGTGTCTGTATTGATAAGAAGGAACGATTAGAACACTTCAAACTTGACTTTCCCAGTCAGATCCTATATCAGCTACCGTTATTGCTAAGGAAGAACTGTTTACCTATTATGATTTCTTTATCATTTGGGATTTAATACAAATGGACAGTATTTTATTGCATTTGCATTACTTACATTAAAATCCTATGAGCAAATGTGGGCAGATATAATTTTTACTTTACAGAGGAAAAAAAGTAAATTTCAGCCACACAGGGTTTCTTAGCTAACAAGTATGAGAACTGGAACTCAAATTCAGAATTTTGCAGCTGGGTTCAAAATTTACAGGCTTGTAATCTCAGCACTGTGGGAGACTGAGTCAGGAGAATCGTGGGTTCGCCAGTTTGAGCCCCTCCTGGGTAACTTAGTGACTTAGTGAGACTCTGTCTCAAAATCAAAACTAAAAAATGGGCTGCCGATGTAATTCAGTGGAAAGAGCGTGGGCTTGATCCCCAGTACTGCAAAAGAAAAAAATAAATCAGATTTCGGATATACATTTCTTCACTCTTAAAACTTATTTCCAAATAACTTAAAAACATTTCACTAATTTACTTCAATAAAATGTGGGCTTTTTGAGGCTGGAATAGTAACATATCAATAATTTAATAATTTAGAAAATGTAGAAGTAGATGGGTAAAGCTTCTTGGTAGCACGTATTTAATGGAAACAGGTGGTTATTTGATGTCTGGTCATTTGTTACTGCTTCCTTCATGCTTCAGTACTCACTAAGTACCTGTGTGCCAGACACTCGCTTGGCACGGATGGTCCTTGCCTTCATGGACCTTAGCATTAGCAATAAGGAATTTCTTAAATGCACAAAGTGTGTTGGAACTAACAAAAAATAGAACCCAAAACCCAAACTAGAAATAGAAAGAGAACCAATTGTTAACAATTGAGCTTTCAATATCTCTTTTACTTCTAGTAATATTTTTAACCCATATACTTCTCAAAAACAATAGTTATAAAAAGTGTGTCCTGCTTCCAAGTATATTTCATATAAAAATTGATCCCCCAGCCTGTGCATTAGGATATTATGTAGATCTTGTCCTAGTTGGTACACCATACATTGCTTTACTTGTGTGCTCAGAACATAATAGAATGAAAGAGAGTTAGACTAAAGAGGGAGGCAGAGTATGGAAGTTGAAACATGAGTTGAATTTTTTTTTTAAATATGGGTTAGTAAGTTTGAAACACATGGTGATAGCTGGACCTGTGACACTGGCCTTGTAGTCCCAGCACTCTGGCTGGGTCAGGCAGGAGGATCGTGAATTCCAGCCTAGCCTGGGCAACTTGGCAATTTAGTGAGATCTTGTCTCAAGAAAACCAAAGCAAAGCAAACCAAACCAAACCAAAAAACAACAACAAAAAACTCCCTTTGGTCTTTGGATGTAGCTAAGTATGAAGGCTCTGGCCTCTATCCTCAGTAACCAAAAAATGAAAAAAAATATATATAGTGGTAGACCTGTTTATTATTTGAAACTGCATGGAATTTCAGGTTTGGTATTTAATTATTATTGCCCCTTGAGCTCTTGCCATCCTACCTGCTAATTGGTTAATTTTTTGATGTGTAATTATGGGGTAGTGTATGAGGCACTAGAAATTCCAGTTTAGTGAAGCCATCAAAGAAGAAATTATCTTGGCAGTTAACAGTGTAATCTGCCAAGTCTTCCAATTCTCATCAATTTCTCCTCAAAGTTGTTGACATGGAATGTTTGTTACTATGGATATTTTTTCCCAAGACGTGTTACAACTTACCTGTGAGACTTTAGCTTAGAAATGGTTATTTTCTGTCAAAATCAGACATGACCTGACATCATCTGAGTTTCAGATGAGAAGGAAAGTACGTCAGTGAAACTGCATGACAGATAATAGTATTTGTAGGTGATATGTATCGTTAGGATAATTTCATTTAAATCAAACACATTTGTCTGTCGTAGTTTTCAGTGTCACCTCCTGGAAAGAAGATTTACGAATTCTGCCTTCCATCTTGGTCTTCCAGTGGATTAACTATTTAATCTTCTCAGAGGGTTCAAACAGTTTTCCTGTGGCTCAGGCTTCATTTGAAGCAAATGAGAGACAAGCCAAAGGGACAGTTTTTGTGACAGTTTACAAGTGTTATAAGACCTTTATGAATGTTTAGTAATTCTACTTAAGGTCATTTTCTCCTTTGTTTTTTTTGAAATTAGTAACAGTTGATATATTAAACATAACTTTTCAGGGCTGGGAGCCCAGGTGCTCAGTGGGTGAAGCGCTTGCCTAACAGGTGCAGGGTCCTGGGTTTGATTCCTGAGCCCCATGTGAGCTGAGTGTGGTGGCTCACACCTGTAATCCCAGCGCTAGAGAGGCTGAGACAAGACCACCCTGGGCTCTATAGTCAGTTCAGGACCAGCCTGGACTGCAGAATGAGACCCTGTCTTAAAAAGCAAAAAAAAAAAAAAAAAAAAAAAAAAAAAAAAAAAAAAAAAAAAAAAAGACCTCAAACAATTGTAACTTTTCTGTACCCCTGAAATTATTGACAAAATAGATTTTAAAAGTGCAATGTACCTTGAAGGGAATAGTTGGCTGAGACCCTCTCTTGGAGATGGTTGTGACGCTTAGAGGCCTCTGGAAGAAGAGGAGTGCTTACGGCCACACAGCTGAGCCACAGGCTTCTGTTATTGAGTGCTATGGACTTTCTAAGACTTAATGTGTTGCTACCAGACATCCCTTTATATTTGCAAAACAGAAAACAACTAGTTTTAATTCCATAAACATGCATTAGGAAGTTTAATTTGACTTTCACACTTTCAGGTGCCTGTTATTTGGTTTTATGATTGCCTAAATTCTAGCAACTAGACACGTGATTCTAATAAGGAATTTAGAGGTAAGGAGGAATAGACCCTAGAAGTAAAAGGTTTCTTGAATCTTAGAATATAAAAAAAGTCAGAACAGAGTTACAAGAACAATGTAGACTGTTTCTAACATTTGTACATACATTATATTAATTCCTTAACAGCCCCACAAATGTCATATGACAATAATTTTTTTTTCTGTTGCTGGGAATTGAACCCAAGGCCTTATGCTTGCTAGGCAAGTATTCTACCACAGAGCTAAGCCCTCCCCCATCCTCACATAAATGTAATTTATAATAGCCTATGAGAAATAATTTATGACATGTAACTATAAGGGTGTTGTGGCTCTTCCTTATATCCCCAATTTAATTTTTAATATTTAAAAAAATTTCAACAATAAATTTCTTCTCAAAAAAAAAGTCAAAAATCAAAGAAAAGTGGCTGGAGATGAGGGACGGGAGTAGAGCCAGGCAGGGTGAGGCCTGTGGGTAGGAATTTGGAATGGAAGATGAGGTTGAATCTGAGTGCTTTAAAAATGTCTTCTTTTGCATATTACTTCACTGGAGAGATTATTGATAAGTGATTAATTACATTTAATACATTTTGGCTTTTCTTTTTTTTCTTTATGTATATTTTTTGAGACAAGATCTCCTTCTGTAACGTAGGCTGGTTTTGAATTTAGCAATCCTACTGCCTCAGCCTCCCCAGTGCTGGGATTACAGGTATGCACCACAAACATCCAGCTAATTTTTGTGTGGTGCTGAGAGATCAAACCTAGGGCCTCTGCAAGCCAGGAAAGGGCTCTGACCACTAAGCTTTGCACCGAGCACCATTTCTGCTCTTATTTCTGAGGGAAAATGAAGAATATAATGCATTGTGATTACAATGGAGGCCTGTTATCAAGAAGTATTCTCAAACCTCTACACAAAGCTTTTTTCAGACTTCTCTGATGGCTTTAACATTTCTGCCTTTAGGTGACTGCAGTTCTTTCTTATGAATCTTCTTCTCTCCTCCTGAAATAGAATATTTAATAGTTTTTTTTAAAAGAAAGTACTAATAACAACATTATTGCAGTAGAACATTTGAAGAATGTGGGGTTATTGACATGAAACAAGTGGCTATCTGAATGTCTGGGTTGGCCCACGATAATTGATTGTCTAATCCCAAAGTCAGTCTATGTGGTGACTGGTCACCTTTCTTTGCCTGCATAGTACGAGGAAAACTAAGAAAATGTTTGTGTGTGGCTGGGGAAAGATTAGGATCATGGGTCCACCCAGGAACTAAAAAAATTGACAGATCAAAGTTTATTCCAGACTTTGTAGATCTCTTAGTGTGTAGTTTTCGAAATTGGATTTGATCCCAGCACTCCCAGATGTTGAGGCAGAATTGCAAGTTCGAGCTCAGTCTGGGCAACTTAGCAACTTAACAAAAACCTGTCTCAAAATAAAAAATGGGCTGGGGATGTAGATCAGTGTGGAGGCGTGGGGTTGATTCCCAGTACCACTCCACACACACACACACCACACATACAAGCACGTGCACACAAATGGATTTGTTATTAACTTTGGAGAGATGTGTTTCTCATTTAGGCATGACAGTGTCTTAGATCTTTGAATACGATAAAGGAATTAGCTTTTTTCAGAGTAGCATTCATGTGCTTTGACACAGCTACAAAGTCATTTAGGAGTTCTGCCTAAGAGACTTTTTCAGCAAGCAGAAAGGTCTTAGAGAATCAAGCTAAAGTTAATTATTATGATGTGCCATGTCTATCACCTGGTATACTAATGTGGCACACATAGAGCATTTTTAGCCTCAATTTTATTTCTTCTAGTCTTATTTATTTTTTTGGAATTCTTTTTTTGTTTGTTTGCTTGAGACAGAGTCTTGCTCTGTAGTCCAGGCTGGTCCTGAACTCACTATGGAGCCCTCACTGGCCTTGGACTCACAGCAATTCTCCTGCCTCAGCCTCCCCAGTGCTGTGATTATAGGCGTGCACCGCCATGCCCGGTTTATGTGGTGCTCGGGAATCGAACTTAGGTACTTAGTGCTTGACTTAGTGCTTACTAGGCAAGCACTTTAACCGTTGAGCCATTCCTCCAGCCCCTGGAATTCTTTTATGATATCATTATTGCATGTTCACTGTCTACTGCTATCATACACACTGAAGGTACTAAAGCTCCTAAGAGTAATGTGATATCATAGGATGAGCATTGGTTGGTCAGAAAAATGTGTTAGGGTTGTTACCCATGATGAATGTGGTACAGCTCCATAATTCTGGGAAAGAATTAGAAAGAGACACCCGTGTGAAAGCACTTTGGAAAATGTTTTTAATGAAAATAGAGGAAATAGGTGATATAACAAACCATGCATATTCTAAATTGTAACAGTTGAAGGAGTCCTTTTCTGCTGTGTTATCCATAACTTGAACCTGTGAAGTAAATGTATTTGTATCTGGCTGGGCATGGTGGCATATGCCTGAGGCAGGAGGATCAGAAGTTCCAGTCCAGCCTGAGCTACATAACAAATTCAAGACTAGTGAGACTCTGTCAGAGAAAAAATAAAAACAGAACAGCAAAAGATATGTTTGTATCTGTTATCATTTGAACGACTATGAGTGATAAAACAATGTATGAAAATTCTTCAAGAAGCCTTTACCTTGTCACCCAGGTTACATTGCGTTCTCAATATGGAAATCACAGTAGTACTTTTTTATACACTTCTAAATTTCTCTCTTTATAGTTTATTAAATCTACTGTTTTAGTTTTTCCTTTTCCCATACTGATTTTCATTTGGTATAATAGTTAATATTTTCTAGAGTCATTGCCATACTTTCTGAGATTAACAATAGTTTGGAGTTATGCTACTTTCTACTTGTTGTTTAACCTAAAATAAGAGGATAGTGACTAACTTCGATGATAAAAAATTCTGAATTTTCCTCCTAAGTTGTCTTATGTGTGGTCTTTGAAATCATTGCAAATGCTTTCCTTTTGCTCTCTGTCATTAACCTTGGCAACAAGCCACAAAACTGCACAAAGTAAAGAGCACTCTAAGGAGTAAATGGAGTAATTGGACCAGACACAATAACAATCCATAATTTCTACCGTGCATTTACTTTTTCCATGCTTCTTTTTCTGGTATCTGGAGCTGATAAGGCCATGCACCTGTCACATCATTGATAGAGCTACATACAGACTTATGTGAGGGCATTGTAAGAGGAGACTTATACCTAAAAGTGGAAAATACATCTAGGAAGCCTACTTGAAAGATCAGTGTCTCATGATGACGTTAATCTCATAAAGAAGTTATTTTTATCTTTTCCAATAAATAATGTAATCACATGAGGAAGAGTCATGGAACAGACAAGGAAAACCAATGATAGTTTACCACCTTAATATAATTACTATTGGAATTTTAGTATTCATATTTTAGTCTAGTTTTATGTGTATACATATCTTTACTTGGGAATCACTGTCATCAGCATGTGTATAACCTTTTGTAGTCTGATATGTCCTACTTTATAGTATAGAATAAGGATTCTTTTCATGTGTTTATATTAGGCAGAGGCTTTTTGAGTAACATGCTAAGTATGCATCATCTGCTGTAGCTGTATTTCAATAACGCCATATAAAATTTAGCATGTCAAGCAATAATTTAACTGACAAATCATTATCTTTTAATAAGGGAATTAATTTCATTTTTCTAAGAGTTGTGTTGTTTCCCATGACTTCTGGAAATGGTTTGGTTTTGCCAATGAACAGACTCCATCAGAGACTGTTTCCTAGTTTTCATGATGGTGGGTAGTGCTACTCACCCAAAATGTATGATTACATGATATGGTATTGAGGGTGCTTCCCAGAAAAAGATAAAAATATATCGATACTTAGTTGTAATGTTCCATTTATATCTACATTAAGACATAATGTATTAAAATACTGTAGAGATTTGTCAGCACATTGTTCTAAGCTATTGATGGTAAGACAAATACCAGTCTCGCACCATTCCTCGTTCCTTGAAAATCACTGTGTTTCTAAGGTGTTTATTTTGTTTTTCACCTCGGTTCTACCCAGAGCACTTTTGTTTGAGTGGCTTGTTGCTCACCTGGTTTATACTGTTCCACTCTAAAATCGAGGTTGGAGATTTCATTCTTGGTTATTTGGCATGCTGGCTAGGTTTCTTAATCCAAATTTGATAGTTGTGCCATTTTTTGAATGTCAACTTAGGCAGTGCGATATGATGCTTTTGAATTTTAATTTGCCAACTTGTCCTTGGATTGACAACAAGTTCCATCTGTTCTTGATAATCTATTTTGTTACATAAATATAATTGGATCTTTTGTTACCTTTGTAGCAGACTTAGTTCTTGCCTTTTGAGTATCAAGCTGCTTTAGGTAGCTTTGCTTTTTGTAATTAACTTGTTATAACTCATAATTTTTCATTTATCTTTTATATGTTTTCTGTGGCTGTTATTTTTCATGTAGCATAATACATAAGGGCTTTTGATGATTTTCACAACTAAATTTGAGCGTATTTTGACATTAGTTTTGTCATTTGGGTTTGTTTTGTGTCTTTCAACATTAAGTTCCCACCTCATTCTGTTTAAAAATTGGCACTAGGAGATTGATTATTCATTATTAGTTTGGTAATTGTGACATGTTAAGTCCAGTTGGTTCCAGTGTGATACTAGTATGGTCAAGTCGCTTTTGTCCCTGGTGGACTTGTCATCTTTGCTCCTTTCTAATGCAACTTTTGCATGTACAAGAAATTCTGCAGTTCAGAAGTGGGGACTGGATGTCAGTACAGAGGAACCAGTACAAATCTGTTAACATTGTTGACCCTTTCATGAAAATAATGCTCTCGTGTGTGTAAGAACTCAGTAAATGTTGAATGTCTAACAGGGAGGGCTAAGTGAGTGAAAATATTACCTGCCTCATTTATTTGTTGTGAGAATTAAAAAAAGTAACATGTTAGAAAACCTTATCAAATGTTTTTAAAATGGCAATGACTATTATTTTTATTTTTATAATTTGTTTTTTGCAGAAAAGAGAAAATTAGTCAAAATGACCATTTCTTTGAAATTCAGTGATTTCAAACTATGCTTAAGTAACAGATCACATATGTATATATGTTTTAAAAATTACTTCAGTTACTTATTCCCTATATTCTATCCCCTTTCTCTCCTTTAGGCCATTTGAATTAATTGGCCTTTAGCAATTAATCTGTAGCTTTATTAAGAGCCAGCATGTCAACTAGAAGGTTCTATGTGTTACATTTGAATCACATTTTTTGTTTGTTTGTTTGTTTGTTTTGAGATAGCGCCCCACTAAGTTGTTAAACTGCCTGGGCTGAGCTCCATTTTGTAGTTCTGCTTCAACCTCCCTAAGTGCTGAGATTATAGATCACAGGGACTGACAGTTGTTTTCATTAAATTTTATCAGCTGGAGTCTTTGATGCTCCTTTTCCAACTAAATGGGCAAACTCAGTCCATCTGAATATTTGGGTCAGTCCTAAACAAAGGGACAGGTGAGTTAGAGCAGTTTCCTTTGCCCATCAATCTATCAGCCTAAGGTTTGTTGGTCTGCTACAAACTTAACCAGTGACTAACTGTACTTGTGCTTTAAGGTCAGGATCTTACCTTTAACCTTGACAGCCTGGGCTTCTGGCTTGGTTTCCTGATTTATATCCCTTTCCCTATATCTTGAATGCAAACACATTTGATTAAGCAAAATTATGAAAAGCCTTCTTTCTGTGGAAACAGAAACTTACCTCCTTTTACTCCCATGGACTTTTCTTCAGCTCATAGGAGCCTTTGATAACTGAAGCGCCACCAGATTGTTCCCACCACAACTTGCACACGTGTGCTGGCCTGTGTCTAAGCTAGGTTACCTTGGGCCTCACTTTATGCAGAGTCATCTATGCCTCTGGCCATGCTGGGTCAGCGCCTTCTCCTGTACCCCATGTCAGCCTGGAGGCTCCAGTGTGTTTGGAGACCGAAGCCAAAGTCACCTGCAATTATCAAGCTTCACTTTTTATTATGGGGTTAATAGGAAATATTCACATACACATGCACACATACTCACACTCATACACTTACCCTGCTCCGCCCCCCCCCCCAAAAAAAAAAACAAACTAAATTCACTAAGAAGTTAAAAGAACTTGGCTAATGTGATATGAAATATATTACTCTTCATGAATAAACATGAATTATTTCCTAATATCAGTTGATAAAAATGATTCTGAAGGTGTTCCTATAACATTTTGACAAAAAAGGGTATGCTGGTTTATTAAGAAACGGAAGTTTTAAATCCTCACTGACAGTCTTTCCCTGTTACCTGTCCTTGAAGGAAGTTTGTTAGCTCTGAGGAACATGTCAAGGGACTGGTGTGTGCTGGCAGGCGCTATGCCCCTGAGCTCTTGATACACTCCCAGTCCTGTAACTCTCTTGATTGTTGTTTTGGAATGGAAGGTTTTTTTGTCAGTCTTGAACTGTGCCTACCTTGACATTAATATAGAAATGGCTCTGTTGGCTTCTCTGTGGCCTTACCAGATAGGAGAAGCAGCAGCTGCCATCTTACTTTAAGTGCAGCAGCTATGGACCGTGTGGCATGCTGGGCACGTGATGCAATTGCTTCGTGTGGGATAGGCATGGGACCATAGGGAAGCCCTTGCTTTTATCACAGCAGGGCCGGCGACAGTGCAGTGGTATAGTGAAGAAGATTGCGTGAGGGATCAAGGGCAGAGTTCTGAAGTCAGGCAGCCATTGTGCCTCTGCTCTCGTGTGCTCCCAGCAGCCTGGATTCTAGAGCAATGGCATGAAGACTCTGGGGCAGCGGTGCCGTGCCAAAGTGTATCTCTCAGTAGGAGCTGGTGGAAGCTGGTTGATGACAATGGTTGGTGAGGCTGGGGAAAAAAAGGAATGCTTCTACACTGATGGCGGGATTGTAGTCTGGCTCAACCACTCTGGAAGGCAGTTTGAAGATGCTCTAGGAAGCTGGGACTAGAAATCCCACTTGACTCAGCTATAGCTGTCCTAGGCATTTCACCAAAAGAGCTAGTCATCATACATTGAAGCATGCATATCCCTGTTTATGGCAATACAAATCATAATAGTTAAATCCTGGAAACAAGGTACATGCCCATCAAAAGAAGAATGGATGCAAAAATGTTGTGTATATGTACAATGGAATATTATGCAGCTATAAGTAAAGACAGACATGAAGCATTTGCAAGAAAATGGGGTCACCCTGAGTCAGTAATGTTCAGTGAAATGGACCAGACACAAAAGACTAAGTATTGCATGGTGTCTTTCACATGAGATTGCCATAAATGCATGTATAAAAGATGTTAATGTAAGAGAGTGGGTATGAGGATGGGAGAGGGACTGCTAGGAGAGGAAAAGAGGCCCTGAGAGTGGGGGAGGGCAGGGAGGGAACAGGCAGCTTGGAGCGGAAAAGGGGTCAGAAGTGATACGCATGGACACAGATTCCCCCCCGTGGGGTGTAATTAGCATGTTCTTGAGCCTGTGGTCAGTAACAAAGGAGCAGAAAAAGCTGGTCGAGGGCCCACTCCGATTCTCTAGCTCACATTCCCTGTTTTTAATTGACATAAGATTTGTACTTATTTATGGGATACAGTATTGTAATTTGGTACGTGTATGTAATATGTAATGATCAGGTCAGAGTAATCTGCTCTTTCATCTCCTCAAATATTATCTTTCTCTGTGCTGAGAACCATCAGGCTCTTCTCTCGTTGGTCTGGAATGTATAATAAGCTGTTTTACTTGGCGGAAGCCCCGCACTGTCATCAGCACCAGCACTCCTCCCTCCCTCAGCTGTCAGAAGGTACCTGTCAGGTATTGTCTCCTTGTCCGTCCTCTGCCCTTCGCTTCCTGTCCTCTAGCAATCTCTGTCTTCTGTCTTGGTGTGACCAGTTTTCTCTTTTAGCTTTTTCTCTTCCCTTCATCTCTGCTTCTCTCTTCAATTTGTTTTCTTTTGCAGCATGGCTTTTAAAAAATGAGCCTGTATGTAAGAGTCACAAAGGTGAGAGTTTAAAATTTCAGGACAACCCCTCAACCCTGTGAGCCTTAGTTTGCTCATTTGTAAACTGGAGTTAATCCTTGGTCACCAGGCTATTAAGATGCTGATGGTGCTGTAAATGTCCTGCCTTTAGGAATTCTTGGGACGCATTAGATTCTTTAACAGTTTTCTCTCTCTTCTCCCTCCTGCTTTCTTTTTTTCTTTTCTCACTGATTTTTCCAACTTTTATTTTCTTTTCTCTCTTCTGGGTAATGTCTAGTGACTATAATTTCTTGTTGATCACCTCAAGGTAGCAATCATTTCTTTGGTGAGCTCTTGTTTATAAACGTTCCACTTTGTTCTTGGCTTCTTTATCTGTGAAGCGGAGATAAGAGTACCAATGCCAAAGAATTGTTATGACGTTTATAACAGATCACACACACACACACACACGCACGCACATGCATGCACACACACTTATCTCCTTGATTTTCCATCTGAAATTGTCAGCATTGTGGTTATATGATCAAATGATGCTCTGGTTTATGTTAGATTGCAAAAGTCATGACTGAGATTATTACACTTTCTGGACCAACCTGAATAAAATGATTTCTTAATTTTTGTTCTCTGTTGGTATGTACATGAGTGTGATTATATTTCTTTTCTGTTTGTCTTTGAGGACATGGCCATACTTACTGATTTCCCCTACTTATCTGATAAAGTAGCTTGCCAATTCTTAAGTTTTCTGTATACATTGTTTGGCATATACCATTAACCTGGACACACCTCGACTTATACCAGTGGGTTTTAGCAAAACCCTGAAAGTGATCAGATACACCTACACATTATGTTTAAACTCTAAGGGAAAAGCTCTTTATTCTGCGGTGGTATGCTTAATTTGAAGTAACTTGTAAAGATTTAATTGAGATGACAGAGTTCCTTAGGTAGGCTAAAAAAGGTGTTTGGTTAAATAATTTTTCATGTTTTAAAAATTGAATTATCATAGTTAAATAAGAAAAAGGAAATAAAAAGTATTTGTGACTCTCACTTTTTTCCCTAGATAAAAATGAATTCTTACATAAGTACTAGCTGCATATACCTTTGCTTAGAAAACTAATTTTGTTTATATTGAAACCAAGTTCTGTGTGATAAGATAGGGAAAAAAAATAAAGTTTGGAGGTAAATGCGAGAGGGGGAAGTACATTTTAAAACAAGCCTGTTTAGAAAATGAACTTTATTTCTGTGGCTGGTGGTCAAACTCAGCACCACGTTCCTGTGTGGACTACCCTTGAGCTGCCTCACAGCCCTTGGTTGAGCTGTGGAAAGGAATCTTTTGAGTCCTTCGTGTGTTAGAACCTAGAACATGTGACAAAAATTGAAGTAGATGGCTTATGGTGACTAAGAAAGCCTTGTTTGTTGTTTGCCAGCCAGAAGAATCAACCAACTGCAAACCGTAAAACTCAGGATGTTAAATTGTAGAAATAGAGTCGTAGAAGAACAGATAAATATCCTCCACAGTCTAGTTAAGTTCCCTGCCCTCGTATATCAGACTAGATACTGGTATTTAAGTTGTTTTCTGTACATTTTGATGAGACCATATTCTTTATTTAGTGAAAAAAAAAGTCCTGCTTCCAAATCCAGCCACCTTTTTGCTATTTCTTTTTTGGAATATCAGGTAGGTTTATTTGCACTCTGCATGATTTTTCCAATTGTAATTGGATCTTCTAAAATAAACTTTAATGATGAAAATATTTGCTCTTGAACTGTAAGTTCAAATCCCTTATGTTCTTCTGACTCATTTTGAGGTGGTAGCGGACTAAATGTTGCCCTGTGGAAGAATGATGTGGTACATCTCTACAACTCAGGTCCTGTGCATAAAGTGGATAATCCAGCTGCTGAGTGCATACGTGGTTTAAAAGTTTCTGATGTAGTGATGTGTAGTAGGAAAATAAAACAATATGCTTTCTAGTTCTTGTCCTTTTTTGGGAGGACACATTTGAGTTGAGCCCTGATGATTGAGCCATGGCCTGTGAGAATGTCCTGGAAAGAGTATTCCCAGAAAAGCAAGTAAGAAAGCACTGAGAAATAAGCGGGCAAGACAAGAGCAGTATAGCCAGATAGAATAAATAAAAAAGAGGACCACCAAAATAGGCAGAGAGGTGTGGAGCCGAGGAGTTCAGAGTAGAAATTTGGGACTTCTCTCTTATTTTAGTGAGAGTGCTTTACACAACTTCAGGTAGAAAGGTGGCATGATATGGTTTGTATTTTGAAGATACCTTGGTTGCTATGGACAATGTGGGCTGTACTCTAAAGAATGGAGAGGAGAGGCTAGTGAGAAAGCCTTTACTAGGTTCTGGGAGAGCGATGACAGTGGCTTGGACTGACAAGTGACAGTTCAAATAGTAATAGCAGATTTGGGAGAGAGATGATAGGGCTTACTGAATAAAGGTTGTGTTATGAAAAGAGAAGAATCAAAGAGGTTGCAATATTTGGGGCTTTGAGGGAAATTGATTTTTGGAGGGATTGGGATCAGTATTCAACTTTGATCCTATTAAGATTGCTGTACATATAGGGCATCCAAATGTCAAGTTGAATATATTGCATTATTGAATACATGTGTTTGGATCACAGGGAAGATGTCTGGGCTGGTAAACTTTTGAGAGTCAGTAGCATTTAATTGGTGGAAGCCATGGAACTGGATGCATTCACTTATGAAAAGAGAAAATTTAGACAAGGCTGATAAGGAAAGAGCCTTGGGACACTACAATTTAGAGGCTAAGAAAAGATGATTTCTCCAAGGAAACTGGGGAATGTCAGTCGATAATTAGTAAGAAAAATAGCAGCATGAGTCTTTGTTCTCTAGAAATTTGTTTCAAATGTTTCTGGAAGTCAAGTAAGATGTAAAAATTGACAATTGGTTAGAGTTAAGTCATTGATAACTCAGATATTGAGCTACTCTACTAGCTTAATTGGTTGGAGTGGGGTGAGGAGAGAATGCTGATGTAAGGAAGCAGAAATAGTGGAACCAATAAAGCATGTAATGTGCTGAATCTGGGCGTTACCAAGATGAAGTAGTTATTTTCTGACTGCAGTGTTTGTTTATTTATTTATACAAAATAATAGTTTGAACGAGGTCAAGGAACTGTGAGATCATGGAGTTGGATGGACTACCTTTGGGAATTTGGACTTGCCGAGATTGTTGATGGTACTACTAGGGATGAAGGGGAGATTGAAGTTTATGGGTGGTTATTAGCGGATGAGACAGTCTGTCAGGATAGCAAAACTGGAGCTGAGGGGTGCTAATGACTCTTGACAGGAGCTTTAAAGAGGACATGGTTTTTAAAGGAGAAAAGAAGAGACAGGTTAGAGATTGCACTAGGGAGCAAGGAAGAACCTCACCCCTAGGCACTAACTTGTATGTGGTGGGGAAGAAAAACAACTTTACTTAAGAGCACTTCAGTAAAAGTCATGTCCTTGGAGGATAGGTTGGAAAGGATTTAAAAGGCTGAGGGCATATGTGAGTTTTCTAAAAATAAAAAAAAACTTCATTTTTGTATATTTATCAAGGTGCTCTGTGCCAGAATCATCAGTTTTCGGCCCCAAACACACATAAAGTCACCAGATTGTCACTGTAACCCTTGCTATAGGTATTATTGACCTCACTTTGTGAATGAGGAAATGGACAAGGTAAGGAACTTGCCTGTGGTCACACATTTGAAAGGATCAGGGCTGGATTTGAACCTTTGCTCCAGCTGGAGAGTTTGAGGCGTAGCCACCCTCCTGTACTGTCGCTATTGGATGGTGCCGCACACTGTAGGTCGGGTGTGAGTGATGCAGTGTGAGCCTAGAGTCGTGAACATCCTCTATATTTGTGACCAAGGAATAACTTGAAGATCTTAACTGGCTAGTCTTACGGGGGTAGAGAATTTTTCAATGGGATAAAGAAAATTTTGTGGTACTTTGTGACACCCCCGCGGGTGGTGGGGCACTGTACTCTCTGCCTGACCTCTTATGACACCCGACACTTCTTCCTTCACTCTCTTCACACACTCTGCTGTCATACAGCAGATTCTGTTTGCTGCTGCCATCAACTTCCCTTGGCAAAATTCCAATTACATGGTTTGATTTTCATGCCATTTTCATCTTTGTTCACTTGGGCAATGAGAAGTGTTATACATCAGTCACTTGTCCAACAGCAAGAATGAAGTTTGCTTGATTTTATTTTATTTTTTGAGACAGGGTCTTCTTCTATAATCCAGGCTGGTCCTGCACTCACTGTGTAGTACAGGCTGCCCATGAACACATGGCCTCAGCCTTCCATGTGCTGGGATTACAGTTGTGTACCACCAAGCTTGGCTTCTGTGGTGCTAAGGAATTGAACCCAGGGTCTTGTGCTTGCTTGGCAAGCACTCTAACCACTGAGCTATACCCCTTGCCCCCAGACCCTGCGTATCTATTTACTGTCCTCTTTTTATTTTATTTTTTTAAACTTCCTATCTTCAGATTTCTCTGGGTGAACAGTCGAGATCGTTTTTGTGTTTATTTGTATACTTCAAGTCTGGAGGCCTTCAGGCTTTTAGAGAGCTCACCCATCCTCCAGGTGGACATACTGAGGTGGCTTCTGTGAGAAGCTGACATTTGCAGAGGCGTGACTCCTGAGTTCTTCAGCACTGAGTAACCATATCTTCTTTTAGGTTTTCCATCTCCTTAATAAAACTTTGGGCCACCCCCTTACTTTATTTAATAGGAGAGAGACATTGGGCATTCTAACACTTTGGTGAGAAAAAGAAAAATTGTCTATCCAATTTCTTCAAAATATCTCTACCAATAATATTTGGCCTTACCTTATATGGCCTGAGGATGAGTGATTAGGGCTGATAGTTGAAAAGCCAGTTTGGTCACCTCTGAGTAAATTCCTGTGGAGATATGTCTTGTTAACATTCTTGAGGCTTTTAGTTGTTATGAGACAATGAGAAAAGCCTTTTCCTTGTATAACTGCCATTGTTTTAAAATATGAACTGATAACTAATGTGATTTAATAGTAAATATTTCTGTTCAGTGGGGTTCCATCATATAGAAGCTCTGATCAGCAAAGAAGAATTGTTTATATTACAGAAATTTAAGTCTGAAGACTTGTGACTCAGCCCTGTTTCTGCCGGTAACTGTATTACTTTAGATAAATCACATATTTTTCTTGACCTAACCTTTAGAATGAGAGCATTCAATAAATGACTTCATCCAAGATTTCTTCAGACTCTGCATTTATGAATCCATTTCTAAGGCATTCCTATTTGTAGAACCATAGCACCCTAAGAGACTGTCAACCTGCTGTGTGTGGAGGTGGGACCTGCAGAAGAGAGCCAGTAATATACAACAGTATTTCATTGCATATTGTTCCATTTCACCCATTCATTTCTATATCAGTAATTCATTTACTTAACAGTTACTGTGCTAGTTACTTTTATGAATTTAGCCATTGCACTGAACTCTCATGAAAATAGGTACTTCCTTTTTCTCAAGTAGAAAAGACACCACAATTTGAGAAGCTGTAATCCTACAGATAGCAAATAAAATAATAAATGTAGCTTCTTAGTTCAGTTCCTAGTACATTAACAAATATTAATTCCCTATTGACACAAAGGTCTGCTAAGCTACTTGATCATGTCCTGGGAGCTACACTAATTATATCATGTTAATGCTAAATTTTTGGTGATTTGTGGGTAACATAGCATAATATCAATGTCATAAGTCCGTGTGGTTCTTTGTCTACTAATATGCCATTCTGACCTCCTATATGAGTCAATTTCTTCCTATTGTATGGTGCTACAGGAACTCACTATTTTTTTTAATAGACATTACTAATTTTCATTGATGCTAGTGTAGATATTTGAATATTCATCACTTACTAGGGAATATTCTGAATGAAATGATTTAAGTTCATATTTCTGTTGCATCTGTAGTTTCCCAGTATTTCTCAAACACCTCAGTGTTTCTGTGTTCAAGTGATACATTATGTTCAAATATTAGAATTAGCAGATATATGTACAATTTAGAGATCAGCAACTTGTAGAAAATTCTAGGAAGCCCTGTGTTTTCTGGGTAACAAAAGAGGCATTTACATTGTTGTAGGCGATTGGACAATAGAATGTGCTGCGTTTTTCATCACTCAACATGGTATTCTGTGTACATGGGTCAGTTTTGCACAATTACCAACAGGGCAGCTCTCAAAATTGTTAGATTGTTAGAACCATGTCTGTCTGCATACAGGTTAGGCCTTTCAAAGCTGAAGTCTCCTAGAAGCTCTCCTGTACGTAGCTAACCTTTGCTCACTGGAATGACACAATAAGAGACTGCTTGGAAGAGGGACCATGTTAGAGTCTCACCAGCAGAATTGCAGTGGTGGTAGAGCTTGTTGTTCCATGTTCACGCTACAGATGTATTGTTGCTGTCACTTAGGTTTATGCCAGTTCCCCCTCATTTCCTTTGCTGCTGTTCTAGTTCAAATTTTAAGTTATTTATTATTATTATTATTTTGTGGCATATCCTCAGCACATTTTTATTTTTTTATTTTTGAAACAGGATCTCACTAAGTCACCAAATTGCCATGGCTCAGCTCAAACTTGTGCTCCTCTCTCCTCAAGCCTTCCATAGTGCTGGGGTTACAGCCACACAGCATGGCTGTTTTAAGTTATTTAATACTTGAACGATTCTAATAGTATCATAATGATATAGACTAGTAAGGAGTTGCCATTGCAAAGAGCAAACTCTTTCCAGGATGTTCTAACCACCAAATCTGTTTTGTTGGCTGCAGCTTTCTGGAACTTAAGAGGTAATTGGATAGAGGAAATACCTTTTTTCCTATTTACTATATTGCAAAGTAGTGCAAAGAGCTCTGTCCTAATTGTTCCATTACTGCTTAAAAAGAAGCTGGTTAATGTGCTTTCATTCCTTTTCTGTTTCATAATATTAAGTATAGGAAATTTTAGTGAAATTTAGATGTTTGCCAATATCTCTGATATTAGAATATATGTTAACGACTAAACAAAATTGTATTCAATGTTGAAAGAATTTTCTCTTTGTCACATGATTTTGGTATTACTGTATAGATTTTATATTCATACTTATTACTTACAAGTTTTATTTTCAGGCCTTAAGATTTAACTTTAAGACTGTAATATTATTGCTTTCTTTCAACATGTATCTTCTAATACTTACGTTTTAAAGTTTCTCTTTTTCTAGTACTGCTACCTGTTGTTAAATCTTGTTGCTTATCATTACAGTCTTATATGTTGTATTTGTCTTTTTATTTATTTATTTATTTAATTTTTTGTCTTTATCGTAGTCCTGAACTTTACTGTTTAATCCCTGACTCAATGCTATTGTCTGTTAACTAATGATACAAATACTAACATTTGTATAGATCCTCTTAAGCTGGAGGATGAACCGTTGTGTTTTCTTTTTTGAGTCTTCTGATCAGCTCACCTTATTTCTATTTTAAAGATGATGAAAGGGGTAAGGGTGTAGCTCAGTGGGTACAGGGCTTGCACCCCAAGCAAGCATGATTCCCAGTACCACGTTAAAAAAAGTAGCTGGGTGTGATGGCGCATTCCTATAATCTCAGCACTTGGGAGGCTGAGGCAGGAAGATTGCTATGAATTTGAGGGCAGCTTGGGCTCCATAGTGAGTTCAGGACCAGCTTGGATGACAGAGTGAGACTCCGTCTCAAAAAAAGAAAAAGAACGAAAAAGACAAGCGAGACAGAGAGTATCAGAATATGATTGATAGTGTAGACTTGAGCCAGGACTTTGCCCTTCCAATCCCACGTTCTTTCAGTTTTGCCCTTCTGCTTGTGTTAGGTGTTTTTCAACTTTCTGTTTTCATCGTTATCAGATTTTTTCCCTGCTGTGTCACTTGGAACACATCTTCACTGCACTCTCTGTCATCTCGCCCTTGCTTACCTTAACATTTCGAAGCTAGGCCACCTGATTCATGCACATTTCTCATTAAGCCAGATCCTGGGACAGAGCCTGGTGCTAAATCCCCCAGCCTTCCTGAGCTCCAGAGGCTCAGAAGACCAGCATTATCTTATCGTTTTAATTTTTTCATCTCTAGTACTCAGTACAAGCATAAACTTATTTTGCTGAATGAATTAAATCTTTATTACTGGCCCATCAATAGCTTTATTCCAGGAACTGAACTTTTGACCCTGCCTGTGTCTCAATTCCAGTAATTTGTGCTGTGTCTTGCTGCTCTCTGTGCCTTAGTTACCGCCTTTGTTTACTGCTTAGTTCATCATTAAACTTTCTCTTGAAATAACATGAGCAACAGAACAACACTTGTGTTCACAAAATGTTTAGCACAGACCTTGTGTGTGTGTGTAATATATATATATATATATATATAGCAATCTTTTATTAATAAGTAGTTTCCTAGTATTCAGGACAGTGATTAATTCATGTCAGATCTTCAATTAATATTTGTTAATGACTCTGTACATTTTTGTTGTAAATCAGAATAGACCTTTGTGATTGAGTCTCTGACATCTGCTGATGTTTATCAGCCTGAGGCTGTCTGCTGAGACTTCTGCCTGGTGCTTGGGTTTATATTCCTGATGCTCTTGCCTGTTAATATGCTATCCATTCTGACTTCCCGTGTGAGTCACTTTGTTATTTTGTATGGTTCTGGGTTATTTTGTATGATCCACTATTTGTCAAGATCCCCCGAGTCTACTTGATCTTTTGGTCTTGTATCTAATGTGATTAAATGTTTACCAAGCCCATGTAGAATTCTTTAGGAGAATTCAAAGCTATGTGTGTGTGTGTGTGCGTGTGTGTGTGTGTAGGCAGGTAGGTATATATTTATTTATTTGAGATAGGGACACTCTGTATTCCAGGCTGAGCTCAGTACGCATTCCAGATTGACCTGAATCTCACAGACATCCTCCTGCCCTCACCTCCCAAGCACTGGGATAACAGGTGTGTGTGGCCACACCTAGCTAATCTTTATATGGTGCTAGATAATCAACCCAGAGGCTTATACATACTAGGCAAGTGCTTTAATCACCCAGCTACAGCCCCACCTCCTGTATTTTTTAAAAGTTGATTTTCTAGCTGGTCCCAGCAGTGTAAACCTATAATCCTAACACTTTGGAAGGCTGAGGCAAGAGAATCACAAGTTTGAGCCCAGCCTGCACAATTTAGCAAAGCTGTCTCAAATGAACAGTAGAAAGGAGTAGGAGATGTGGTTTAGTGTGAAGGCCTGTGTTCAATCCCCAGTGTCACACAAAAGCCAATTTCTGTCTATGTTTGTAGTAATTGTTTTCACCCACATATCACTATACCTTTGACAAAAGAATGTCAGAAACGTAATAGCAAAGTGATCATTTTGATCTGCTTTCTGCATAGCTGCACTTTTTTTTTTTATTAAGTGAACTATAGAAGAAGAGAGAATAAAAAATACTGTTGGTTGAAATTTTCATTTTTTAAAAAAATTTCAGATAGAATTGAGCCATTGCAACCCTAAAGCCATGCCAGGGTTTTGGACAGTATAAAATAATATGCCTTCTCATTGAAGTTGTAGTCAACTTGTTGTGCCATACCATATTAATGTTCTAAGTTTCTTATAGAGCTGTATTTGAATTAGAGTCCGGTGGCTGGACTATAGTTGAGAGCACATACTAAGCACTGTGAAACCCTGAGTTCAGTCCTCGCTTCAAAAATTTGCAAAAAAGAATCCTCCCTCAATCCCCCCACTACCATACACTGACTTGTGACACTAAAGCATATAATAATATGCTTCTGACCATTTTGTGAGTGTTGGTACAACAACTTTATAGTGTCAACAGCTAGACTTATTATTTTTGTTTTATACTATGCTTGTTTTATACTCTCAGAATTTGCCATCAAATATTGTACTTTCAAAAGAAAATAATTATGAGATAAATATTCTTGAATATAGCTTTCAATTCCATGTGCCACCTCCGATAGTCATATTTGCTGCCAAAGGAAGGAGGCTGCCTGAAAATACTGTTTTGCATCCTCTTGTACTCAAGTCATTTCTTAGCCTCTATTTCACCGTTCATTTTGTAGTAATTTGAATTGGCAACTCCTTGTCAGACTTCACAATTATTATCTGTCCGATTTGATTGTGTTTCCTTAGAGCAAAGAAGAAAGGTGTGACTGTAGTGATCTGTCTAGACATACTTTCTGCTTGTCCCAAAGGGAACTCTTTCTAAAAGTATTCTGCCTGGTCAAAGGGACTGTGGATTAGGTGTTGATGTTTTGTCTAAGTGAAATAGTATTGAATAGGTAGGGGCGGGAAGGAAGAATTGACCAATTGTTTCCAAGACCCAGCTGAGAAACTGGGTCTGCAATGCAAGCTACTAATTCATCTATTAGAACTAGAAACAAAGATTTTTTAGGCACAACAGTCAAGATAATGAAATTCCAGTTAGACTTTATGACATGTTCACAATGCCATATTCACTTTTTTAAAAAATGAAATTCAGCTGGTAGTTAAGATTGAGATTTGGTTTGAAAAATAGAGGAGTCTTTTTTTTTTGCCACATGAATAGTGTCAAAACAAAAAAGAGCATACTGGACAGGTGCTTCAGCTTCAAATGTCAGAACCATTATATAGGTCCTCCACAGGGACATAACAGTGAGTTCATGTTTGTTTCAAATGAAATATTATAAATGGGACAGTCTTTCAGCACTCTGATAAGCTTTGTAAAATTTCTTAAAGTCAAGAAGTAATTTTAAGGTAGTATTTTAAAGCAAAAATAAGTATAAAATTTCTAGGGGCATACAAAAGTAGTTTGGAATAAATATAAAGAATTATTTCTCCAATTACAACAGATGCACTATTTATAACAGATACATCATCAATGAAATTTCAGAAAGTCGTTTTATTTACAGCCAGTTTTTTTTTTTCCCAGCATGGGTTATTTTTCTTTGTGACATGTTAAACATTTAAATGTCTAAACATCAGGTAGGAAAAGCATGAACTTTTGATTTTTCCCTCCAGTGCTTGTGATCGAACCTAAGGCCTTGTTCATGGTGGGCACTTGCTCTACCACTGTGCTATGCCTTCAGCCCTATAAACCTGTTTTTTTTTTTTTTCTTTTGTGGAACTTGCCATCAAACAAGGCCTTTACTGAGCTACATCTCCAGCTCTTTTTTATTTTTTATTTTGAGACAGGGGCTCCCTATGCCACTAAATTGTCTAGGGTGGGCTCCAGCTTGTGATCCTCCTGCCTCATTCTTTTGTAGTGCTGGAATTGCAGGCCTGCATCTTTGGGTATAGCTTGATTTTTATGAGCATATTATGTGGGTATGTGCCTGCATTTTAGATATGTGTACATGAGTGAATATATCACTAATCACTGTACTTTTTGAAAAAAAAATGTATTTTATCTCTGACCGTAAATTCATTGTTTGTTATTGGTATTCATATGGTATTTCTTGAATACCATTTTCTATGTACAATATTTTGTGAAGGGTTAAAAAATGATCACTATAAGGCCTAGCATTTCAGATTTGAATATACATTTGAGACACTGGTAGATCTTGTTAAAAATGCAGATTTAAAAAAAAATTATTTAGGGTTTTATTCTAGTTCAGGCTGGTCCTGAGTTCATGTGTGTGGCTTGGGCCGGCAAATCCTCCCACCTCAGCCTCCAGAATGCTGGGAATACAGGCAGGCAACACTACACCTGGCTAAAATGTAGATTTTGAGTGAGTTAATTTGGGGTGGGCCAGGCAAGGCTGTTAGGTATAGATTAGATCATTAAATAGCTGACTTTTTCCTGGAAGCATCACTGTCTAACCACATGAAATATTTAAGTAACACTTCAAGAAGTGATTGAGAGCTAAAAAAGAAATGGACAATATCGGATCTAAAAGTAAGGTGAAGTTAAGATCATTATGGATAAAAGCATGTAAGGACTGCTTTATGGCAAAGATGGGGTTTAAGGTAGGTTTCAATGCCTGGTGGTGTAGGCCTGTAATCCCAGCACTCAGGGAGGCTGAGACAGGATTACAAATTTGAGTCTAGCCTAGGCAGTTTGACTACTTAGAAAGAACAGGTTTTAAAATCAAAAATTTAGAAATGAACTGGGAAATGTAGCTCAGAGTGAAGGTCCCTGCCCGGAAAGGAGGTAGGAATTGGTGGAAAGTCATGAGGAAAGACTCTGCATTGGGAAATGTGTCATGGAAAAGATGTGGCTGCAGGAGAGGACTGACTTTTCAGGACCAGGAGAAACATTCTTTCTTTCTCTCAGTCACTCCCTCCAAGCCTGTAGGTAATAGGAATTCGGGACAAGAGGGAAAGAGAGGAAGCTCTAATTTTCTTAGTTTTCCAGGATATAGAAGTTTTCTCTTTCTATTTTGGTTATCTAAATTAATTTCAATGCTGTAATTTTTTTAGTTCTCCAGGGTATAGAAGCTTTTTTTTTCTTTCCTGTTGTATTTCTGTGTTTATTTCTAGATTAATTTTATTGTGGTCAGTAGACAGTGTGACATCAATTCTCTGAATCTGTTTTTGGTAAAGGTTATGTGTACACTCAAAAATAACATGTCTTTAATATTCTGTAAATGTCAAGTAGGTCAAGATAGTAATATTCATCAACTACTTTTTAAATCTATAGTGACTTTGTTTTGTAGGCCAGGCTTGTCCTGAACTCACAAGGTAGCCCAGGCTAGCCTTGAACTCATAGCAGTCCACCTGCCTCAGCCTCCCAGAGTCCTGGGATTGCAGGCCTTTGCCGTAACACCCAGCTTCCTTCTTAATAATAATATGTTTGTAATAATTATCTTATTTTACTTATGTGCAGTTTTCTTTGCTACTGGAGATCCAAACCAGGGCCTCATTCCTGGTAGGTAAATGCTCCACTGCTAGTTTCAGCCCCAGGCTCCATGATACTTAGCTCAGAATCTCCAACCATAACATCATGGCCATCAGTTGATTTGTTTCCATTAATTGCTATTTTTTTTACCCCCTCCTAGTTAATTGTTCACATTTTCTTTTCTGTAGTCTAATGTCTTAATGTCATTGATTTTATGCTGGATACAATGTGTAAAGACCAATAAAATCAGTTTTTTTTTGAAAGAGGGTATGAGCTCTAAGAATTGAAAATCACGGTAAATGATACAATATGGACGTGAGGACCCCTACTTGTTGCTTGTGGAGGAATTGAGTAGGGAAATACTTGTTAAAGTGATTTCAAGAGATAGTCTAATTGTAGAGTTTCTGTAGAACTGAGAGCTTGAGCAAAGTTAATTAACTTCTTGATGCCTTGGTTTCTTCTCTCTCCTTAAAATTAGATGATTGTATATATTTCCACAGAGTTATGTTAGGACTAAATGGGTTTGTCTGGAAGCACATTAAGTGTTCGATATGCGTTGGCTTTTACTTATAGAGGATTGAGAATAACAATTGGGTTTGGTTAGACAGCAGTCATTTGTGCCTTGATAATGGGTTTTTAGGGATTTGTACAAAGGAGGTTGGAGGAAGAATGAGTAATTAGAGACAATAAGAGTAGACCACTGTTTTAAGATTGATTTAAAGGGGATTAGAGACATAGGGCAACTAGCAGAGAACAAGAGGTTAAGGATAGAGTTAAGACATGATAATAATAGTGATTATAATTACAATCATCTTCACAGTAATGCTGTAAAGATGGTACTGTATTTACCCTTGTTGTGAAATGAAGACTCTGAGACATAAAAGGAAGAATGCAGTTATAAATATTTTTGTCCTGAAAATGATCTAGTAAGAAGAGAATTGACCATGTAGGTAGGCCCTAGAAGGGATGATTTCAGAAGAAAAGTTTTCAACTGGATGAGAAATGATGAACCGCAGCCCACCAATGCAGTGATTAACCTGTGATGGGGCCAGAGAGTGTGCGCTGACTTCAGCAGCGCGGCTGGCTGGCTGCACGATGGGGCGCGGGAGTGGGGAGATCAGGCTTTATTCTGATAGCTTATACTTCCTTGTTGAAGTAAGAAACAAGCACATGCAGTGAGAGTGAGGTTGAATGTTTTAGAGAAATTGTAAATTGATTGTTGGGGAGAATGATTTGATTTTTTGTTTATGAACCAAAAGTGGGTATTTGTATAGATAAAGAAAAAAAGAGAGGCTGAAAACTCAACACTTTGGGAAAAGAACTGATAAATTAACATGATGAAGCCAAGACAGGAAGAAGTGAGTCCTTTCTGTAAATAAATAAATAAGACATTAAAATATAAATTGTATCTCTAACTATTTTCTTTAAAAAATAGCACCTAATGTTAAAGAAAATAAAAAATTCTCAACTATTTTCAGCACATAGGTGGCTTTAAATTCTCCATTATGCATTTATATGACTACTGATAAAACATTTTAATTCGAAAAAAAGGCCTTAAAATTTACTTCAAATAGGTAGAGTTTGTTTAAGATTGTACATTTGAAGTTTGTGTTGATTCACTGAGGAATGTTTAACATTTGGAAAAGCAATGTTATTGAAATAGTATGAAAGTATCTCTAATTTGTCTTTAAATGATAAAGGACAAATAGATCAAGCACACAGTGGGCTAGTCTCTTTGCTGAAAGGAATGGACACCCCGGGCAGCGTGTGTGGCTTTAGTGGGAAGTGAGCGCTTGGATGTTAAAGCATGCGGAGATACCAGAGGAACAGCGGTCCCTTCGCGTCTCCCTGGTGTCCACACTGTGCATTGTAAATTCAGTCTTTGAATCCCTATGTGTTGATTCTGCTTCCTGTGGAATCCAAGTTGATTCCCTCCCATGATAATAATAATATTGTAGCTCCTCTTAAATGTGATATGAAATACCTTTCTTTTCATTTTATGTAGCAAATACATTGGTTTAAAAATGTTGGAACTTGAAAATATACACTTTTTTTGGAGCAGGAGGTGAAGTTACATTTAGTGAGTGGAGTTCTTTTCTTTCCCTTTTTTTTTTTGAAACAGGATGTGTTCCATAACTGCAAGTTTCTGTTAGAATTTACAGAAAAGTTTTTTTGAGTGTTCTCAGCTTTCTTTGACTTGAGCATGAAGGGTATCCAGGAAGGAAATGAAAAATCATGTTTTATATATGAGGTAAAAAAAGAGATTTTTTTTTGTATACAAAATGAAATGTTACTCACATGTATAATGATGGTTTGTGACTGTCCTGCTTCTGTTTTGTCCTTTACTGAGTGAACTTTTTCTTATTGCATAATTTTTTTATGGCCTAGTTATGAATGACCCACTCCGTGTTTTCAGTCATTTCAGTGAACAGGCAGCCTTCTGTTTGGAACAGAGAAACGTCTGTTAGTAAGAAACATGCAACAATAACGTGGGACTTTTTAAAAGAGTTTGCTTTGGAACTTTGTATATACTTTCATAAAGCAGCTGCATGGAAAAGCATGTGTAGATTTTTATTTCTTCAATGTTAATGTAAGGAATATTTAAAGAGCTCTCTGAGGCTTTTCAGCAGTGCCTTTTTTGGCTGTTGCTATGTAAAAATTTTCTGTACTTTAGTTTTATCGGGTGGCTAAAATGTTAGATAAAAATTTTTTAAAAAAGGTGATCCTCTTACAAGTTGTTTTTCTAATGAAACTCTTGCTTTTTAAAAATAATGCAATGTTTGGGCTGAAGGAATGGCACAGTGGTTAAAGTGCTTGCTTTGCAAGCACAAGGCTTTGCACCACAAGCACCACATAAAGCTGGGTGTGGTGGTGCATACCTGTAAACCCAGCACTAGGGAGGCTGAGGCAGGTGACCTGTGAGTCCAAGGCCGGCATGGCTATACAGTGAGTTCAGGACCAGTCTGGGCTGTAGAGTGAGACCGTATCTCCAAAAAAAAAAAAAAAAAAAAAAAAAAAAAAAAAAAAAAAAAAAAAAAAAAAAAAAAAAAAAAAAAATCATGTTAAAGAAAATAAAAGTGACATCTCAAATTATCATTTTAACACATAACTAGCTTTAAATTTTCCAATATATATGTTTTATCACTACATATAAAAACTTTTGATTTGAAAATAATTTAAAAATTGCTTTCAGTAGGCAGAATTTGTTTAACATTGTACATTGGAAATTTGTGTAGGGTTACTAAGGAAAACAAAACATTTGGAATAGTAGAGACATTCTGAAGTAGTACAAAACTATGGCTACTTTTATATTAATTTGCCAAGAAAAAAGAGCTCCTTATAAAATTCTATTTTTTCTTGATGTAGTATTCATGTGAAAATTCAACATAGAAACATGTTAAGAAGTCTCATTTACTATTACAGAATGCATACTCCATACTTAGAGAATTCTTTTTTTTTTTTTTTTTTTTTTTTTACTTTTGAGGCAGTGTCTTGCTCTTTAGTTCAGGGTGGTCCTGAACTCACTGTGTAGCCCATGTGGCCTTTAACTCACAGCAGTCCCCCTGCCTCAGCATCCTGAGTGATGGGATTACAGGCTGGTTTATGTATTGCTAGGGAATTGAACTCAGAATTCTTATTTTTATTTTGTTCCTTATATTATTAAAAAATGAGGATAGTATTGCACTGTAGAGAGTAGACGGCATTAATTCTAAATAGTGTTATATCAAAGAAAAAAGTTTTCACATTTAATGGCCTCAAATACCTATGGCGTATTTCTCAGCAGCTTTTAGATATATTTATAGTTATGAAAAAGAGTAACAGCTCAGGTTATTTTGGGTTCTACTTAGGGTAGTGAAACAAATACCTAGAACGTTTTATCCTTTCTTAATTAAAAATATTTTAAGAAGCTGGAGAATGCAGTAATAATTTCATGTGAATTTTTTTTTTTTGGTAATAATTTCATTTTCTTCTCCTACTTGTTAATAACATCAGGAAAATCAAGTAGTCTTTCATTGTTGAGAGAAGCTGTTGCATTTTAATGTGTGTGAGAATCTTCTGGATTCCTGCCGAGCATTTAGGGGGCATGTGTTCCATAAGCTGTGAGGTGATTCCAGTGTGCCTGTCTTTTGAGAAATTTATGGCAAGTGGCTTTTCTTCAGAATTAACTCAGTTTTCACTAGTACTAACATATATAATTCTCAACCCTAGTCTTAAAAGGAGTAAGACTTTGCTCTTAAGCTGAGAATGTTTTATTTTAAAACTTACGTGGAAGTGTTTTAGCTATCTTAATAGATTATAAAGTTAAATGCTGTGCCTGTAATCCTGGCACTCCGGGAATTTGAGGTAGGAGAATCATAAGTTCAAGTCCCCTCTGGGCAATCTAATGACCTAGTGAGATCCTCCCTGAAAATAGAAAAACAAAAAAGGTCTGGGAAGGTAGCTCAGTGCTAAGTCCCTGGATTTAATACCCAGAATTACAAATAAACAAACAACAAACAAGCAAATAGAGTTCCCAGGTGTTTGGATTATGCCATCGTACTTTTTATAAATAGAATACTGCATCTCCCACTTTGGCCCTTCCACCCCTCCCTCACCCCGCCTGACTCCCACTGTCACCCCCATTTGGTTCTATAGAATTCCTGTATTCTGGGTTTCTCATATTAAACCATGTGATATTTAACCTGAGTTTGGCTCACTTCACCGAGCACGATGATCTCAAGTTGTATCCATTTGCCTGCTAAGCCTCAAATCTGTGTCTTTATAGAAGAGTAGTACCCCTTGTGTACATAAAGCACATTTTTGTATCCACTGGTCTGTTGGTGGATATTTTGACATCTTCTGCAGTTTAGCTATTGTTAGTTGTGCTGCAACAAACATGGATATACTTTTATTTCTGTTATATGTTGCTTTTAACTCTCTTAGAAAGATACCCAAAAGAGGGATCACTGGATCGAATGGAGTATTTCTTTCAGCTTTTTGGGTAATTTCCATAGTGCCCTCTGTAGTGGCCGTACCAGTTTATAGTCTCACCAGCAATGTAAAAGGGTCCCTCCCTCCAGCCGCCCACCCTTGCAGCACTGATTGCTGTTTGATTGCTTGATATGCGCCATTTTCTCTGGGGTTAGATGGTATTGTAGTGGTGTTTTGATTTGCATTTCTCTGATGGCTAAGGATGTTGAACATCTTTTCATACATTTGCTGGCCATTTAAACTTAATCTGAGAGCTGCCCGTTCATTTCTGTTTCCCATTTTAAAATCAGGTCTTTGATTTTGAGGGGTCTGTCTTTCTTCAGTTTTTTTGTATATTCTACTTTATAGCCTCCTGTCAGTGGTTTAGGTGAAAAATTTTTTCCCATTCTGTTGATTCTAACCTCTCTTCATTCTGTTGGTAGTTTGCTTGGGTGTGCAGAAAATTTTAATGTATATTCATTTTATGCATTGGGACATGTAATAATGGGAAATAAATGACCTGCCCAGGTTTGTGTAGCTAATAATCTCCTGAGTTTGACTAAAATGTTATTAAGTTTTGGTACCTAAACCATTGCTCTGAGTTATCATTTCATGTAATTTATCTAAAACTCAATAGTTAAAACGTGTATTTTCATGTGTATGTATACACATATAAATTACTGTTTATATAATATATAATACATATGTATCAGATGAAATTTTAATTTTTTTCTAGAACAGTTATTTTGCTGATTAGATTATTTAGTACATTATGTAGTTAATTTATTTTTTGAGTGCTGGGATGATTTTAGCATATTTTTAAACAGTGACTGCTTTATCTCACAAGCTGTGGAGTGTGAAATTTGTAAGGGCCTCCTTTACTGTGATGTGTCTTTATTGTCCAGTCATGTCTTTTTTTTTTTTTTGTATAGCACTCAGGTATGTAAGTCTTGAACAAGTGAATGAATGATCTGAAGTTTTTTTTTTTGTTGTTGTTAAAGAGGAGGTTTTTATGGGATTTCATGTTCAAAGAGGGGCAGGCTCCTCCCTGCACTTGCAGTGTTTAAGCAGAGAAGGTGCACATCCTGAGTTGTGAGTGCATGTAGTTCTGGTTCTCACAGGTGGTACTACATGATGGTAGTGATTTTTTATCTTGCTTCACATCACAGAATGCTTTGCAGTTTTTGGGTCACATATAGATTTCCTCATTGGTAAATATGTTACCAGGGTATAATTAAATTCTAGGCAGAAGAAAAAGGAGTTTCTCATGTTTTAGAAATGTCTCAGAACTCTTTAAAGAACATCTAGAGAAGATGGTTCTGAGCTTATCAAACTTTAAGCCACCATCATAACTTTCTCTACAGAGAAATTTATCCACTTTGTTTTCTACCTAAGTGTTTTTGCAGTAGAGACCTTTAAAAAATATTCCACCTATAGGTTTCTTTTCTTCTTTGAGGACATAATAATTTCATTCTTAGGGTTAGGGATCGAGCCCAGGGCCTTCACACTGAGTTGCCTGCCACTCCAGTACAATATTATGTTTAATCTTGAAACAGCCTCTCTCTGCCACTGACTTGCCCAGACTGGACTCTGTTTTGTGATCCTTTTGTGGCCTGTGCCGCTGGGTCCAGCTAATAACAAAATGTCTTTAGTCTCTTTTCCTAACTGTATAAAGTTTTCAAAAATTCATAGTCACTTTTATTTTTTAGAACCAGATTATTCCCTTGCCAAATACTCAGATTGTCCAAATGTGTAGTTTTGGTAGGTTACTGGTTTTGATTTTTTTTTTTTTTTTGTTTCCTCAATATAATCAATTTTCTATCTATTCATTAATAAAATGCATTCTATTTCTCTGACCAATTGAAACTCCTCACTGGCTTGGCAAGGCAATGGATTGAATCAATGGTCCTAGTGTAATTTTAGAAAACTGATTTTCATGTATTTGTACAGTTGATCTGTACACTTAATTGGTACATGTGCATTCATTACTATATCCTGAAATTCTGTTTCTTGAGGGTGTCTGTCAAATTGTTTTTCTCTTAAAAATGTTTGAGGAGAATTTGAGAGGAGGAAATACTTTAAACACTTCTTACGAGGGGAGGCTTTTGATTTATATTCTGGGCACTGGCTTTGATTTAGCTTTTGGGGCTTAGCCAAGAGTTCCTCCCATGCACTTTAAAGTTCTTTCTGGCGACATTTGGAGTTTGCCTCAGTAAGTTTCTGTAGAATCATGGGAACTTGGCCTTTACTGTGTTGATAATATTTTACTGTGAGCACCCTTTTATTAGTGGCATACAAAATTTTATCTAAAGTATTTTGCAGCCTAAGAAATGTTTCTCAAAACTTATCATTTTGAAGACAAAATATAATTGTGTAAAGAATATTTGGAGAATTTTGTTTTCCTATTTTCCTACTTGACCGTCTATAGTTCTTGGTTTATTTATTTATTTATTTATTTATTTTGACTGGGAATAGGGCCTTGCTTTGATTTTTTTTCCTGGTCTGTTAGCTCTTTCCAAGATTTTCTTCCTTTGAAAACTTTCTGTTGTAGCAGTTATAGCATATAAACATTCTATTCTCTCTTCTTCAATGTATCTGGGACTTTCCTAATTGTCTATTGCCAATTATTGACCTTTCCTAATTGCCAATTGGCAATTCATAGTCTCCTTTGAGTTCTGCAACACGTATGGATCTGCTTTGTGATGCTATCATTTTTGTCTTATGTTTTCTGAGACAGGGCCTTGCTCTGTGTTCCAGGCTGGTCCTGAACTCACTGTGGGGCCCAGGCTAACGGCAGTCCTCCTGCCTCAGCCTTCCAAGTGCCTGGACTACAGGTGTGCCCCACTACACCCAGGTTATGTGGTTCTGGGGAATCAAATTCAGGGTCTTCAGCTTGTTAGGCAGGTACTTTAGCCACTGAGCTATTCCCCAGCCTCGTATCTTGTATTTTCTCAGTAATCTTGTCTATGTTTTCTGCATTCCAAATTTTATAAGGATACACTCTCTTTTTTTGAGTCTTGGTTTGGAGTCTAGGCTGGTCCTGGTATTATAGGCGTGTACCACTACGCCCATTTCATTTTTACGTGGTGTTGGGGAATTTAACTCAGGGTCTTGTGCATGACAGGTAAGTGTAAATCACCTACACCATCAGCCCAAATTCTTATTCTATGTCTTTCATGAGTGTTAATAATAGGGCCTTTCAACAGGTAGGTGCTCAACAAATGTTTATTTTCTGGGATGAAATTAATCTTTTAGTCTGGATACTATTAATATAGTTCTATAAAATATTTTTCTCAGTAGTCTCAATAAAACCTGAACAAAAATGGTTTGGGGGTGGATGAATAGCTATTTTCTGCTTTTGATTTTTTTATCCTGGTTTGTGATGCTGTGTGGGAACTGTACATCTTGGTGTGTTTTTCTCTTGTTCTTGGTTAGGAATAGGATAGTCATGAGAGCAGTGTCCTAGATCATTTTTTCTCTGTTTCTGTACCTCATGATGATATTTGATGCTGTTAACATCCTTCTGGGATTAGCAAAAATGTAGCAGCTATTGTGCTTGGTGCTCAGTAATAAGTATTTGTTAAATGAATGTGTAAGGACCCAGATGATTTCTGAGAGATATATTTAAAATAGTGAGATATTTCATACAATAGTTTAAGCAAAACAAAAATTTTGGTCTTTGAGGAATATAAAATGCTACCGTGACTACCAAGGAGAATTTTATCATGGAAGCTCTGAGACTATAACAGATCCCTTCCCGCTTCGGTGCTAGGCTAGCCTTGTACTCACAGCAATCCTCCTGTCTCATCTTCCCGAGTACTAGGATTATAGGCATGCCACCACACTTGGCTTTATGTGGTGATGAGGAATTGAACTCAGGGTCTTGTGCTTGCTAGGCAAGTGCTTTAACCACTGCTGTGTCATTTCTGCAGTCCCTCCCATCTGTTTTTTTTTTAATTTAAAATTTTTAGTTTTGAGACAGATCTCAGCAAGCTGCTAAATTGCTTGCACTGGGCACTAATTAGTAATTCCCTTGTGTCAACCTACTAGTGTAAATATCCTTCATAAAGTTTATTTTAGAGAAGAAGGATGATTCCTTTTAGTTACCATTTTGAACTTGTGGTTGCTTCTCTGACAAATAAAATAGAGGCTAAGTTTATTGTAGTTGCCATATATTTCAACAAATATTTATAGAATTCATGCAGGTCCTTATTATTGCACATATTATACAATAGAGCAATGATATTTTTTCAGGCTTCACTCTGTTCCTAGGTCATAATCATTTTTTGTCATAATTTACTGGTATATGTTTGCAATGTATAGTAATTGCATTGAACTTGGAGAGTTGATGCATATACATTGCACATCTTGATCATTTTTACTTCTCTTTCCCCTCCTTTTACTCCCATCTCCCTGAATCTCCAGGGTCCCTTCCTATGTCCACTCCCCAAAATCTAATCATTCTGTGTCCCAGGCATATTATTCAGTGCTCAGAAAAAGTAGGATAAATTAACTAATAATTTTCTGATTTGCTTTAGTTGCATTGGACACATCTAAGCTCTTTTTAATTTTTAAAGTTTGCTTTTGAAATGTTTATATTTCAGCTTTCGGTTGGGGGATGGTCAATGGCTAGTAACAAAATATGCTAAATGATCAAGTGATGGCCACAAAATAAAAGTTCGCATTTTTGACAGTGTCTGTTATAGGCATACTTCCAACATTTCAACTCCCAGAAGCATTTCTATTCTGTTTCTTTCTTGGAGAGTTTGTGGGTGCATTTTCCATTTCTTTAACTTTGTTTTCCTAATGAAATGAAAGCATTTTTTTTCATAAGAACTGCTAAAATGAGCAAAATGCTAGATTTAGTGTGAAAATACAGTGGGATAAAGATAGCTGTTTGTAGAGAATAAAATGATTTTTAGTATTTGACTTAGAATTCTTTTTCTACAAAAAAATGATTTTGGGATGCTTTCAGGGAACCCATAGGGATAACATTTTGGAAAATCTTTATGATTTCAGAGCAATGATTAGAAGGAAACTGAATACAGGAACTTTGAAGTGATAGACTAGGAAAACAGGTCTGAAATATATACCGTGAATACAAAATATGGGCAGCTTTTTAAGTACCTGCTGCATCTTGGCTTTCCTACAATCTAAGTAAGCTAGGTTAGGTACTGTTCACTTCTGTCTGATGGATGATGAAACCTCGATCCTGTCAGCAGCCTATTTTTTTTTTCCCTGTGTCATTCTATCGTCCCCTGTTCACAATCACTTGTAAAAGAACTTTCTGTGGATATTTAATTTATTTTGTGACTAGCCATTGACCATCTCCCAAATGAAAGCTGAAATGTGAACATTTCTAGAGCAAACTTTAAAAATAAAAACAGCTTAAATGTGTCCAGTGCAACTCAAACAACTCAGAAAATTATTAGTTAATTTATTTATACTACATTTTCTGAGCATTGGATACCAGAGATGACTACTTTACACCAAGATTTAATGACATTTTTCTCTCTATGATAGCTTTTAAAGTGTGAATTTTCCAAGATAATCTGAAGTGCATGTTTGGAACAGTGCATACACCCTTGTTAGAGCCATAAATAGTAAGAATGTATCAGTTATTTGAGTTTGCACCTAAAATTACAGTTAGAGAAATCCTTTGTAGTTGTTAATTTGACCTGTGGTTACATAAAAACACCTGGGGGTACAATTTTAAAAGTCTGGCTGAGAGTATTGTGTTAATTTGTGTGGGTGGCAGCAGTTGAGTCAACACTGTGTGTCATACCCAAAAACCGGTGTGTCCTCTCCTCTTTTCTTCTGACATTGTGTTAAGTCCTTAAGCTCTGCACTTGCTGTTTGTATCTTTGCGGACAGTGCCTGGCATTAGAATGTTTTTGTCACCATTTGAGTTGCTATGGCCATGGCTGACAAACTGGACTCCCTGTGGGCCAGTGGATTCCAAAGATTAGTGTGCTATGATTTGGGTGAAGGTATGGAGCCCGGCCCCAGATGGTCTGTTTGCCCTCTTGGAGTGAGGTCCAGGAAACTAAATGTCATTCATTCTGCAGAGTACTGAAATCAGGTATTCTTGATACTTTGTCTACTAGAGCTTTCTAACCCTCCCTGTATGTGTGTGTCTGTGTGAGTGAGGAGATCACTGCTGAAAAAAGGAGTTATATAGGATAATTAGCTATAATAGTATATTAGAGGGTAATAAATATTATGAAAAAATAGAACTGGTTAGGGGACCAGCAGTGTGGGAGTGGTGGGAGGGTGGTAGCACTCAGGCTAGGGGAGAGGTGGCAGGGTGTTTTTACCCAGCTCTCAGTACTGTTCCGGTAAGTGCTTGACTGTTCTTTGAAAAACACAGCTGTAGACCTTAAATTGGAAAATAGTAACTTAATATGATTTCTCATCCATTGTTTCATCAAATTAAAATCTACTGAGCGCATTGATTTAGCGTTGTATATGCTCAAGTTCTGGAGTGCACTGACCGCCACATTGAACCCAGTCTATGAAGCTCACACTGCTGTACCGAGTTCAGTGTTAATGCAAGTTGAAAGCTCACCTACATCAACGAAGTTGGATGGTTCATTGTGAGAATAACATATTATGTGAATTAGCACGAGTGCCCGATACAGCAGGGCACATTGTAAGTGCTCAGTCGTCATTGGTTTCCTTTCTCCTCAGTCCACTGCAAGCACAGTGACTGTTAAAGCTTCATTCCTTCTTTCTTAGTTCTTCAGGGCAAGTACCAAAAAGTTGTTTCACTTAGTCAAATACTGCCCATCTTATCCTCAGTTTCCTAGACAACAGAGCCCAGAACTAATGCTCTGTGAGCGGGGAACCCCGGTGTAGCCAGACCAAGAAAAAAGAATAAGGCAGCAAAGCAGAGAAAGGGGGCAAATACAAGGTGACATTTATTTATTCAATATTCGGGGTGTTTTTCTACAAACCATATGAAAATACTCAGTTTAGACCAGTTGGTTGGATGGAAGAAAGGGGAATGGATGATGGGCTTTACCTTCCTGCCTCACCTTGGTCTGCCTTTGGCCACTGCCCACCCGGATCTGCTCTTCAGCCACGTGTGCAGCTGTTGGAAAGCCAGGTCTTGCGGAGCTGTCCTTCCTCTAGGCGGTGCCCGGGCTGCACAGTCTTGTCGGACCAGATCTGGTGCCAAATTTTGAAGCTCTTGTGTGGGGCCAGGAGCTCAGCCCTCCCTGCAGGTGACACAAGTGGGACAGAGACATTTATGGAGGATCAAAAACTAGTTCAATGCATAGCACGTTCTTTATAATGTCACTTCTGAAACATTTTCTCCTAAAACGATGGTTCTTGTTTATATAAACATCAGTCCAGTTCCTTTGTATGATGCGTTTTTTGGACAAATCGCTGAACATAAGTGCAGAGTGCAGCAAATGCTGTCGGCTGACAAGAGCTCCGTCCAGCTGCCTCCTTGTCCTGAGCTGAGGCAGCTCCGCACAGTCCGTCACTGGCCCTCTGCTGCCATTTAGGTCCTAGCAAACACTGAGGGAAGGAAGAGATCAGCATGAATTTCAGGGAGATGCTGCTATTGCTCCAAGATGAGAGTGATGTTCAGCTGTTATAATCATGATGCCCTAGGAGTAATAGTCACACTGTTGCTACTATTGTGGGGACTGTGTGGGGCAGGCAGAAAGTGTGTCCTGGGGAATATTCACAGACTTTGGAGTAAGCCATGGCTTGTCTTGAATTCTGGCTCTTTCTGGCACTCTTGTATATTTTTAATTTTCTCATCTGTCATTTTTTTTCTTTTTCTTTTAGACAGAGTTTCTCTCTGTAGTCTAAACTGGTCCTGGACTCACCATGGAGTCCAGACTGGTCTAGAACTCAAGGCAATCCTGCCTCAGCCTCTCAAGTGCTGGGATTGCAGGTGTGTGTGCCATGTTTTCTATACTAGTATAAAAATAATATCTACTTCTTAGGATTGTTGTGTAGAATAAAAATATATGCGGTAGGACTGACATATGTGATCGGCACTTGGTGGCTGGCACGTGTTGTTCTCTCCATCAGGGCTGTTAATCACCTCACTTAGTCCTGATGAGTATATGTCTTCCTCTTCTTTAAAGCAGACAGTCACCTGATTGTTTTCTATTTTTAAATAACTTTATGGGTTAGACACTAAAACTGTCAGACTTTACACATAAGTTTCTGTTATTTTTTTGAGGGAGCTTGGTATAATAAAAATAACATTGTAATCATAATTTTGTAATGAAACAAGGTTCGGATTTTGAGTTTTCTTTTTCTAATTTTTTTTCTTTTGAGTAAACTTTGGCTTCTTCAGTGAGAACCAGACCTTTAAGAAAACATTTCCTGTAATCTTACATTTCTCTACTTTTCCTCATAAACTTGTTCTTTCATCTTTTTTCTTAGCAGTCAGCATAAATTGACAGCTATTGTTCCAGTATAGTAACCATTTTACTACCAATTTTTATCATATATCATGTAATATACCTTAATTATATAAAATAAAATTTAACTATCCAAGATAAAATTTAAATGTATAAGTATGCAAAATAAATTTTATTTTAAAAAGTCTTATTTAAGTCATTCACTTACTTGAATAAAAATGTAATAGAAAGAGTCTGAAAACCTATGCATTATGAGGATTATACAGTGAGTGGGTCATACAACTGGGAAGGAGCTCAGGTCACTTTTTGAATAGTTTCCATATTTTTTCTCTTCCATCCTCCTAAGAATCTGCCAAATAGAAAAAAATAGGCCAGGTATGGGAAGAACAGTACAGAGAAATTCATGGGAATCATTTAGGATTCCCTAAAACATGATTTGGTTAGAAGTGAATGTGGGAGAGAGAGAAATACACAAAAGGCAAGGTGCATCATATATGAGTAGTATGAGAGTATGAGTAGTAGAGAGGAGAAAGATAATAAGACCTCAAATCCCAAATGGTATAGAATCAGTAGATAGAAGGCAGAGGATAGAAACCATGTGCAAGACCTTAAAAGTATGGCATCAAAGTAAATAGGAATACAATTTTATTATTTAAACTGCTGTGAATTAAAATTTTTATAGAACTTTCTTTCCCCCTCCCTCTTTCTTTCTTACCTTTCTTTCTTTCTTTCTTTCTTTCTTTCTTTCTTTCTTTCTTTCTTTCTTTCTTTCTTTTTCTGATAGGGCTTCGTTCTATAGGTCAAGCTGGTCCTAAACTCACTATGTAGCCCAGGCTGGCCTTGAACTCACAGAAATCCTTCTGCCTCAGGTTCTCTATTGCTGGGATTATAGGCACATACCACCATGTCCAGCTAGAACTTCCAGTTTTGTAACAACAGGTTTCTCAGAAAAAAAAAAAAAAAAACAAAAAAAAACAAAAACGTTCTTTGTGTTCCAAGACAATACTGGGAAATAATGTACCGGGATACACTATTCCTAGCAGTGGGTGGCCCACCATTTTGGGTTCCACAATCTCGGCATATCCTCCTGATGATGGTGAATGTGTCTTACCTCCTAAATTTTTAAAAGTTTATAATACTTACAAATATTATTTGGCTTTTGGAGGTTCTTCCCTGGTGGCAACGGCCAGCAGACTTCAATGAAAATACATCTATTAGAAGCCTGTAGTCTAGTTGCCTCAGGGTATTTAGCTGGTGTGCTCAGGGCGCATCGCTTACCGGTTGCTATCACGTGATACTCCTTTGGAGCCTGTGTCATGCATGATTCAATATTGTTGCTCTTGATACCTGACTCTTGGATGGGAAAAGCTAGAAATACAAGAAAAACTGTATGTGAACTGTGAAAATTAAGCACATACATTATTTTTGTTAACTATTCTTTGTTCTCTCTTGGGAAACATCTATTTATATTTTATTGAAACAAAAATACATATTGGTAAACATTAATTTGTGACACTTTCATTTTTCATATGAACTATCTATTTATATTTATTTATTTTGTGGTACTAGGGATCCAGCCCAGAGACTTGTCATCAAGCTACATTTCCAGCCCATTTCTTATTTTTTAAATTTTGAAACAGGGTCTCACTAAATTGATAAGTGGCTGAGGCTGGGCTTGAACTTGTGATCCTCCTGCCTCAGACTTTGAGTCTGCTGAGATTATAGGCCTGCACCACTGGGCCCAGCTTGAAATTAAAAAAAAAAAATTGAGGGATCTAGTGTTGTAGCTCAGTGATACAGTATATATTTAACATGAAATTGTTCCTGAATTACTAGATCTCCATCACCACAGAGAAAATAATTGAGGAACAGAAACTAATACAAAGTCTTATTTTAACAAATTCTAAAGCATGTATATGCTAGTATAAATTTAATAAGATGTGCTACTTTAAAATTATTTTAAAAATTCTCAACTTTTGCCAGGCCAGGTGGCAAGTTCGAGCCCAGCCTGGGCAATTAACAACTTGGTGGAAACAGTGTCTTGAAATAAAAAATAAAAATGGGCTGAAGATTTAGCTCAATGTGAGGGCCCTGTGCTGAACCTGATAGCAAAATAACAAAATAACAAAAAATATAACCCCCCCAAAATCAACTTTTATAACTTAAAATTCTGAGTATTCTTTACCACTTTAAAGAATATATTTCATTTCAGTGAGGTTTCAGAATGTTGTAAAATTTTCTAATTTTTAAAAATAAGTGATAATTCACTATATTTTAACTTTTTTTAGCAAATAGCTTTATAAAACAGTGATACAACATAGTATCATAACTTGTAACGTAGTGATACAAGCTGTTTAGATGGAGTCAGTTTTAAGGCTGTGCCCTGTGCCTTTACAAACCTGCACATTAAATAAAAAAATTCCTGTTGTAGGTCTGAGTGTGTGTAATTTAGGATCTAGAATTTGGGGCTGCATGTGTTGGGGACACAAGGTCCTTCTGTCCTGTCTCTTTGCAATCCCTGGGATATTGCTCTCATGTACTGTTATGCTCATATCTCAGCAGGTGGAACGGGGAGGACCTGCTCCTTTTTTTAGAGGCACTGACCTTATCTTGCAGCCTTTTAGTCAGAGTGTGTTCATCACCACACAGTGGCAAAGCAGGTTAGGAAAGGCAGAGAGCCACCTAGTAATTCCTGTTACAGTGCCAGAAGAGCATGGATTTTGGGGAGACATTTAGCAGATCCTGTATGTGCCCTCTACATCCTATCCATGAAGCCTCCACTCCCTCTCCAAGACTCATTCCTAGAATTAGTTATTTTATGTCAGCAGTGGGAATCAGTTCCCTTCATGAGTCCTGTTGCGGCTTTTTGGGGTGGCTGCATCCAATCTGAAAGCCGGTTTGTCTACTATATGAAATATGTATCCGTTCTGCAATGCTACATAGAGGTGAGGTTACACATCTGTCAGATGGTGACAGAGAAAAAGTGGGATGGAACACACCATTTGGACATTGGGACGATAAGAAACCTGTGGTCCCTGGTCCTTAGCATGTGTCAACTTCTATAGCAACTATGAAGATTTTTATCCTGCAGTTAAAAAGAAAAAGGAAAAAAAGAAGTCTTAGCCTATTGACAAGCCTGTCACACTGCTTCTGAGGATGAAATCACTTGTGTGCTTTCTGACTTTGTCCTGTGGAAGAGTCTTAGTTGTCTGTTATTCTTTATGTCCAGATCTACAGGAGGCTTTACAAAGTCTACTGTTTTGGGGGTATAGCTAACTTTAAAATTGATTCCCTGCTGGTGCAGGTAAAGGACCATAAAGGGACTGTGTTTGTGTTGAATAGTCGTAGACTTTTGGAGTCCAGGCTTGTATCTTGATGTGTATTTAAGTACCAGATCCTCTCAGAAATTCATTGGGCCTTCTGCTGATTCATTGGGCTTTCCAGCTGATTAGGACCATGTGTAAGGAACCACACTTAATTTATATTGCTTTGTGTTATACCCACTAGAAATGCTGGTGATTGTTTGATTGATTGAAACAGGGTCTCACTTTGTAGTCCAGCCTGGTCTTGCACTCACTATGTAGCCCAGGTCAGCCTTGATCTCACAGCAGTCCTCCTGCCTCAGCCTCCCAAATGCCAGGATTACAGGTGTATGCCACCATGCCAGTTACGTGGTGCTGGGAAATTGAACCCAGGGCCTTCCACTTTCTAGGCAAGTGCTCTAATCACTGAGGTACATCCCCTACCTTAGAAATTCTGTTTTTTCATTGTTGGCTTTTTGTACCCTATAAATCCCCAGTATCTTGAGACTTAGATAATAAGGTAATACCTTTAATATCTTCTTGGTTGCTAGAATGGCTCCCTCTGTCTACCTGGAAATTGTCGGAGTTACAGGATTGCATCAGTTTAAACTGTGTCTTCTGAACACCCTGTCTTAACTGTGGAATATAAAAGAATTTGGCTTTTACATCAGATAAAGCCCCACTTTACCGGACACTCAGCCAACTTAAATTTCAAGCCATATGACTATGGGCTTTTTTCAGTAGAACTGAATTTTCTTCCACATCTGCTGGAAACTGCTTTATTTAGGTTGAGCTTATTTCCCTTGAAGGCCTTTGTGAGAATTGGCACATCTTGAGATGTACTACATACTAATATTCATAATCTTTCAAACAACACAAAACTAGAAGCTTGGTTACTGCTTTCAAGATACTTAATGTTCAAGGTGGCCGTTGACAGAATATTTTGCCATTATAACTATTACAAGTAGCCAAGAATTGACAAGTTCTGTGGTGTTGAGAACCCAGGACCCTTCTGTCTCGTTGCTCCACTGTTCCTCAGGTGTTGTCCTCGGTCACATAATTTGCAATTGTGGTCAGTCACACCTGTACATACTAGCACATGAGAAGTTAAGAAGGGGAGGCCAATTTTCCACTTAAGGACTCTTGCGCTGACATTGACAGTGGTGAGATAGAGACTTAGAAATGTGTAGGGTGTTTGGATAAATATGTTATTAGTATTTGCTACTGAGCAAAAAAGATTATTGATAAGGAAAAATGAGGGAACACATTCTGGCCTAAAATTAGTAGTTAACACACAAAATATAAGGCACACACTTGGATTTTCAAGGACAAGAACAAAAGCCAAACTGAAAACAGACCTACAAACTAAACAAAATCTTACCATTATACTGAAAATTTTAATGGTTGAGTAAGTTAATTGTGTAATAACTGAGACATTGATAACCTGGCTGACTGACATAAATTTAATTACTTTTATCAATTTAGTTTGCAGTTTTCCTTTCAAAGAGTAGAATGAGCATGCTAATGTATATTACATTTGAGACTGGGGTTCTTTAAAAATTTATTTCTTCAACAGTGAGGCTTTTTCCCTCATTAATACTCAGTGAGGTGTAAAGTACATGGTGGGCCCAAAATGGCATTGAATTTCAGGCTTTTCTACCCAAATTATATGAACTACAGTGGGAGGAAATGTGCTATGTTTTATCCAACTGGAAAATTATTTGTGCTATATTATCTTGAAAATTAGTGTATATTTCTTATTTTACTTCATTTTGTATATATATTCTAGAAATATATTTTAATATGAAATGCTTACAATTCTTGACATTTTGTCAAAGAAGGTTGACATTCCAGAAAGATGGGTGATTTTTTTTTCTTTCAAGTAACTGAATACGAACGAAATAGTTAAGAACATTGAGTTAGTTGGGTGTATAAAACTCAGGCTATGTATTTTATTTCCTGTTTTCCAAGTGGTGCCTCTTTGGCCCAGTGCCCTAATGTAACAATTCCTCATCTTGACATTTCTGATCCAATGTCACATTCTCAGAAAATTCCATCTTGACTGTGGCACCAAGGCAACACCCCTGCAGTGGCCTCCTGTTATTCCTTACTGTGTTTGAGTTGGACAGCACCTTCTGATCTGAAGAATATGGCAGGAAGGATGAGATACATTGCTGTTGTGATCATATGAACCAGGTGGTACTAGACCAGTGTGGATGCGGTGAGGCAGTAGGCTGCCACAGTGAGAGGTGGCGTTGCTAGGACCTGAGGGTGGCATCAAAGAGCTGAAAGCTGCCAGCAAGAAAGCAAGAGCCTCGCCTCAGTACTGCAAGCAGCTGAATTCGGCCAACAGCTTCAGTGAGCTTGGAAGAGAACCTCAAACCTGAGCTGAGAACAGCCCTTAGCTGTTGCTTTGAATTCAGCCTTTAATTCTTTAATCCCAGGCTCTCTTCCACCTTATAGAAGCTGTAAGACCATAGTGTGTATTTTCTTAGACCTCAAGTTTATCATAATTTATTATGTAGCAATACAAAATGATTATAGATGCGAAGAGTCTTGTGCTGCTTGAAAAAAATAAAAGGATTTCATGTCACACCTCCCTTCTTCACGCTGATCTTTGGGGCAGCTTTGTCAGCAATGGAGTGAGAGTGCAGTCCGGAATTGGGTCAATTTCTGTTGCGCCTTCTGTTGAGCTGATTTTCTGAACCACTGATGTACATACTCTAGTTGTTTGAGGCTTCTTGACTTTACAGAGGCCAAGTCACTAGTATTGCCATTTTAATACACTAGTATTTTGTACACGTGATATGACATAGATCTTTAGAAAACAATAGACCTCATAATCATTAGGATTTTCCTTAGGGGAAAAACACTATACGTATAAGGGAAAAAAAAAATCACATGGATCTTTGATTCATTTTACATTTCATTTCTTTTTCTTCAAAATCCTATCTAACCATGCGTCCTTTGCCTACCTGTCAGTGATGCTCCTGTTCTTCGTTCTTCTTCTAACCTAGGCAGATGTTTTCATCTGTTTTACCTTGAGTATTTGAAATTAAGCATGGGCATTGTATTACTTGCAGCTTATTAGAAGTGCAGATTCTCAAATTCCACCCGGACCGTCAATATTAGAAGGCACAGTTTTGTAAGTGCCTTATACAACTTATGTACTCATTAAAATTTGGGAAGTGCTGCTCTAAGATTCTTCTGTGTGTAATAGCAAGCATATCATACAAAATTGCAGTTATTTTCATATTTGCCTCATGTCCAGTATCAGGTAATTAATTCCCAGGTGTCAGGAATTTGAAGTTTGTCGTCTATTTCTTCTTAGTGTCCAGCATGAGACATTGCCTACTGGCACAATAAATAACTTGTTAAAATAAATCCAACGTGGAAGGATTTCTCTCTATCTTGTAGAAACCTCATACATTCTTATTCTTACAGAGAGCCTTGAATCTCTGTAGCTTAGGTAATTATTATTATTATTTTTTATGAAGCGAGAACTTCCATAATACATTTGTAGACATCTGACATTTTCCTGAAAGAGAACGCTAATGGCTCACCAGCTCATTGTTGCTTAAAAATCTCTAATGACATTTTTATTCTCTTTCTAAGGCTGAGATTATTTTCTCAGACATACAAATGTAATTCCTAACTCTTTTAGTGTTTGTGCCGATGGGTGACATTTATCTATTTCCTCTGACCTTTAATTCAAGAAGAGGATTAAGTGCATCGTGCGCAATTATCAAGGATACTCTGTTCTCTAATGTTTCTCTAGCACACTCATGAGCTAGAAAGTGTGTGGGAGGCGGCCCGCTTGCCCATCGCCGGGATCTTTTCACTTCCGAGCTCCGAGCTCACCTTCGTGGAAACAGGCCAAGTTAAACCGATGGGCATTGTGTAGGGACTCCTGTTTGCATCTCCTCTTTCTGATACTTTGTGAAGTAATATGAACTTTAGCAAATGGTATTCAACTGGCCTTCTAAAAAGCAAGAAAGTATAAAGAAAATAAAGCAAAATATGGAAACTTCACTGTTAAAAAGTTAATTTTATTGACTAGTAATTTCATTTTAAGGTTGCCTGTATGATGTCTGTGTGTGTATTTAGAAAAAGAGTGGTGTGCTACTTTGAATTTTGGGGGTACTTCAGAAATTATTATTATTTAAAAACCCCTATCTGTCCCAAGATTTCTTTTGTTGTTGTTTGCTTATTTGTTTTCGGAGGTGCTGGGGATCAGGCGCAAGGCCTTGATGACACTAGGAAGTGCTCTGTTGCTGGGCCACCCCTCACCACCCCCACACATTCTGAGATTTGTTGAGATTTTTTTCCTGGTCAATTCTGTGTCATTGTGTTTAGCCAGTATAGGAAGACTAAGACATTGGAGGTGTTTTATATAGTTATTATAGTGCAGTAGAAATTTAAAAACTATGTCTACAACATATGTTAAAAATAACCCAGCAGAGTGGGTTTGTATTTTTATTTTTATGAGCAATCAGATTGCGTGCACTTGTTCTTAGAGTTATTACAATGTGAAAAAGTTTCTAGAATTTTAGAGCTAGTGCTAAAACAACGTTAATATCATCTACTTAATCTTACCATATGCAGTGATTTCCTCTATGACAATGGTATTTAAACTTCTCTTTGAAGCACAAGTTATCTTTTCTTAAAGTAAGTTCTTGTGAGTCTGTAGGGAGCCGAAGCTGCTGTGTAAGATGGGTGGACTTCCTACCTTTTCCCACCAGCCCTCTGACTGGAAGTGCCTTCAGGCAGAAGAGCTGGAAGTCCAGGAAAGGTATTTTTTTTATATACTTAAATGACATGTTTAGACATATTAATTGAAACAATATTGAAACATAGGTTAACTGTCCCTCATCTGAAAATTTGAAACTTGAAACTTTTTCCACTGTCATATTAAACATTTTATTATCACATATTAGTTGTGCAGATTAATGAGCTTCATTTTGCTAGACTCATGCACGCGTGTTGTGTATTTTGATTATTTCCAGCCCAGTTACTGTTGTTCCTCTTCCCTGTCCTTCCCCTTATTCTGTTTCTCTTCCAGTAGTCCCTCTTCTGCTGTCGTGTCCTTTTGCCTTCCCTCCATCTGTCTCTACCCCCGCTCCACATTTATTTCTGCTCCTGCAGTACGTATGTGCCTTCCTGAGTCTGTCCTGTTTGGCTTAACATGATATTCTCCAATTCCTTCCACTTTCCAGCAAGTGACATGATTTTGTTCTTCTTCATGGCTGCACAGTGCTCCACTATTTACATCTACTACAGTTTCTTTGTCCATTTATCTGTTGATGGTCACCCAGACCCAGTAGATGTGACTGTGTGAGTATCTTCACAGCATGTTGACTTTTGAAATTCAAAGCTTTCGGAGCACCATCATGTGATATGTAAATGGAAAATCCCATACTTGACCTCAGTATGTACAGTCTGCTCTTTTGCCTGAAGTCTAAGTATACACTGTTACTAAAAACATTGTGTAACATCACCTATGTATGTAAGGTATATCTGAAACAAGTAAATTTCATGTTTAGAATTGGATTCCATCCTCAACATACGCAAATATTCTAAACTCTGAAAATCTACAGCATCTGAAATCTTCTGGTTCCTGGAATTAAGAATAAGGGACATGCCACCGAATTTTAAAAGTGGTTGCTGTTTGGGAAAATTACAACAGACTATGGGCATGATGACTTCTGATGATACAGAGCCTTCATCTATTTTCAGAGGAGCCCTGAGGTTTTACGAGGGAATCTTAGCAACTATTGGGAGTGGGATGCCAGTATTGAGAAGGAGGGCCTTCATTTTTATGTTCTTTATGTACTGTGCCTCAGGACCAATGCTGTGTTTGACAGGAGAAAATGTAAGATGGAATTGTCACTCTGTGTGTGCGTGTGTTGGGGGACCTGGAGTGCCAGGTTCCACTTCCACAATAAAGCGTAAGCATCAGTATTCAGAGCATTGTGGCCAGAGTTTGCTACTAGGTTGCAGCTGCTTTAGAATCACTTGGAGAATGAATTAAAAATATAAATTCTGGGCCCCACCTCTGGAAATTCTGCCTTACTAGGTCTACGATGGGGCCTGGGAATATGAATGCAAAATATAGCCAAACGAACATATTGAACTTACCAGGTGAGTCTCCCATGCAATCAGGTTTGAGGATTGATACAGCTCTTCCCTGTTATCAGTGGGCACTGTGAGTAACTCCCCACCCTCTAGGTCAGTCAGTGATTTTGATGCATTGTTTGAAAAAAACACTTTTTCTTAATTTTAAGTGATATCTGTCGGTTATATATGACTGAATTCTCTGCTGTGACTGTACGATGAGGTGGCTGAGCATACATTTCAGGTTACTGGGACTTTGCTAGCTTATGACTCGTAACTTGGAATGATTGTTAATAGTATTCCTTCTGCTTTCGTATGTATCCCGGTTAGACAGTAGATTGTTTGACCACTCTATGACTTACATTTTTAGGACCGGATTGGTTACATGAAACCGAAGGGCAAATCTCACTTTTCCACTGCTGCTGTAACAAATAACTGTAAATTTAGTGACTTAAAAAAACCTGGAGGTTTATCTTTTAAATCTCTGGAGGCCACGGGTCCTAAAGTGGTTTGATAGGGCTGCGTTTCTTCTGGAGACTCTGGGGAAACTCCTTCCTTGTATCATTTTGACTGTGGAAACTACTTGTACTCCTCAGCGTTTGTCCCTTTTCTTCATGTTCAACCCAGCAGTGGCTGGTCAAGTCTTTCTCATGCTGCATTGTTTTGACATGTTTCTGCTAAAGTAAATCTCCCCCTGCCTTTCTTTTATAAGGACACATGTGATTACATTGGGTCACCAGTAGATCACAAGATCCTAATCACCTCTGTGGAGTCCTTTTACCATGTGAGGTAATATATTCATGGGTCTCAGGGATTTAGGACCTTTATCGAGACAACCAAAGATATAACCTATTAGCTTTTGTCATATTTTGTGCTTGTGGGTAGTAATAGCAGCTACTAGAAAGAAAGAAAGAAAAAGAACAAGTCACAAAAAACCTGGTGGAAAATACAAACAGAAAGAGAAATGTGGAGACTCAGGTGAACTGATTGTCAAAAAAAAAACTAGAAATGTTAGTTACTGTCTTCTCATGTGATTGCTTCTGACCTGAAGGATTAGAGAGAATTATACTTAGAAGAAAATCATGTTTCTAATTTGAGTTAATTATTTTCTTTATACTTAGGAGCCTTTGTTCTTCTCTTAGGACATGTGGGAAATATAGACTGTTGTCAAACATTTAATTTAGGGACTCTAAAAGCAAAAATTAAAGCTCAAAGAAAGGTAGTGAGAGATTTGTGGCTTAGAAATAGATGAGCTCATTTCTTTTTCCCACAAAAGACAGATTAATGAATGAGTAATGATAGGACCTTCTTTGACTTACGATTGTCATTGTAATAGATCAGCTGTCACTCGTGACTGTACTAAGTTCAAAATTGCATAGGCCATTAAAGATTATAGTCTTATGCAGCTTATGACCAGTAAACTATTAAAGCTTGTCATAATTTGCACTATTCCCAGCCCATGACTAATGTTTCATTATCAACTAGGACATAAGTAACAAAATACTGGTTGATGGACCATGAGTCATTTAAAATGTTGATTACTTGCTTTTTCAAATGAATGAAAAGTATTCATGTAAAAAACTGGAGGAAAAAAGTTCTTATTGATAGTAATACTTTTTAGTTTAGATGTAATACAGGGTCTGTTACCTGTAAAAGAATAAAGATTATAGTATTGAAGCAATGGAATCTAAAGTAAAAATGATTTTTGAATTGTTTTCCATTGATATTACCAAATTTTCACAAATTTAGCAACATAAACATCACATATTCATTATATCTCATTTTTGTATGGATCTGGAGTGCAGGCACAGCTTATCTGAATCTTCTGCTTCTGTCTTAGGAGGCTGCACTCAAGATATCCGTGGGGGCTGAGGTTCATGGGAACCTACTGTCTTTTTCTAAGCTCATGTGGGTTACAGGTATATACTTCAGTTCTTGTGTTTGTGTGACTAAGGACCCTGCATTTTTGCTAGCTCTTACCTGCACACTGCTGTGAGTCTCAAAATGTAACGTTCTCTTTAGGCAGTTCATGGCATGATATTTTCTTTCCTCCTACAGTCCAGGGGAAGAGAATCAGTTGCTTTAAATGTGCACCTGCTTATTTAGATCAGGGTATCCACGATCATCTCTGTTTGATTAATTCCAAGTCAACTGGTTGGTAACCAAATTAGAAGTGGCATCTTGTCATATTTACATGCTTCACGTGAATATGGGAGTGGGAATTACAGAGGGATGGGTGACATTGGGAACATCTTACAGTTTTGAGAACCTTACCTGCTTTGTGAGACTGAGTGCTCCTATGGCCTCTTTACTTAGGGAGGTGACAACAGAGTGTCGTCTTTTGGTAGGAGGTATTTTTCCTTGATGGTAAAAGTTGGTGTCAGGAATTTATGTCTATGACTTCAGAGCCAGAGTCTCAATCTGCGCAATGTCATCCATGCTTCTAAAATTTTCTTTCCAGTTCTAGGAAGCTGAGATGAAATTATAAGCACAAATAATACACACCTGAGACCCAAGAATTATCAGTACCTCTGTGAGGAGTCATACCGCCCTGTCTGTCTCTTCCCTTTTCTAGTTAGCCACCGTGGAGCTACACTTGAGGCCAGTCTTCTCTTTGAGTAGTGCTGCAAACCAGACACTAAATAGCTTAGGTGAGAATTGCAGCTTTTAACATTAACTCTGTACCCTGTGTAGTAAGTGTTACAATTGAAAATAGTTATGCTTATGAATAACTCCCTGCCACTGACTGTCAATTCCCCACTGCTGGCACATAATATCCAGCACTCACAACGGACAGAGAAGAAAACCTTAATTTTCGTGCACAGTTTCAGAGGTCTCAGTCCATGCATGGCTCTGATGGCAGCAGGACCTGGTAGGGAGGAAAGCTGCTCTCTACTTAGTGGCCAGGAAGCAGAGGGAAAAAAGGAGGATTTGTGGAACTGAGTATGTCCTTCCATGTCATGCCCCCAGTGACCCCACACTTCCAGTTGGATACCATTTCTTGATAGCACATTCAGCTACTCAATTTCTCAGTGAATTAATCCACTCATGACTATAGCACCTTCGTCATTCCATCACCTTCTATATGAAAGAGACTTTTGGGGGCATTTTAGATGTAAACTGTAACATTAGGTAATGACAAATTTGATTAAGTTGATCACACAGGGATGAGCCAGTGGGATCCATATGTGTTTATATTGATTAGAATAAGATGGGTTGGTGGCTTTTTTTTTTTTAAAAGGGTTCGCCATTAGTGAATTTCAAAGTGAAGCTCTACTCAATCTCTGTCATGCTGAGAAGTGGATACTTCCTGGTCCCTGGAGCATACTTCTGCAATCTGTTGTTCGTAGGCTTTTTTTCTTTCATGGAATTACTGAGGTGTGTTCCTTTCATGAATATCTTGAAGATAATGCCATTCTTCAGGTCAACCATCGTTGTAATTAAAGATCTATTTCAAGGAGAGGAATTACTTGCTATAGCCTTAAGTTTCTTATTATTTAGGCAGCTCCTGATCTCTGAGGAAACACCTCAGCAGGGCCACAAATGGTCTAACAAGTTTCTGTGGTTCCTTTTCTAGAACAGAAGGTGGAAGGTTAAATTAGGCCAGATAGTTCTTTGATGTGGTGAGTCCACATTGAAAGGAGCCAGAGAAGAGTTGAAAAAGGCACCAGAAACTCCAGTGTCTCCGTTGTGGTGACAAAATGATAGCTGTCTTGATTTTCAGAAATGGAAGGGAAAAACTAATAAGATACAAATAACATTAAGAAATCAAATTGAACACCAGTCAGCAGCCAATAATAATGAATAATCTGCAGTATTTATGAATGAAATTTTAAAAAAAGGGCCAAATCTGTACAGAGGATAGATTTATTGGTGTTATGTAGGAGGAACAAAGGTATTTACAAGGTGCCAAGTGGACTAGCTACTGATCAGTGTAAGAAAAAGAACCACACAAAATAGGAATCAGGTCAGATCATTGGGTTCACTGGAGAACTCCCATCACCCCGTGGGGATGAGGTCAGAGTAACTTAAGAAAACCAAGAAGAGACAGTTCACAGAGACAGGTAGGTAATGGAAAAGTTTGTTGTGTCTGTGCGACAGTAGATTAAGGACAACCATACTTTCTGCCAGGACAAGACATCAGCTTTGGCCAATTGAAAAAAGACATTTTGTATGTTATTCTCTTCCCAATTGTTGAGAAAAACAACGTGGCCGATAGATTAGCAAAAGAAATATTTATCCTTTGCAATGTTATTAATGCGATGGGGAACAGAGGAATTGGAGAAGTGGGAGTGTAAGAGAAAAGTCTAGAAATGCTACAAACACTATATGAATTTAAAATATGTTTTAGTGTCTGCATCCTTGGGCTTGTGTTATCAATATTACTGTGTCTCTGCTAAATTTGGATAAATATGTAGATGCCTGTACCCATAGTGGATGGTTATATGTTATAAGTGCACAGGCGTTTTTATTTTCCTTAAGTCAGCATTCTTTCAGTAACTACAAGCCATAGATCAGCCATTGGTCAACATTCTACTCTGCAACATTTAATTCAGTTAATTTACTGTAATACCAAAATGTACCATAATTAATCCCTTCTTTTAAGCAAAACTATCAACTCAAGAACTTAATTCTGTTTCTTTGTGAGTGGGATTTTCTTACTGGCTTTGTGGAAGTAGAGAAAAATGATAATAATAATGATGGAATAATTAAAAATTCTGTCTTGGGGCCTGGGAGGCCTGGATGCAGTCCCGGTCCCCGGTACTACCCAGCCAAGCCAAACAGCATGGCGTTTTCCTTCCTTTCGTACTTTTACATGGTATGAATAGTAGGATGAATGAAACTTCACTAATTGTTACCATGAGAAGGCTAATTTTGGGATTATGACTTTGCAAATGAAGATATAAAATATTCAGTCTGAGGATCTTTTCCCCCATTTTATTGATATGTATTAGTGCAAAACCTAAGGTTTACAATGAAGCTGAGGATTTTGTGCACATCTTGAGGATCTTTTTTCAGCAATACATGTGCATGTGATTTCATGTGTATGCAAATACATAGGCAGATAATGTTCCCTGTTGTACAGATAATGTTCCCTGTTGTACCGATGTTACCTGTTGTATACTTCCAGAGTAGTTTTATACTGCATTTTCTTTTCTTTTTTTTTTTTTTTTGAGGCTGGTTCTGAGGTCACTGTGTATCCCACAGTGGCCTTGAACTCACAGTAATCCTCCTGCCTCAGCCTCCCGAGTGCTAGGATTACAGATGTACACCATCATGCACCTGGCTGTATTGCATTTTCTTAAAGACTTAGGACATCCTAAGTATGTTTCAAAAAACATAGGAAACAGCTGGACATGGTGGTTATACATGCAGTTCCAGCACTTTGGATGCTGAAGCAGGAAGTGCGCACGTTACAGCCTAGCCTGGATTATTTAGTGACTTAGCAAGACCCTGTCTCAAAGTAGAAAAATGAATGCTGGGCCTAGTGGCACAGGCTTGTAATCCCAGCATTCTGGGAGGTTGAGGTAGTAGGATCACAAGTTCAAGCCCAGCCTGATAGCAACTTGGTGAGACCCTGTTTCAAAATCAAAAATAAAATACAAAATGAGCGGGGATAGAGCTCAGTGTGAAAGGCGCCACTGGCAGTACCATCAACGTCTCCACCACTGCTGCTAACTTCATATTAGGCAACTGCTGGATGCTGAGGGAAAGGTTTGTGTGCGAGATGAGAACAGCATTTGCTTAGGTTTCTTCATTCTTAAATTACTTAAAAGTTTGCATCATAATCTGTTTCAGGCCTTCAGCTTCCATGAACTAGATGAAACAAATTACATTTTTTATAACTATAATTATCTATAAGCTGTATGATATATAATTATGAATCTATAATTATTTAGATATATTGATATTATAATTATATATAATTATAGATAGGTAATAGTTTATAACTAAGTAGTTGTATGTTGTCAACAGCCTTTTATAATATTTTATGCAATATTAATCTCTTATCATAAACATTTATGGCATGAATTTTATGCATGTGGATTTTATGAGGCACTTTTAATAAATATCGTTGTGAGAATACTTTTTTTTAAGTCTGAGAGGCCTTACTCTGTGTAGTGTCAATGTCAACTTAAATTGATGATTTCTTAGAGGTAGGATTAGATGAGTGTGCTTACTGGTCTTATTTTTTATGTAAAAATGCCAAGAAGGAAGGTACTTAAAATATTCAAAATCATATCATATTCCTTTTTTTTTTACTTTTCTTTTTCCTTAGAGGGTTACTGTGTTTTGTTTCTGAAATAATCTCAAAAAATAGTTTGAAAATGAACTTTGTAGCTGGGTAAATTTCAGCGTCCTCATGTGTCAAGCGTGTGAATTGGCTTGTGTTGGGACTTCACCTGAGAATTCTTGAGTATAGTTTTAGGGATATAGGGAAGTTAAAACACTAATTTTTGAAAGGGTATTAAAAAGAGAAACATTCCCTAACTTTTGAAGTATAAACCAGTTTTCTGCTTGTGTGAGAGATTGTCCAGTCCCAAGTGAGAATTTCTTAGACGCGCAAAGAAATTGCCGTTGCCTAGGTCTGGTAGGGGAGTGTCAGACGGACACATCCACGGATTGTCCTCCACTTGTGCCAATGAATAGACTTGGGTACCATCTGTACTTCAAAAAGATCCTCATCATGGCATTTAACAGGGATGTTGACCAGGCCAGTAGAGGTCAGGAGGCCAGAGACATTCAGGGTAACACTGGCATTTGAAAACTGTCAGATTTGCAATTCTGATGGTATGTTATTTTTTCGTATAATGTTAAAAAGAAATTAAAAGTATCTCAATTGCTGAAGAAGTTAGCCTGTGGCTGTACTTCACTATGTGACATCCCCAAGGTACTGATTTCAAACAGTAGATAAGTGTTGGTTTTCACTCAGAGCTGAGTTTATTTTTATTTATTTTGATACACAGGCTTTGTGAAGTGTAACAGAATAGTTACGTCAGAAGGATGATTGACAACAATGATCTGAGATTAGTGAGGGAGCTTTCAGGAGAGAGAAGAAGCCGGGCTCAGAAATACGAACCTTTACTTAGAAGGTGAAGGAAAATCCCGTGCACTTCCTTCCAAAGGAACTGATCTCAAAACAGAATGAGAACTTGACGTGGTTAGACTGGCCTGAGAACTGGGTATGGCGAAGGTGAAGAAGAATGTCTGAGAGGGAGCAACGCCTCTGGAGGCATAGGTGCAGGACAGAGCGTAGCTTTTGGGTGAAGCCGATGAAATACAAATGTCGCCACTACCACCACTGCAAATTCTTTTACTTCTATTTTTATTAATTTTAGTTTGCTGAGGCAGGGTTTCACTCTGAAGCCCAGGCTGGTCCTGAACTCACTATGTAGCCCAGGCTGGCGTTGGACTCACGACAGTCTTGAACTCACAACAGCCTCCCAAGTCCTGGGATTACAGGCGTGCACCACTGTGCCCAGTTTATGTGGTGCTGGGAAATCGAACTTGGGTACTTAGCGCTTGACTTGGTGCTTGCCAGGCCAGCACTTTAACTGCTAAGCCATTCCTCCAGCCCCCGGAAATTCTTTAATATAAAGATAAAACTGAGTGTTATCTCAAAAAATAATTAGAGAGGATCATCTCTCTTTAAAAACCTAGTAAGTTACTCGTGTGTATGCCTGGGATGGTTCTGGTTATAGAGTGAAGAAAATGGAATTAAATTTTGGTTTTTCTGTTATGATATCAACTTTCATTCTTTGAAAACAGATGTATGAATCAATAGAAATGATAGGAGTCTGTAACTATTTAGATATATTGACATAATAATTATGGAGTCTGAAATAAATAGGGATGAATTCAACCCTTAAGAATTAACTGGCTTTGGGAGAGAAAGTATTAGAACTTGTATTTTTGTTAATTTTTAATTTGTTTCTTTACAAAATTCTGTTTCTATATATGATTCAGTATTTGACCAGTCCATACAATGGCTCATGCATAAAGTGGTGTGGTATCATTTATAAGTAAATACATATATTAGTACACATTTATGATAAGAGTATGCTTAAAAAGTTAACAGTAAAGTTAAGTTGACAGTAAATAATAGCCAAAAATATTTGGAAACCAGTAGTGAGGAGTTACAAAAAGTCAAGGATATGATAAATACTATGTCCTTAATATTTCATTTTTGTGTATGATGATCACTAAAATTAAGAGACAAAACCTAAAAGTAACAAAAAATAGCATTTTGGTAGCAGAATATATTTGACAGAGTATCTGCTTCCCAGAGAACTGAGGAAAAGTTATTTGCCTGGATAATATTTTAATTTTAAGATGTATTTTATATTCTTGCTCATAATTTTGGGGAATTGTTAAGTAATTCAATGGGATCGTTAAGCAAGCCATCTCATGTACTGTAATTAATTCAGCAAAATTCTATTTGTTTAAAGCTTTTCAACTGAGAAGCAGAGAGTGATCACTCTGGTGTTTAAAAACTTTTTTTTGGCCAAGAAGGGTTATTTTCTGAAGATTTTCCCCTTTCATCTCATTTTTTGTGGTATTTTTCTCATTATTTCTCACAGAATAAGACCACAGCTTGCCAAAGAGAAGATTGAAGGATGCCATATTTGTACATCAGTCACACCAGGAGAACCTCAGGTCTTTCTAGGAAAAGATAAGGCTTTTACTTTTGATTATGTATTTGACATTGACTCCCAGCAAGAGCAGATCTACACTCAGTGCATTGAAAAACTAATTGAAGGTTGCTTTGAAGGATACAATGCTACAGTTTTTGCTTATGGACAAGTAAGTATCATCATAATATTTTCATAGGAGCTATAACATTTTAGAAGTTGACTTTCATTTTTAGAATCTTAAAGTTGGACATTCATTTTTGTGTTTTTTTTTTTTAGACTGGAGCTGGTAAAACATACACAATGGGAACAGGATTTGATGTTAACATCATTGAGGAAGAACAGGGCATTATTTCTCGTGCAGTTAAACATCTTTTCAAGAGTATTGAAGAAAAAAAGCATGCAGCAATTAAAAATGGGCTCCCTCCTCCAGATTTTAAAGTGAATGCCCAATTCTTAGAGGTAGTTGTCTAATTGTTTCATTAATTTTCTTCAAGTTTTTTTCTTTCTTTTCTTTCTTTCTTTCTTTCTTTCTTTCTTTCTTTCTTTCTTTCTTTCTTTTTTTCTGTAGACAAAGTCACACTCTGTAGTTTAGGTTGGTCCTGGGCTACTGTGTAGCTCAGGCTGGCCTTGAACTTTCAGCTGTCCTCCTTCCTCAGCACTACCGCTTAGTGCTAATACCATGTCCAGTTAATTTTTATGTAGTGCTGGGGAATCAAATTCAGGGCCACAGAGCTGTGCCTTTAGTCTCTCAAAATTTGTTGTTAAGACCTTATGATTTCATATTGTTAGCTTTTATTATTAGGTAGTAGATATTTCTTACTTTTAGGCGATGGAGTTGGCACTTAAGATAATAGATAATTTACCATTGTCCGTAGAGTACAAGTATAATTGATATTGTTTATTTAAGTACCTCTCTTTATCACTAGTAATTTGGGTAGGTTACAAAGTGCTGGAACTAAGTGACTAATGCCAGGAAGAAGGTGATGGGTAATGTGAGAAATTGAGCTATACACTAATCTAGCAGTAGACCCTTGTATATCTGTGTCTTCACAAAGACAGAAAGATGATTTTGTGCAGTATCCAAAGGTTGGGGCAGGTTTGGAGTCATTTCAGGGTATCTGGTTAGACACGATGGTAGGAGGACACTGAATTTGAGCTATATTACAATTAGGTGGTCTGTGGTATTAGAATTCTGAGATTTTGGTCCAAGGAATGTTCTAGTCTAAATAAATCTAAACTATAAACTAATAATTTTGGTCATGGGAATATCTTATTTAGAATAAAATAAAAAATCAAATTAATATCACATTTTATTGCTGGTTTTTAAAGGCGCCTCCATTTGGTAAAAACCAGGGAGCCTAAAACAATGTATTTTTTACCAAAAAGAAGTAAATGATGATGAAAAAGAAAAAGGGTTTTTCCTTTTTCTTTCACCATCCAAAATGTTGGTAGCATTGTGTCTTTTCCATGTAATGACAGAAAAATGGATGGCTGTGTTTTCTTCTAGTGAGGTGGCTGGATCTTATCAGTCACAGTTGATACAGAAGCACTAATAGCACTGGGGACCTTACACAAATGTTAACCATTGATTTTTGACACACTAAAAGAGTTGCAGGGCAAAAATAAATATAGCTTAAGTGGTAAAAATTCTTACAACTCTAAGCTTCAGATTTGACTAATTAAAAATTTTAAGGTTAAGATTTGTCAATACTTGGTGTTTAAGTGTGCTTGTATTTGTATTTATGTCTTGCAAAGGATTAGTTGATCATTTTAATGAGTTGAGTCCTCAGTTCCTTAGTGTATCAATTGTGATAATGTTGTTTGCTAGTCTTATTCTTGTAAATAAGTCTGGAATTTACATATATTTGTAACAATGACTATGTCATTCATATTTACTTTATTTAGAAGAAATGGGTGTCATTTTGAAGAACTTTAAAAATATGTATGAAACATTACATAGTTTGTTTATTACATTTATAAGGTAATTTCTACCCACATTAAATTTCTAATGCTTCTTTTTGATAGCTTTATAATGAAGAGGTCTTGGACTTATTTGATACCACTCGTGATATTGATTCAAAAAATAAGAAATCAAATATAAGAATTCATGAAGATTCAACTGGAGGAATTTATACCGTGGGAGTCACAACTCGTACTGTGAATACAGAATCAGAGGTAATGTGTATGTTGCAGTTAAAATATAGCACGGGTGGGCTCATTTAATCAGCTTTAACTAATTAGTCTGCCTAAGATCAAGCTAAGAAATTTATATCCTGAAGTGCAGTAGAATTAATACCCTGTTTTTTCCCTTATATTTTTAGAAACAATAAATTATTTAAAAAGTCATGTTTATGAAAAAACAAGCATCAGAAGAATGTAAGGCCATATGTGTATACTTTTCTTTTGCAGATAAAGAGGGTTAAACAATTGATGGGAAAGACTGAGACCACAGTCCATATTTACCTTTTGTTGGAATATACGAAGGACTGTGGTTAGGCTCTTGAGGGAAACTATTAAGAATATTAAAAAAATTCAACAGGACATACATAAGAGACTGAGCAATTAGAGTTATTGTTCAGTTCGTACCAAAATATTCTACTGTAACAGTTTTGGAATGAAAGCTACAAATGTCAGCAAATGGCAAACAGTGGAATTTTTGTGTGTGTGGTTTTTTTTTCCCCTATTTAAAAAATAAAACACTATTATACTAAGAAGTTCAACTCAAAATGTGCCTGTCACTAAAATAATGATGAGAAAATCCTTGTCTTGCTGGGGAGTATGCCTATCATCCCAGCACTCTGGAGGCTGATGCAGAAGGACCACCGTGTGTTTGAGTCCAGCCTGGGCTACATAGTGAGTTCAGATGGCAAGACCTTGTCTCAAAAAACAAACAAACAAACAAAAAAACAAAAAACAAAATAAAAAGGAAAAGGAAAAGAGAAATTCTACATCATTTCTACATCTTAATATGAAGCCTTTCAGCATTAGCATAGACGTCAGTTGGATGGAATACTACTCAAGTATGTCATCCTCTTCCTTTTCCTCAGATGATGCAGTGTCTGAAGCTGGGAGCCTTGTCCCGCACCACCGCCAGTACCCAAATGAACGTTCAGAGCTCTCGTTCCCACGCCATTTTTACAATCCACGTGTGTCAGACCAGAGTGTGTCCTCAAATAGATGCCGTGAGTTATTAGTTTTCATTTCTTAAACTTTCAGTCTTCTTCTTCCTGAAATCACATGAACTGCGGAGCTTACTTGAACCAGCTGGGTTTGCTTAATCGTTATTTTTCCTAACTTATTCTGATGTTATTTAAATTGAATCTGGCCAGCCTTGGAGCATTTTCGAATTTAGAAAACAATGAGTAGGTGTCTCCACCATCCAGAAAGCGTGCTGTGGCCCTAGGGTGATAGGTACAGTCACCTGAGACCCTGTGCTTCTGAGGGCTGTGTGCCCTTGTTGTCATAAGGAAGGCCTTGATACAGCAGTAGGAGTCTGACCTTCCTGATACAGCAGTAGGAGTCTGACCTTCCAGCTGCTTTTCTGACATTAAGTTTCCATTGGGCATGTTTGCATTTTCACGTGTTTGGCAGCGCCTCTATAGGTATGTGGGATAAGGGTAAGAAGTTCGCTGTCAGGTGTCTTGTGGGATAAGCTAAAAGTAGTAGAGAACATCTAGTATCACATTGATAAAGTGTTTTCATGATTGTCTCATAATTGTTCTGTATTTCCAGGAAAATGCAACTGATAATAAAATGATTTCGGAATCGTCACAGATGAATGAATTTGAAACCCTGACAGCGAAGTTCCATTTTGTTGATCTGGCAGGATCAGAGAGACTGAAGCGAACGGGAGCTACAGGCGAGAGGGCAAAAGAAGGCATTTCCATCAACTGTGGGCTTGTAAGAGAGCAAAGCTGCATGCTGGGAACATGCCAGCGGGTGTCTCTTATCCTTTTCTCTGTTGTTACATGTAACATACCCCAACATAGATTCTTCATGCCATGAACTAAGAAGTAAAAATTGCAGTAAACTTAATAGGTTAATGAATCTCTGATCTCACAGTGTATGTAGGATTTTTTAGCAAGTTTTCTTTGTGCATAGTTATATTAAATTTTATGATATGTACAGTAGATTATGTATGTACAGGAAAAATCATTTTTAAGCTTCTTTCCACATTCAAAAATACACACTCAAGGGCTGGCTCAGTGGTTTGAGTGCTTGCCTAGGAAGTGTAAAGTACCTGAGTTCAATTCCTTAGCACCACGTACGTCAGCCATGGTGGCACACGCCTGTAATCCTAGTACTTGGGAAGATGAGACAGGAGGCTTGCCATGAGTTTGATGTCAGCCTGGGCTACATAGTGAGTTCAGAACCAGCATGGACTTATAAAGTGAGACCCTGTCTCAAAAAAAAAAAAAAAAAAGTTTGCTGTTAGGTATCTTGTGGAATAAGCTAAAAATAATTGTTAATATTTATGACATTTTAGGGAATTTGACAGTTATAATTCTTAGTAATTATTTTTTAAAATGAGAATTTCAATAGACCATATTAGAAATTAACACCCTGCCACCTAGTGGTATTTTAATTAGAAAATACCATGTGATTGAGTCAACAAAGGTACCTGTTATCTGGAAGAAGATGTTTTAGCACAAATCTTTGTGTACTAGATCTTTTCTTCCTGTTGTCTGTATTAGAAAAGTAGACCTTCATTCCACATACAGGTAATTATGTGCCTATATTTCTGTAACATTAGCAATATCAGGCTGTGTTTTCCACCGTGCTTTTCTTGTATCTGCAGCTGAGAGTCTCCAAACCTGTGGTCCTCTTTAATTATTGCTCAGCATTTGCTCTGAAAATATATTTTTGTGACCCCTTTGGGACCAGGGAATTGTCACCTGAGGCTGATTAGAGTGAGTTGGGCCTCCCAGCACCAGCACCTCTCTACCCTGATGCTCCCATCATGTGCTTGAATGATGTGTCAGATGGATCCTAGACTTTGGGTATAGCTTTAATTTCTTGGCAGATAAAAATCAGGGTAGTATTTGTGTTTGTGCTGCTGGGAAAAGACAAAAACCATTGTTCTGTTTTTCTACTGAGGCTATTGAGACTTGGTGTGAGATCCTCTAACAGAGTTTCACTGTGGCTCCTGCTTAAGATTCTAGGCTCTCTGTAAAGAGGAGACCAAGGTACAGTGGGCACTGATGCTGCTTACTGCATTCTTTAGTCCTCACAAGGACCGGGGTATAGACACTTGCATTATTGAAGGCTAGTGTGACTGTAGATGTGTTTGATGTTTTTTAATTGAGTGCTTAACATAATTTTGTTATATTTCTAAGGAAAGTCTTACTTGTACAGGAATTCCTTGTTTAAGAAATCGTACTGGTATTATTATTGTGGCTAAAGGAGCTTTTAGCTATATAAGGGGTCTATATTGCAGTAAAAATATGGAACTGTCAAGTAACTGAACGCTTCATTTCTTAAGTGAATGGACAAGAATTTACAACGTGAATTGACAGTTTTCTGGAGATAAAAGCTGATGCTGGAGGAGTAGTGAGAATTTTACACACACACACACATATATACACACACACAATACTAAAATTTGAATAATGCCAGTTATTACTAGTTAATATAGAAAACCAGTTATTATTAGTTAATATAGAAAACATCAAAGTTTACTTTATGTGTGCTTGAAAATGCAAGTGTAAAACAACCAAACACTGATGTTTCTAATTTTTGCATGTCTCAGTTTTATTTTTATTTATTTATTTAATTTTTTCTTGAGACAGGATCTTGCTCTGTAGTCCAGGCTGGTCCTGAACTCACTATGGCTGGCCTTGGACTCACAGCAATCCTCCTGCCTCAGCCTCCCCAGTGCTGGGATTATAGGCGAGTGTCACCACGCCTGGCTTATGTGGTTCTGGGGAATTGAACTCGGGTACTTTGCACTTGACTTAGCACTTGCTAGGCAAGTGCTTTTTAACCGCTGAGCCATTCCTCCAGCCCCTCAATTTTATTTTTGAGAGACTTCTTTATGTGACAGTATTGTAATTTCTAAGTCTAGTCTCTCTCTCTCTCTCCCTCTCTCCCTCTCTCTTCTCTCCTGTGGCGCTGTCTCTCCCAGTTGGCCCTTGGCAATGTGATAAGTGCCCTGGGGGATAAGAGCAAGAGGGCCACTCACGTCCCCTACAGAGACTCCAAGCTGACTAGACTCCTGCAGGACTCCCTTGGAGGCAATAGGTATGCATATTTGATGATTATCCATATATTTCTGAATTTCAATTATTTATTATTTTTAAGTAAATTTCTAAAGTGATTTAAAATAAGAACTGCTTTTATTATAAAGCAAATTAATAGGATGAGGAACTAATAGTTATATGAAGTACCTAAAACACACGGATCATTTTAGATGTTACTATTTCATATAACCCCTGTAGCATTTCTTGAAACAGGTATCATTCCTGTTTTATAGAGAGGGAAATTAAGATCCAGATAGGTTAAGTAATACATCAAATTCACTCACTTTGTAAATAAATTCTATAGTTTGTGCTTTTTATTCATACTGTAGTTTCTGCTTTAAGTGTTTAATGTATAGTAGATGCCTACTAAAGTTTTGTTGAAAAAATAAAATGCCATCTTCTAAGTAATTACAAAATGGTTTAAATATTGTTGATGGCTTTTTTATAAAAATATTGATAGAATGAAATAGAGGGTGTTTGCTGTCCGTAGACTTTAACAATATTACTATTATTTTTTCCTTTCCAATTCTTTGCATCATTCTGATATGTTTTATCAAGTAAACACATGCATTCGGTAATGCATTCCTGACTGTAAATGTCAACACTTTGACTTCACAGCTGGGCACATTTTTGGCCCTTATATGCTGTTGTAGCGCAGTTCATTAAGTGAAAAGAAAAGCACAGAAAATATAATTTACAGTATTTTCTACTACCTATTTTTATCTTTCAGTGTTCAGTTATTTTACAGTGTGTTCTACTACCTGATTTTATTTTTCAAGCAAAACTAGGCATCTACTGTATGGTAAACACTTAAAGCAGAAACTACAGTGTGAAGAAAAAGCACACACTGTAGAGTTTATTTACAAAGTAAGTGAATTTGGTGTATTACTTAACCTATCTGGATCTTAATTTCCTGACAGATTACTTTACTGAAAAGATCATTAGTTGCTCTGCAGTGACTGGGTAATTAAACTCCAAACTTTGTTTTTGAAGAACTATTACTCAAAGATTTTAGATCACGTTACATCTACTTAGATTTGAAATCAGTTTGGCTAAGAAATAGAGTTTTGTTTTATAGAATTAAACTGTATTTTTTTATGTTTCTTATTTCTCTGTAGTATTGGCATGTGCTTTGCTTTTCACAATGTCCGATGGATGGATGCAATGTTGTTTTCCTTTGTTGCGTAGGTCCTACGTCTGTGCTGTATTTTCAGTGAGAATTCTATATCAGTCTGAACACAATCTTTTATTATAAATAGAACAGAAACTTTTAAGTCAAACTTATTTTCAAGTTTTGTAAATTATACTTTCCCATATTTGTTTTTGATTATATAACAAATTCACAGGTGATAAACATCCTCCCCTTACCAGTTTAAACACTTTTGAGTGCTTTGGAAAGGTTGCTTGCACTGCAAGGAATCTGCACTATTTTCAGTGAGGGTCTTGGATTTCTTTTGAGTTTTAGACAGGCTATAGCTAAATAGTCTCAGATGTTCCCCACTTCTTTTCCTAGTGCATACTAACCTGACAGAGGAAGGACCCACTCTGAATGTGCCTTTTACTGTGGTCTTAATTTCTACTTAAAATTTTAGGATCGGATTTCTAGTTGGAAAGCATTGTATTTTACGTAAATTTTGGAAAATAAAATATCTTCATTTTTTGAAGTTTATACAAATTAAAAGAAAAATTTAATCCGATATTTTTTGAAACAAGCTCTATAAATGTATATTCATAATTTAGTATGTTGCATTTTTATGTTTTACCAAATTCATTTTTATGTATTAGGTTAATATGATATTACTAGTTTATATCAGAACTTCTGAAAAATACAGAAAAATATAGAGCATGAACAGAAATCAGTTATATTTCTATTGCCTGGGAATGTCAGTATGACAAGTTTATACTAACAATTCTAAAAAATACAGAGCATGAATACAGATCAGTTATAATTTTATTACCTAGAAGTAGCTACTGCTGGCATTGTGTTAGATTTTTTTCAAATCAGTAGTTATACTTAATATTTAATACTATTTATGAATTGATTGATTGATGAATTGATTTTTTGAAATGGGGTCTGTTTTAAACTCACTATATGGCCCAGGCTGGCCTCAAACTCAGGGTAATCCTCCTTCCTCAGCCTCCTGAATGCTGAAATTTCAAGTGTACAACACTATGCCCAGCTTTATATACAGTATATTTAAATGACATTTTTTTATCACAGAATTAGAGTTACCACATTTATGTGAACTTCTCAGTTAAGCAGTTTTAATATTTTGCTTGAGCTTTTTATAAGTAAAATAATTTAAAAAATTTATGTCCTTTGGGTTTTAATATATGATCTTTCCTTGTGTGGAGGATCTTAATCAGTTCCACCAATTCCTGATATTCTTCATTCTTATTAAGTTCCTGATCTTGGATCTTTTCAAAATGCTTCTAAAGAGTGAGTCCCTCTCCCTCTAGGTGTGTGCTGAGTCCGTAGTGGGCACTACTCTACTCACTTTTCTCCATTTGTGACTGACTTTAAAAATACTTGAACTGTAGGCACTCTATTCAATGTGATAAATTATCATGACTTTGAAATTATGTTTCTAAACTTTCAGTTTTCTCTTGTGTAATTTGGTCAGAAACTCTTGAATGTTGATCATGCAATTACAAGATGTTTTATACTGTGAAACATAAAGATATTCTCTATGTTCTTTTTGTTAGAATGTGATTGAAATTTGTGTAAAATTCTTTGCTAATTCAAAGGTCAATATACCAGTGATTACATAACAGAAAATATGGGGCTGGAGGAATGGCACAGCGGTTAAAGCCCTTGCCGTGCAAGCAGAAGGCCCTGCATTCGACTCCCCAGCAGCACATAAGCCAGGCATGCTGGCACATACCTGTAATTTCAGCAGGGAGGCTGAGGCAGGAGGATTGCCACAAGTCCAAGGCTAACCTGGGCCACATCGTGAACTCAGGAGAAGCCTGGGGCTACAAAGTGAGACCCTGCCTCAAAAAGAAACAACAACAACAACAACAAAAAACTTGAAAATACTTTAAAAAACTGAAATAAATTGTGAATTATTTTTTATTTGTAATTTGTCACTTGTAGGCTGTTAATTTTAGAATTATTGTATGTACTGCTTCAGGTTCTTGTAAAGGCATGAGAAATAAATGGATGTCTCAAGGTATTACAAATTAAACAAGGCTAATATAAATTCATTTTCCTCAGTGTTGTCTCAGTAGTCCAACTCTTTTTCTCTAGAGATAGTCTTAAGGTACAGGAGCTTTCATACTTGCTTTTAAGAAAAACTGTTTTTCTCAGGAAGTTTCAGGCAGGAGGAATGCAGGTTTAAGCCCAGCATGGGCACTTAGTAACATCAGTCTTTCGAAGAGAAGATACTGTTCAAATGCCAAGAATTTTCAAATTGTTATTTCAGAATATTGTTTGCTTTTGTCTGTAAAACCTAATTTTATTTGTACCTTTCAGCCAAACAATCATGATAGCATGTGTCAGCCCGTCAGACAGAGATTTTATGGAAACGTTAAACACTTTGAAATATGCCAATCGAGCTAGAAACATCAAGAATAAGGTGGTGGTCAATCAGGACAGAGCTAGCCAGCAGATCAATGCCCTCCGCAGTGAGATCACACGGCTTCAGATGGAGCTCATGGAGTACAGAACAGTAAGTCAGAAGAATTCATTTTGCAGCCCGTGGTACACCTAAGGCTTGTGTGCTTGTTGTGAGTCCCGTGATGCCATTTTGTGGTGGCTTGCATGTATGTGTCTCTGGTGGAGTTGTTGTGGAGGTAGATTTCTCTGTGGTGGATATTGTTCCTGGTGCGCAGTTCAGCCTAACCAACTGCATGTTCAGAAAGCTTCTTACTCAGTCACTTTTAGAATTACTACTGCACCATGAAAGGTTGGACTAGGGTGAAAGGCTCTTTTGCTTGGGCTGGTAAGAAAGGACTCTTGGTTAATAGAACTGCATAGTCCTGGAGTATCTCTCAACCCAACTCTTGTGTACTTAATTTTCCTCAGTCAACAGGACATGTTTTCCTTTTCCAGGGTAAAAGAATAATTGACGAGGAGGGAGTGGAAAGCATCAATGACATGTTTCATGAGAACGCTATGCTACAGACTGAAAATAATAACCTGCGTGTAAGAATAAAGGCCATGCAAGAGACAGTTGATGCGCTGAGGACTAGAATCACACAGCTTGTGAGTGACCAGGCCAACCAGGTTCTTGCCAGAACAGGTATGTGTGTGTGTGTGTGTGTGTGTGTGCGTGTGTGTGTGTGTATGTGTGTGTGTGTGTGTAGGGTGGGATGAGTGAGGGTGGATTTCTCTAGGGCAAGCCACTTTCTTTGCATTCATCAATTACTTAGAAGTGTTGAAGTAGGAATGTCAAATCATGTGTGTACAATCTGTGATTTCAAAGTTAAGTACTTAAAATTTTAGAAATAGTAACTTTTCATACAATCAAAATGTGCCATTTGCATCATAATTTTATGATCTGCTCTTGTAATAGAAAATTTTTTGTGAGAATTATCTTTCAAAGAATTACTGATTTGCTCAGGGAGTTTGAGGCAGGAAGACTGCAAGTTTTAAGCCCACCATGGGCACTTATGATTTATCAAGACCCTGTCTCAAAAAAACAAGAAATGGACTGGGGATGTAACGCAGCACAAAAGCTCTGGGTTCTATCTCCAGCACCAAAAAAAAAAAAAAAAAAAAAAGATACCAAAACCTAACAACAACAAAGCAAGAGTTTTTGTTTTCAAACAATTTTTTTCTTGTTCTGTTGAAAACCTTCATTTAAGGAAAATATTAATTAAGTATTTTATCTTGCAGGTGAAGGGAATGAGGAGATCAGTAATATGATTCATAGTTACATCAAAGAAATAGAAGATCTCAGGTACAGTTTTTCTGAAATGTATAATGCACATATTAGGTTTGGCCTTAGCAATCAATCTTCCTGCAAATCTCCAGTTTTTAAAATCTATTGCACTTTTTCCCTTCTACTTATCAGCTGTTTTTATGAGTGAGTCATCGCATCCCTACCAATTTAGTTATCTCTTCCTGGCATATCCATTTATATTTAATTCAACATGCTGCAAATGCTCACTGTTGGCTCACACTGTGACATGGCTTGGGGGCAAGAATTACATAAAGAGGCGAGATAGGACATCAGTTTTTAATCTTCCATGGTTTTACCTGATAACTGAACTATTTTCTTTAAAAATGAAACTCCAGTCAGTAAAGAAGGACATCTGAATAGTTCAGCTATTACTACTGCCCATTTGCAAACACTAAAAACAAAAACAAACAAAATAATCCTTCATAACTACCCCAGCATTTCCCGTTTTTGTGTGTGTGTGTGTGTGTGTGTGTGTGTGTGTGTGTTTTCTTTACCCTTTTCTTTCTCTAGTCATACGAGAACATGGGTGCTCAAACTTTTGGCTTGCCTGGCCACACTGAGGGGAAAGGAGTTGTGTTGGGCCACGTATTCAGTATCTAGTATAGTTAGTGCGTATGAGTTACCAAGCTTTGTTTCTTTTTTTATTATAATGTTTATAAAAAGAGGATAGGCAACATAAACATAAAACAGATGTTTGACTTTGTGAAATTGATGCATCAAAAATGTATGCACATAAATCTCACAATATTTTTAAAAATTTTACAGATTTGTGTTGGGCTGCATCCAGAGCCTGTGGTGGCTCTCTGCAACCTGTGGGACTGGGTTGGACAAGCCTGAGAGAGGCTCTCAACCTGTGACAAGTACTGACTCTTCTGTTTCTCATGCCAGAAAGTACAATACCTTTTTTAAATGCTGAAGAAAACCCCCCAAAACAAAACAATATCAACCACAAAAAATAAATGAGGATGCATCTTAATGTGACTAATGAGTATATAAAGGGGTTTAGATAAACAAAATTTTTATAGACGCGCAAAGCCATGATTTTGCAGTTTACCATTTGGCAAAAATCTCTGGAGGCATTGTGGCCTGATTCTGAGCTGGGTCGACCTGGACTTGCACTCCTTACCCTGGGTTGGATGTGCTCTTTCCTACCTACTGATTCAAATTTATTCTTTGACCAGTCTTCCCTTACCTTGTAGACCTCACCTTTATCATTTCCTGCGACACAGCTGACCTTTCTAGTTTTTAATCCCCGGGAGGATCCCCTTCTTCTGTTCCTCTGAGGCTTCTTTGTCTCTCTTATTTCCTGGACACCGGTTGGATGCTGAGGCTGATTGCATGTTCTGGTTCTTGGGGGCTGTTTCCTCCCCTCCACCCTGTTATTCTAAGGCTGTAACCACCTTGATCTTACTTGGAGACAAATGGCATGACTAAATATCACTACTTCCTAGAAAACTGCCTGAACCAGTTCCTCTCCTGCTAGTGGCTAACAGCAGCATTTGATACCTTTCTTCTTCAAGGTCTTGAGCTGAGCCCCTTCCTTAAGCCACTTAGAGGAGGAGATGACTCATGGCTCTGAGTTCAGTTGCTGGTCCAATCTTTCTTGCTGTAGGTTAATACCTTGTTTCAGATTCTCACCTTTGATCTTCTTTAACTTGATCAGTCCCACCCCTAAGGAGTAGTCTTCTGGAATCTCAGGACTATAATTTATAATGTAAAAACAATTATATATACAATAAGTAAAATGAAACTTGTATTCAAGTCAGATTACCTGAAAATTGGATTACCTGAATTGAAATTTAAGCCCTTATTTATTAATAAGGTATGTGACCTTGGCTAACTTACTCAGCAGCTGCGAGGTGCAGTATGTTCATTTGTGAGAATGAGGTGATACCTGCTAACCTCACAGATTTATTATGGGGCTCAAATAAAAGGACAGTATGGAAAACTTAAGGTGAAAACTATTGTAAAGTTCTAATATGTTATTAATTAGATCTGAGTTCTCACATTCTGATGTTAGTTACTAAGATCTACTTCAATCTATATTTCTGACAAAACTTGGCCTCATGAGGACTTTTATTCTTAGATCTTTAAACATAGCACAAATTTATATTCATCTGTTGCCATTTGGGAATATTTCTATTTTAAGTCTTAACACTAACTGAAAAATAATAGTCGTTGCCTTTTAATGAATTTGCACGTTACAGTATTTGTGAAGTAATTGCTACTTAATTAATCCTTGTATTTTTAGAAATCAAATTTTTTGTAGAATTTTAAAAAACAGGGAAGCATAAAAAGAGACAAAGATCACTTACATATTCTTCCTTCTAAGAACTGATGTTAATATTTTGGTAGAGCTCTTCAATAGTTTTTCTATATTTTAAAATCAAAACTGACATCATAATATGTATATTCCTTTGCTATCTGTTTATTGAAGTGTGATGTTACCAACATTTTTCTTTTTCTTCATCTTCTTTCCTTTCTCCCTTCCTGCCTGCCTGCCTGCTTTTCTTCCTTCCTTCCTTCCTTCCTTCCTTCCTTCCTTCCTTCCTCCCTCCCTCCCTCCCTCCCTCCCTCCCTCCCTCCCTCTCTTCCTCCCTCTCTCCCTCCCTGCCTTTCTTCCTTCCTTCCTCTCTCTGAAACAGGGTCTTGATTAACTGTGTAGCCTAGCAATACTGCTGCTTTAGCCTTCCAAGTGCTGGGATTACCAACACACCCAGCTGATCTTTACATGGTGTTGAAGAATTGAGCCCAGGACATTGCACATGCTAAGCAAGTGCTTTAACCTCTGAGCTATACCTCCTGCACCATATTATGAACATTTTTTAATGTTATTAGATATTTTTTCTGAAATAATTTTTTCATAACTATATAACACCACTTGAAATTGTAATTAATCTTCTATTGTTAGGTAATTGTTTTCAATTTTTGGTAAGAATACTTATTTGTTAGGTATAGTATCAACTAGGCAGGTTTTAAATTCCTTAGGTTAATTGATTCTCATCAGTCATGGGGATTTATTTTTCTTCTTCTTTTTTTTTTTTTTTTTTTTTTGAGACAAGGTCTTACTCTGTAGTCCATGTTGGTCCTGACCTAACTACGTAGCACAGGCTGGCCTTGAACTCAGGGCAGTCCTCGTCCTGCAGCCTCCCAAGTGCTGGTATTACAGGTGTGCGCCACCATACCATATCCATTGTGAGGAAATCTTTATATTTATCTGCACTTCAAAGGGGAGAATAAAAGAGGGGCTTTGAGAGCTAGACAGCTGAGATCCAGTGCGCGGCAGGCCCCCAGCTTGCTCCTTCTCAGGCAGCTCTCTCTACTTCCCCTTATGTATTCCTGCTGGGTCCCCTGTTAATCATGTGGATGGCAGCAAGTAGTTGGTAGTTAGGTGGGGGAGCTAGGTGAGATGGGGAGATGGAAGAGGAAAGAGATAAGTATGCTTTCTATAGCCAATTAAAAAACATCTCCTGCTAATATATCCTGGGGTTCATGACAGTGAGCTCTGAAGTTTTCAACATTTCTTAACACAAGGTCTGAAAAATGCAAACTTTTAAAGTCAGTTAGGACCTAACAAAACAGTTGTCATTTTTATATAATAATAAATCCAATTAAAATAGAGGTCTTTATTGTTAGTTTATTTATTTTCATACATTCTTAGCATTAATTATTATATACCCAGGCTTTATACTGTATTGAAAATACACAGGAGTATAAATAGCTATGTAACATTGTTTTATTTTATGACATACTGTCATTTGTATGTCATTTTATATTTTGCTATTTTATTTTATTATTTTATTTTATGTTTGTGCTAGAGATAGGGCCCGGAACCTCACATATGCTAATTGTATTAGAGAGCTACCCCCGAGCCCTCTTTAGCCATTTAAAAATACCATAGTTACTGTTTTGATCATATAACACTAGCTATATAATAAAATGGTTTCCTCAAAGAATGTATAGGACAGGGTCCTGAAACATATATTCACTGATTTATGTACTCTTAACTCCAGCTTATTTTAAGAGTATTCTGAATAGTTTCAGTAGAAAAGTGAAAAAACAATGAGCCGGCTTTGCCTTTTTAGAGATTTTAGAGCTTGGTGATTGCAAATCAAATAATCTAGTATTTTTCTCTGAAGTATTTGAACATGTGGCAAAGCTGCTTAATAATATGGCATTAGGACAGACATATATTGAAATTTATTTTGTTGAAGTAGATGGTTCTTGTTGGTTTAAAAATATGAAATAGAAATAAAAAGTTGACAATGGGCCTCTCCCCTATCCATTTTTAGTCTGAAGAGACTGGGCTGCTTTAGAATCTCATTGTATGTTTTTACATATGCCTGACAGTACATGCCTTTCACTGCTGTCATTATTAGGATCACTTGAGCAGACAAAAGAATTTTTTCTATTATCACCCTAAGGTTTCCTTGGAGACATCATTTTTTTCCCACGGCATGTTGGGGAGCCAGATGTCTGTCAGTAAGTTAGAGGCAAATTTGACTAACTATTCCTTGCAGAGTTTTGAAAATGCATCTATTATGTGGTGAGTGAGGAACTGAAACTCAAGTGACCAAGCTGTTTCTACATTTTAAGTTTAAATAATTTAAATAATTAATAATTTAATTTATAAAACAAGGAAAACTCATGCCCAATGGCCAGAATTCAAGTAATCTCATTACCATCAGACTCTGAAGTCTGATTTCAGATTTATAATTACTTAATCAGGAAATTAAAACTGTTTTACAGATTAATGTTTTTGAGCACATTTATTTTGAAAAACTCTAGCTCATAGCAAGATTGAAATACGTTTCAGTAAAGTTCTTAGCATGCAACAGAATTCACTTAAAGTGTTTTGGATTTACTCCAGAGCAGCAGGAATTAGAATGGTAGTTTCAAGGGGCTGGGTGGAGGGAGGAGGGAGACCTCATGTTCATTGTGATGGAGTTTCAGTATGGAAAGATGAAAGAGTTCTGGAGATGACAGAGAGATGCACGCCAGTATAGATGTGCTTAGGGGAGGAGACCATGGACTTGAAAGAATTATGGTAGTAAATTTTGTGATATATATGTTGTATCACAATTAAAAATGTTCTCTACCTCAATTTATTTTTCTCCACTAGGGCAAAGTTATTAGAAAGTGAAGCAGTGAATGAGAACCTTCGAAAAAACCTGACAAGAGCCACAGCACGATCACCATACTTCAGTGGGGCCTCAGCTTTCTCTCCCACTATACTATCTTCAGACAAAGAAACTATCGAAATTATAGATCTAGCCAAGAAAGATTTAGAGAAGCTGAAAAGGAAAGAAAGGAAGAAGAAAAAAAGGTAGCATTATAAAATTATTATTATATGAAATTTTATTTCTCTTTTCAGGGAATTTTAATTTCTAATTGCTGTGAGTATACATGGTCTCCTAAGTATATTGATGTGAAATAAATCATTTAAATTAGCTGACAATTATATTTTGAAATGATCTCTATTTCTGTGTACGAAAATACATTTAGTCAAAACACCCAGGTAATAAAATTTTATTTAAAATATGATGAGGTAAAGTTACTATTAGAAATTATTTTATTACTTCAACTAGCTGCTTTTACATTTCATTCATCTTGCTTTTGTGCAAAGCTTGCTGTACAACTCAGTGTTTTCATCTTTCATAATACAGTTAAGTCTCATGGATATTCTCATTTCTGTCTTGATTGGTTTAACTAAAGGCCAAACTAATCCATCAGCATGTCATTTAATATCATTTAGTTTTAAAATATTTTCTACAGGGCTTCTAATGTGATTATGTAGAAGTAATTCATGCTATGTGAAACTTTCTGATTCTTCTAAGATGGAGTCACTCAGCCTTTCACCACTGATCTAGGCTTTTTCTTTCTGCATTATGAATGCAGTTGGGTGTGAAGAAGAGAAAGAAAATGAAAAATTGACCACTTGTAATGTGTGGGTGGTTAAATATCCATAAATTCTTTACATGTATACACATTGATGCTATAGTGCAGTCAACATTTTTACAGAGCACATGAATTGAACATGCCAGTCCAATTGAACTTGAGCATTTTTGGCTAGATATTTAAAAGGAGACAAAGCCAACTTATTTGCCCCATTATGTGTTTCAGGGGAAGTGCATTGTAGGATTATGGTTGCCGTTTAGTCTACCTGTTGCTTGGCTTAATTTATTTAGATATTTTGTTAGGCAACCAGGCATTCCTTCCTTGAGCAGTCAGTTAATCAAAGTTAATAGGTGTTTAAATTCTTCAAGTTAACTCTGCTTTGTATCTTGTGTTAGAATGAGTGATTAAAATGATTAAAACAAAGACACACTTATGGTTAGCAGGCATTGCATTCTTGAGATATTAATGTCTTACTAGGTGGTTTTCATGGCTGACTAGCTATAGCAGCATTAAGAAATGTATAATGATTAGCTCTACCCTTTGTAGGGCAATTAAAACTGAAATAATGACATAGGATTATGGAAACCAGTGTTACCCAACATTCTGCTTGAGTGAACATCAGACTTGCACATGACTTTTTTTCACTTATAAAATCCAACTCTGTAGCTGGTCAGAATGTCAAATAGTCTGACTCATTTTTAAAGGCCAAGGTAGTTTTATGTTCATAAATAATAAATAAAACCAAGGATGTATTTGTAAAAGTTATGTTCCTTCAAGTTAAATTTTAAGTTAAAAATATTACTTTAATCACTTAGTATGAATAGTGAAGAATAAATAGATATCTCAGAAGAAATGCTATGTTTAATATTTTTATAATAGTGATAAGGATCCACAATTAACAATGAGTTCAGGTTGCTTTTTAATAATATGTCTTAATAGCATTTTTGACTTGTAAATAGTACTAATGAAAAAATACTTACTAAGATTAATCTTTATTTCTTTATTACAAGATTTCAACCTATTGTAAAGTAAGCAAAATTTAAGTAAAATAGCAGTTATTTCATATTTAAAAATTGTATTTCAGTATGATAGATATAATTTTTATTATTATTATAGTAGCTATTGATTTTATTTATTATTATTATAGTAGATACTAATAAGATCTCACCAAACAACTAGGTTTAAATATAATAAAAATTAAGTAAAGAAAATAAATTATTTTCTAACAGGTATATAATTGGAGGCAAATTATTTGTGAGTAAAAAGAATGTGCTGAATACGAACTGAAAGCTTAGACTGAGGAAAACAGATTAATATTTCCTAAAAATTAATGCTTCTAAAGCATGTTTTAAAAACATGTTATATAAAGTATTTTTTTACATACAGGCTCTAGTGTATCTTAATAACACTGACATCTAAAGAATTGTGAACCTAGAAAGCTTATCCCATATATTACGTAACACTATATAATTATAAAAGGCTTGGGAGCCAGTCTATGAATCTGTATTACTTTATATAAAGCTTATAGAATTAAATGAAGTTTGTCTTACCCTATAGGCAAATGTTGTTTTGAATTAAATAATGGAAACCAAAACTGTATTACTGGATTTGATGAAGCATTTGTTCATCACACCTTAGATCCCAATAACTTTTGCATGTATGTAACATAAATTCCTATATTAAATTTATGCATTGGGTTATTTTTAGCTAGAGAGTTGAAACGGAAGAAGCATGCAGTAAGTCAGGAGTTCCAGAAGTGTTTAGGATGACTGCAGCTTTGATAAAGGAGGAGTTCAGTCTTCCAATGGGTTTCCTGGAGGCCACAGCTCTTGTCTGGACTTACTGATTTGGATTCAGCTGCATGAAGGCCTTGTATCTATTTAAGCAGAAAAATTTGGATCTGAAAAATTTGAATCTGTCTCAGCTGGCACATTGCAATTCAATGAAAACTTAATTGTTTAGAAGCTGAAATTAATTTTCTCCAGAAAGTTTTGCGAATATATAGTGTCCAGTATCCCCAAGTGAAACGATTTTTACTTGTTTTATACTATGGTAAGAACATTTCAGAAAGGAATGGGAAAAGACAACAAACAAATAAACAAACGAAACATTGAAAAAGGAAAGAAGTCTTTGCCTTTCATGAGTGTAAGCAACATTTGTGGAAATAATGTGTGTCTCTGATGCTGACCTCCTGTGTGCTTAGACTGTCTTGGTCGACTTGTCTCCTGTACAAGCCTTACTCTGAAGTGCTCCAAATTTCAAAATCATTGTTTTTCTTCGGTTGTCTGCTCAAACTCCAAAATCAAGAGCAAAGTAATCCTACTGAAGAAATTCATACCAGTAGAAGTGACTCATATCCAATGAGTTCCCTTCCTAGAAATGTTTGTAAGTTTGAAAGAGAGTATATTAGTCCAAACACAATTTCAAGCAACATAACCTAAGAAAGACAAAAAGTCCACAGGCAAAGTAGGAAACTTAAAGAAATATGTCTTTATCTACAGCCTCCTAAGACCTCACGGGACTTGGGGTTAGGCTCCCGAGCATCCCAAACTATCCTGTGTGCTTTCCCTTCTCCCTGGAACCAGAAGCTCTCTAAAAGTTCCATGTCTTTTAATCTACGCTGTTCTGTGTTGCTCAATTTTAACCTTAGTAGCAGGGCCTCTGAAATGCGTTTGTAGAAAGAGCGGCAGCTGGCTATTGTTTAAGTCAAATCATTGCAGTTTGTTTTCAAAGAGGATTCTGCAAATCCTGCTTTACGTGGATTTTTACCCTTTTGTGCATCAGCCCCATTAGTGCAGTAGCATATAGCTGATGTGTGGAGTTTTAAGGTTTGCTGTTCTGCCCTTTTGTTCTTATTTTCTGTTTAGCTATAAAATAACTCATAGACAGAAAAATAGGAGTGTGTCAAGATTCCTGGTTGTCCCATTGACCAGGTTACATTTCCTTGAAAGATTAGGTTATTTTTACTTACTGAGATGTTAGAATGGTTGGCAAGGTCTCTCTCTCTGTCTCCCTTGTTCTCCATTGTAATGGAACTAAATGAAAGAAAAATGAACTCCTTTAAGGTATGGAAATGGTGCTAGGTTGTTAGTTTATTTTCCTGCCCCTCCATTGTCTTTTTGAGCTGTTGATTATGTATTTTTTAAACAGACAATTGGAAAGGCATTTAAATATATCACCTATCGGCTTGTGTTCGCCATGCATTTCAATGTAGTGCTCTTACATAAATTAAACAAAAATTACATATAATGAAAATAGAAAAATTGATCTTTTCACCAAGGACTGTATCGTTTTGGCCATTTTAGCTCATTGTCATTAGTAAAAGCCTAGATTAGACTTAATTTTTTTTTTGCTTTTCTTGTACGTGGAAGAAGATAATTTACCATTCACACATTTAGTCCCATAGTTCTGGATATCTAGCTTTAAATGACTTGCGATGTAAAAATAAACAAATTACCCTCCTTTGTCAGACTGCACTGTGTTCCTTTCTCTTAGTGGTGTTGGGCTGAGGCTCTGAAAACACAGAGTTCTTAAAGTGATGGCTTTACTTTCCTTTTTTGAGTCACAATTCTCAACCATTTGGTTCTTAGCTCATAGCATGTGCATTTTTTAAAATTCTCAGAAAGATGGCTAGTCTCATCTTGTATAGCAGTATATAGGTTGATTTTTTTTTTTTATAAGAACAATCTGAGACCAAGAAATGAAGATCACATGCCAGCACACGTAAGATTAAAGTGAGAACTGGCTTGATGAAATAATTTTATACCTCCCACTCAGCCTTTTCATTTTGAAATATTCAGGATTCCAAATCAAAATTTTTGTGTAAGAATTCTGGGAAGATGTGTGCTCCATCCAGGTCACTGTCTGTCCAATGAGAGCCTAGCGCATCTCCTTATTTTATGTCTCCATAACAAATATTGGTAGCAGTACTTTCCATTGAGTGATGAACTCAAAGTCTGTGTAATAAATGTTTAAAATTATATTTTAAAGCCTGCAAATTTAGTTTTTTTATGCTTTTCTGATTAAAGAACAATAGTACTAATGGAAAGTACTACATTTTCCATTTATTTCCATCTTTGTCTAAGATAGACCTTTGTAGAGCTGGTTATAATTAATACAGTAAAATCTTCAATCCTAATATAAGATTTTACTTTTAATTACAGTTTTTCATTGACATTGTAACAGTCATTTTCATCATGTATTATTTTAATCTAGGATTTATTTTTTACTCAGATATAATGATGTTCACATGTAGTATATAAAAACAAAAATAAAAATTTAAAAGTAGTACTCTAGTATGTAGTGTAGTATTTTCTTGTTATGGTACAAAGGCATTACTTTGTGAAGCTCTTTTAATGATTCCAGAAAAATATATTTGGAAAGAAAGATTTGAAAGCAAGAGTATACCAGTGAAAATGAGCATTTTTTTGTGGTACAAAATTGAGAAGATGGATCAATTTCAGACTATAGAAGACATTGCATCTAAACATTCCTACTACTGTCAACTTGTGTATAAATCAAGACTGTCCATTTTACTGCTGAATAATTTCAACCTATAGTTTATATATTTCTTCTTAGATGAATTCCTGCCTCATTTTCTACTTGCTTTTTACTTACACAGAATGTATTGCCTTGTTACTGTGTATTGTCCTTTGATGATATCTTTGACGATTTGTTTTAAAGTCTTCAAGCTCATGCCTCATTTTTACCTTCTTACCACGTTCGCTTTTACTGTCTGGTCTGTCCTTCATTGGCTTGGCCTTCCAATACTGTGTGCCTCGGGGTTTCGAAGGCTACAGAAACTTGAGGAAAGCAATCGAGAAGAAAGAAGGTTGGAATATTTTCCAGGTTTTTTTTTAAAATTAAAATGTTATTTAAATACTTAGTTGCCATTAACAAATATGTGTGTTATAGATTTATAGAGTGCTTCAGACTAGATCAGCTGTGTGCTCCTAGAAGTAGTGATAATTGTTGAAAAATAAATCACTAAAAAATTTAAAGTACTTTTTTTAAAGAGTAAAACCTCACTAGTTACTTGAATTAAAAGTTAGACCACTTCATGTGATTTTAAACTACCAGAAGTAATCATGACAACTTTTTTTATTGTAAAACTGACTAAACAAACCCCCATCATTTGATTTTTAAAAAATCAGTAATTCTGTACCATTGAGAAACTTATGAGCAGAGTGGGAATTATTGGTTGGATAGGAACTGACATTTTGTTAAAGCACAGGCTAACTCATTGTGAGCCTCTCTTTCTTCTCTTTCTTGTTTGTTGACATTTCTGTTAGAAAACATTAATATGGCAAAAAAGCAAAAGGAAACTGTGGCCTTAATTAAAAGTGAAATTTACAAGATATTCTTAATGTTGAACTAGAAAAACAATTCTTGCCTTTAAAGTATTATTGAAGTGAGAGTCAAAATCAGAGTGGTCTCCTTTCTTCCCTTTGGAACTTGAGAGTAACATTGAGAAGCATTTTTTTTTCTGAACTTTATATAGTAGCAATTTGCATTTTCCTGATTCAGACTTAGAATCAGTTAAACGAAGATTAAGTAGTATTTTACTTCTTTTTAGAGCTTTTCTTCATAGATTTTCTCAGTAAGGCACCAGATTACATAGCTAAATTGATTAAGAAGATAAACTACTTTCAAAATATCCAAGTACTTTAGAAATTCTTTTTTTGTAGACAACACTGAAATGAACCTCATTGTTATATATATCAGGACGGTATACTTATCATTAGAACTAATGCACTACTCTCTTGAAATTTATTCTATGTTGAAAGATCAAAATAAAATGTAGTATTAAAGTCGTACGTGTAAGTACTTTGCCTCTCCATATATTCAAGTTCCTTATAAATAGATGCACTTAGTTAAGTAGAGCTTGCTTGTAAGGTTTGCATGGTATAGAAAGGACAAGGAAGGCAGAGCAGGGTAGTGTTCCAGACTAGCACTTCTCAGGCAGAAGAATACATACATGTCTCTGGGGATTTTGATAAAGTTTCCGACTTAGCAGGACTGAGGTAGAGGCTGAAGTTCTACATATCTAACAAGCTCCTAGAGATACGTGAAAAACTTTTACTGGAGAAAGTGGTGTGGGGAAGACTTTTCTTGGGAAGATGTGAACACCAAGTCTATTCATTCCAGTAGGGAACAGCAGATGGGCCAAAGTAACTATTACACTGGAGTCTGATTTGGCGAGCCAGGGAGGTCGGTGAACTTCAGATCTGCCAGCTGAACTTTGAGTACAGAATTCTGGAGTGTTGAGAATACTGGCCTGGGAGTCAGAACACCTGATTGTAGCCCTTATGAGTGGATTAATTTCCCTAGGCCACAGTTTCTTTTTCTTTGTCATATGAAAGGGTTAACTGCTAATATTCCTTCCAGTTCCCAAGATTCTGGAGTCTGTGTAAAGTACAAATGTAAATTTTTTTGCTACTTAGATATTTTAGGTATCAATTTGCCTTATTTTATTGAGAAAATTGGAATATTTGAGTATAATTATGAGTATCAAGTTGTATTTTAAAAGCTTAAGCCTTAAAGGTGATTCATAAAGGTAAATTGATACTGTAAAGTTAATGACCTTCCATTTTCCATATTACAATGGCACAAACGACTTGTATGATTTAATATTTAGTTGAAACACTAAATTTATTAAGCTGGATGTTGGTGCAGTGAGAGAAATGGGAGGGTGTGTTTATTTTAGTGTTTGGCATAAAACAGTCATATGTAGCAAGTCTGAGTAAAAAAGCATTTGGGATGCAACTAGACATAATGAAAGAACTGACAATAGTGAAAATGGTGAGCTGTAACAGTTGGGCCAGAGAGAGAACAGAAAGGCCAGCGGGAGAGGTCTTCCCAGTGCATTCTCTTTCACTGTCCCTAAGCCTTGGGACTAGCCCTCAGGTGCAACAGCATTTTAGGATTTCTTTTTATAGTTTTAACTTCACACTGGTAGAAAACACACAGTCCTGCTACATTACAGTCAACTTACGGGAGCATCCAGTGTATCACATAAAATTATTTCTTTTTTGTCATAAAGGTTCTGGATGATTCTTAGTTTTCTTCTATCTTGTTTTTTTTTTCTTTAATAAAATTATTTGAAAACATTCATGAAGCCCTTTACATTTTATTCTAGTACTAGAGATTGAACCCAGGACCTTTATATAGAGCTTTATCTCTCTCTTTTAATTTTGTATGTAGAAACAAGATCCCTGTTGTGTATATCTCAAACTTGAGATCCTTCTCTCTCAGCCTCCTGGAGATGGGCAAGCACCACCCAGTGGGCTGGAAGTTTGCTTGCAGTTTACTTGACTCCACTTAGATTGTTAACTCGTACTCTGACTGGTACTTTATCATTCCCGAGAAATGTTCTCCCTGCATCTTCGAGATATTAGCAGTCAGTGCTAACATGACTGCTGTGTGGGGCACACAGGCGTGTCCAAGCAGGTGCTCATGAAGTCACAGGGATTGATTTAGCAAATACTAGTGCTCATTTAGGATGTGCCAGGTTCTAGGTGTGGGGAACGTTGGCTGAGGCACACAGAGGTGCTCATGGAGCTTCCAGTTTAGTGTGGGACAAAGACATTAGATAAATAGTCACATAAATAACAAAATTACAAGTTCTGGAAAGCTCTTGTAAGGGAAAATGTTTGTTTGTTTTGTTCTGAGTATAAACGTGAAAATGAAAACTGGAGTCAAGCAGCAATAAGTAATGATAGTAGTGCCTAAGGAGGTGATTTTTTTTGCCTAGAAACTAAAAATAAATTCATACATTAGAGGAACTTTTCAGTGTAGTAGAATATCTATCAAAAAGTGGGGCTTCTGGAGTGGGGTGGAGAGTGTAGTGCAGTGGTTAAAGTGCTTGCCTAGCCTGTTGGAGGTCCTGAGTTCAGTTCTCCAGAACCACATAAAAATTAGCCAGGTATGATGGTGACATGCCTGTAGTCCCAGCATTAAAGAGGCTGAGTCAGGAGGCTTTCTCTGAGTTGGACAGCCTGGATGAGTGAGTTTAGGACTACCCTGAACAGAGTGAGACCCTGTCTTACAAAAAAAAAAGAAGAAGAAGAAGAAGAAGAAAAGAAAGAAAAAGGAGAATATTGGAATATTTGAGTATTCTTTTATTTTTATGATTTATAGGTTACTGTAGCACAAAACATCCATTTTTAAGTTCATAGTCTATTACTTAATACTATAAATTTGGTTAACAGACATGTAGCTTCTGTGCATATTTGGTGATGACTGCTAAAACCAGAAAGCAACATAGTGACTTTGGTGTGAAAAAAAGTTTTCAAAAATCACTTTATTAGGGCTACCAGGGCTGAATTAGTTTACTATTGGGTAGTTATGGATGTCGGTACTAGATAACAGAAGAAGTGAAGTTCATTTATGCAGTAACTTTTATGGCAGACCTTAGATTTTTCTATCTTATCAGAGGGTAGCTTGACCTTCAGGCAGATTTGGTATGCAAAGGCCCATTCTACAAGGTCATCATAATGAGAAATAGCCCCATGCTGTGGGGACTGTCTAACCAAAGACTTGAGTGCTATGATGGATAAAGCCAGTATAAACAGACTCACTGTGAGTAGAGTAGTTTTGATCTTTAAATTTGTTCTTAAATTTACTACAATATCAGTATAAATGAAGTTGTTATAGTTTTGTGTCTATATGAGTATAGTTTTATGTATTCAGATGAGAAACCAAAGTATCTGTTCATAGTTTTTAAAAAATGTCAGTTCCTTACATGGTAGTCACTTGGCTGTTCTGACTAGTTCTTAGCTGTCTTCTCAGATCTTATGCTTCAGAGTCTGACCTGTTCCTCAGTGTTTCTGGAAAATGAGCTTTCCTCTTGTCATGTAAAAATGCTGCGTGGTTGCAAAGCGATTATTTCAGTGTTTCTCTGAAGCATCAGATAGGATAGCTTTGCTTAGTCGAGTGGTCAGCTCTTTCAGTTTGTTTGCCAACTAACGTGTGGTTTTTAAAATTCGATAGAAAAAAAGTTAACCATTTTCCTTTCTGCTTTAATATCTTATTTACCTATTTATTTATTTTAGCGTGGCTGATAAAGAGGAAAACACAGACACTGACCAGGAGAAAAAAGAAGAAAAAGGTGTTTCAGAAAGAGAAAACCACGAGTTAGAAGTGGTGAGTGCAGAACAGTGACTCTTGTCATGGGATTGGATTGCTGTTGGCTGCGGATAACCATCCGAATGTACATGTGGAAAGTGGGATGGTTGCTGTAGGGTCAATAGGCACTGTTTCCTTGAGGATCTCTGTTGTTCAAAAGTATAAAATGTAAACCATTGACAGCTCACAGTCCAGAAAGCCTTGGGGATTCATGGAAATAGAACACTGAGGGATAAAGTATTTTTAATACAGAATTATTATAAACTGACCTTAAAACCTTGGAATGATTTTATAGTTGGTGAATAGTGGAGATTTTGTTCCTCTGTACAGGTTTTTTTCTTTTCTTTTCTTTTCTTTTTTTGAGACAGAGAATCTTGCTCTGTAGTCCATGGTGTTTCTGAACTCACTAGGGGACCCAGGCTGCTCTTGAACTCAGCAGTCCTCCTGCATCAGCCTCCAGAGTGTGGGGATTACGTACCTAGTTTATGTGGTGCTGAGGAAATGAACCCAGAGCCTTGTACTTGCAAGGCAAGCACTCTAACCACTGTTCTATTTCTCCAGCTCCCTGCACTCTCAGTGTTAGTGAGGGGAATCAGTTTACCTTGTCAATGCAGTGCTGTTAGGAGGCGAGTGCCTTATCCTGTAGATGAGTAGGGTAGGCCAATGTTGAGATTTTAATGGTCACAAATCACATTTCAGGAAGAGAGTCAAGATGCAAGTGACCATGAGGATGAGGAAGAGGAGGAAGAGGAGGATGAAGATGACATTGAAGGTGGTGAAAGCTCTGATGAATCAGATTCTGATTCAGATGAAAAAGGTAATTGCCCTTTTGTAGAAGAGCAGAATTCCTTTTGGGAAGTTGTTCAGACCATGATAGAAAATGCTTAACCTTCTTCATTTTGTCCTTGATAAAAGCATCTTTTATGATCACCCTCCACGGCTCATGTACTAACTGTTGAGGAGTCCTTCCCTTACTGATGTAGTCATTGTGTGATTTCCATTTTTCTTTGGTATAAATAGCATCAGTTGTTCTGACCAATGAGAATAATCTGTCTAGTTTGTCATTTTAGAATTTGTTTTTTTCAGTAAATTTCTGTAATTGCTACCGTGTAGATACATAAATGTGGATGTTCAGTTTTATGTTTTTGTTTGAGAGCTTTTTGATATTTTGCCCTATTGTCAGTATTTTTGCTTTCTTTTATAAATAGCCAATTATCAAGCAGACTTGGCAAATATTACTTGTGAAATTGCAATCAAGCAGAAGCTGATCGATGAGTTGGAAAACAGCCAGAAAAGATTGCAGACACTGAAAAGACAGTATGAAGAGAAACTGATGATGCTTCAACACAAAATTCGGGACACTCAGCTTGAAAGAGACCAGGTGCTTCAAAATTTAGGTAAGAACTACAGTTAGTACAGAAGAAAGTTCAACCGCAACTATCAAAATTAGTTTTTATGTCTCTTAGAAGAAAAACTAGAAGTCACATTAAGTTCCTTTTCAAGTCAAAGTTTGGACTTTTTATTTAATAATTACATGTGGCCAGTAGAGATTTTCTGACTATGTAAGATTAATTTGTCTCCTTGTGTCAACTATAGTCACTTGTTTTGTTTTTGGGTACTAATCTGCCCAGCCTATTTATTTTCTTCAAATTGTGTTATTTTACTGTCTTGATTTCTATGTGGGGTTATTCTTAAATTTGAAAAACTTCAGTAATTTTAAACAGATCAAGTATGTAATAAAAGAGACAATGACTGAAACATACCCTGGGGTGCTGAGGTTTGAGTGCCTGGGAGGGAGCTGTCCTTCAAGGTGACAGGTTGTAAATCTGAAATAAAAATCTGTGATCCACAAAAATCAAATAAAAATCCCATTGGTCATTTAGGCTCTGTGGAATCCTATTCAGAAGAAAAGGCAAAAAAAGTTAAGTCTGAATATGAAAAGAAACTGCAAGCCATGAATAAAGAATTACAGAGACTTCAGGCAGCTCAAAAAGAACATGCACGGTTGCTTAAGAATCAGTCTCAGTATGAAAAGCAGTTGAAGAAATTGCAGCAGGATGTTATGGAAATGAAAAAAACGAAGGTATTGATTGTGTTTTTTTGTTCAATAAGGAAGATGTTGAGGATGCTTGTGTCATTTGGGATAAAAATAAAACCCCTAATTTTGGTTCTTTCTATACTCAGTAAAAAGTAGCTCAGTCTTAACAAATGATGTACTTCTCTTTGGGAAGTGGAAGCTTTTCCCATAATTGTCCTTTGTCAAAAGTCTTTCTTTATTTTTTAACAATATTTTATTATGGTAAAATAATTGATATAATATGAAATTTCCTCTGCTATTCAACATAGTGCTTGCAATTTTGACAAGCGCCATTGGGTAAGAGCAAGGAATAAAAAGAATACACATTTGAAGGAAAGAAGTAAAGATATCCCTATTTGCACATGACATGATACTCTATATAGAAGACCCAAAAAGCTCCACCCAAGGACTCTTAGAACTAGTAAATAAATTCCGCATGTTATAAAATCAATTCCCACTAATCAATAGCATTCTTGTACACCATTAGTGAATCCAAAGAGAAAGAAATCAAGACAACAACCCCCTTCACAATAGCAACAACAATAAAATATACTTATGAATAAACCTCATCAAAGAGGTGAAAGACCTATGCAAAGAAAACTACAAAGCTCTAAAGAAAGAGATTGAAGTGAACTTTAGAAAATGCGAAGTCTTCCTTTAGAGTAGTGAAAATGATGTGGTCAGCGGGGCATTTCAGACTTCGATGTGTTTCCTCTTCTTAAACCTTGTACACAGGGTTGACAGAAGTATAAAATGTACATGCTTTAGATAATAATGTACATACTATGTGTGCTGCCTAGTTTAAGACATTATAAACAGACACTGTGACCCCATTGCATGCCGTCCTTCTCGTATCTCCATTCTTTAAGAGGTAACACCTATGTTGAAGTTGTTGGTTACCTGGAAAAGTACAAGTTTTCTTTCCCTGGCCAAAAGGGGTCTGTGAATCTCGATCTTTTACCTGTTTTTCTTGTGGGATAAATCATTTGTAACATCTGGCATGACATTCAGTGTAGTTTCCTTAAAATGGTTAACATGGCAATAATTTAGGAGATAGATTATTCTGTGGTGTAATTGCTGTTAACAATAACAGTAGCTACGATTTATTAGCTGCTGCTTATGTACCAGGCCCTTTTGTAGACACCATTAAGTCCTCATTGAATTCTGCTAGGGAAGCATTATTTCCACTTTAGAGATGAGAAATCAAAGCCTAGGCAAGTTAGATAACTTGCTCAAGCTCACACATCTACTGATGGCAAGTCTTAAAAGTTTCATTCAAGGTATAGAACAACTGACTGTCAAGTAGGAAAAGCACAGAGCGGTGAGCAGTTTGGTAGAAATGCGGTGGACATGTATTGATTCAGCAAGAACCAGAGTTAGTGTCATTTTACTTGTTTCCCTTTCTAGTACTCAGAATTCTAAGAACCTAACTTTTACACATGCAATATACTGATAGAATGTTGTAACGGAGCAAGGCCAATAGATGTGCATGCCTAATTTTAGGTTCGTCTAATGAAGCAAATGAAAGAGGAGCAAGAGAAAGCTAGACTGACAGAGTCTAGAAGAAACAGAGAGATTGCTCAGTTGAAAAAGGACCAACGTAAAAGAGATGTGAGTAGACCTTAACTCTTGAGTGTGAGTATTATAGATGGGCAAGATTGCTTCCTAAGTAGAGGGAAGTTTCTAACTTAAGTACAGGTTGAAAATCATAAAGCAGCCTTAATTGTAGAAATGTCATTTGTCATAGTATGTGACTTATAGTAATCCAGTATATAAGTTTATGAAAAGTAAACAGCAAAGGATCACTCACTGGTTTCCTCTAACGGATCAAGGAACTGATTTCAATATTATATAAGATAGCAATTTTAGGATAGTTATTGTCTTGGTTACTTTTTCATTGCTGTGACTCAATACCCAACTCCCACAAACTTAGGAAAGGAAAGGTTTATTTTAGCTCACAGTCTCGAAGGTCACAGTCCATTCAGGGGTGGCCAGCAGCAATCGAACTACATGGCAGAGAGAGAGGTGGAGGCAGCTTCCCCGGACCAACAGGAAGACAAGCTGAGACCAGTTGAGACTAGTCCCCCTCCTCCAGGAAGGCAGGTGCAGCTTATGTATCCTTTCAGGTCTCCACCCAGTAACCAGTCCCTCCTGCATCCAGGTGTGGCCACTACACACCGTTAATCCCAACTTAACTGTAATCCACCCCTCCAGACCAGACCCCAGTCCACCAACATTACATGGTTCCATTAAAATACAGGAGACTTCTGGGGGACACTCCAGATCCTAACCACAACATTCCACCCCTGGCCACCAGAAGACTCATGTCCTTCTCCCCATGCAAAATGCAGTTAGTCCTTCTCCAAGAGTCACCAGAGTCTTAACAGTTTCAGCACTGCTAAAGAAACTCCAAGTCCATAGTCTCCTCTGAGTTGTAAGACAAACTTTTAGCTGTGAGCTCCTGTTCAAACCAAAGAGTTAAGCACTTCCAACATAAAAAGGCACAGGGTAAATATTTCCATTCCAAAAGGGATGAATAAGGTAATAAAAGGCAATAGGACCAGAACAATTCCTAAATCCAGCAGGGCAAGGGTTAAATCCTGTGGCTCCATGTCCAGCAACTGGGGTAAATTCTGGCGAGGCATGAACTCCAAGGGGCTTGGGTGGTCCCACCCCTGTGGCATTGCTGCTCACTGCTCTCTCCTTTGGGCTGGATCCACTCACGGCCTGCTGCGTTTCTCAGATGACAATCCATGCTCCTGGCTTCTCCAAATTTTTGGGCTCCCCACTGGACCCTAGGCTTCTCCTTCACAATTTCACACATTGCCCTCGTGGGAGCACACTGCTCGGCCTCCCAGGCCTTCCTCTGAAACCTGGGTGGAAGCCTCCATGAACCCACAACTCTTGGCTTCTGCAAGGTTGTAAAGCCAGGACTGTGTGGACGTCTCCAAGATTCACCACTAGCTTGAGCAGGAATCTGGCTCCTTTGTGCCACAGTTGCCATAGCTTCTGAGTGCCTGGATTGCTGAACTCTAGGAAGCTGAACTCCCGCAAACACTTCCCTCTTTGGCCGTACAGGGCGTTCTGGGATACTCTTCACAGGACAACATTTTGCCTTTGCACCCTTTGATTGGTAAAGGGTGGAATCTTGCTGATTCCTGAGTCACTGTGAAGGTCTCCTTCTTACAGTCCTGATTCCAACTTCTCAGTTTCTGTTTAATGTTAGTATCTTGAACAACCACATGCTTTTCTACTCCAGACTGTGAGCCTTTTACATTTGTTCTCTCTGCTTTTGTCTTTTGTCTTTCACTATAAAGCTGGCTAAAAGCTGCAAACAGTAGCCATGTTACAGTTTTAACATCAGTCTGTCTTGAGATTTCCTCCACCAGAGTCGAGCAGTCCACCAGCCTTAATTTCAGTTTCAGGCAAAGTCTCTGGACAAGAACAAAATGCCGACAAACTTCTTGCCAGAGTGTAGCACACATGGTTTTTAGGCCACTTGCCGATACAGTCCTTCTTCCCATCTGAAACTTCTTGAGCCTGGCCTTTCGAATCCACACTTCTATCCGCATTCTAGTCTTCTGAGCTCCGACCAGAATCTCCCCTCAAGCTCGGCTCAGAGCACTCCAAGGCTTCTCCAGCTTGCATCCCCAAACCTTTCCAAATTCCTTCTGCAAACCGGTTCCAAAGACTTCTGAGTCACATCTTCAGGTAAAGTACAGCAATGACCCCACTCCTCTGGTTCCAATTTCTGTCTTGGTTTCTTTTTCGTTGCTGTGACTCAATACCCTACACCCACAAACTTAGGAAAGGAAAGCTTTATTTTAGCTCACAGTCTCAAAGGTCACAGTCCATTCAGGGGCGGCCGCCAACAATCGAAGTACATGGCAGAGAGAGAGGTAGAGGCAGCTTCCTCGGACAAACAGGAAGACAAGCTGAGGCTAGTTGAAACTAGTCCCAGTCCTCCAGGAAGGCAGGTGCAGCTTATGTATCCTTTCAGTTCTCCGCCCAGTAACCAGTCCCTCCTGTATCCAGGTGTGGCCACTACACACCGTTAATCCTAACTTAACTGCAATCCACCCCTCCAGATCATACCCCAATCCACCAACATCACATGGTTCCGTTAAAATACATGAGACTTTTGGGGGACGCTCTAGATCCTAACCAGAACAGTTATCAAGTCTCTTCAGTTATTAGAAATTCTTACAAGTATTTTAGGCATAACAACCAACCTGAGTAGTAAAAGATTTTCTAAGAACTATAAAGCCCTGAGTTCAATCCTTTGTGTCCCCCTTTTGAAAAAAGTGATATAGTTCTATTAAAATGATTACAATTTGATATTAAGTGTAAAGTCGAACTTAGTGCATGTATACTTGAAATTTGGGGAATGTGATTATTTCTTTAAAAATGAAAAAAGTATTTATAATTTTTTTTCTTGAAAGAAGAGCCCACTACATATATCTATTGTGTTATTAGTTGATTTTAAGCCACTATTCCTTATTTCTTGCTAATTTTTTTTCTGATCATCCCTGGAAAAATAAGGTCATACAGTGAAAGGGGAAAATGGAATCCTACTTTGTGATACAAAGAGAAACCTTCAGAAGACAGATAATGTAGAGGACTAGGTATTTTAGGCCGATGACTCATATATATAGCTACATTTCTTTCGTTTTTAAAATTTTCTGTTCTTCTAGAAAACAACATACTTAAATAATGAGTGTATTTGTCATGTTCAATTCTTGGACATTTTAGATTTTGCCTGAAAGCTGAAATCAAGTAGAAGCATAACATGTCAGTTGTTTTCTATTTCTAAAAATTGTGTTATAATTTACATAGCATAAAATTCATCAAAGCATACAATTCAGGTTTTTACTACATTCACATGCTGAAAATTCACCACTCTTTAATTCTAGAATATTGTTATTAATACAAAGAGACATGAGCCCCCTCTCCCTCAGTGGTCGCTTGCGCTGCCCCTTGGCCCTGGCAGCGCCTCCTTTGCCTGTGTGGACTCCCCCGGTTTAGACGTGTCAGACCAGTGGAATCCTACTCTTATGCGGCCTTTTTTGAGTGTCTTTTTTTTCCCACATACCTTGTTTTCAAAGTTCACCATGTGGCGTGTACCAGTACTTCATTTGTTTTATGAGGGTCGAGAGCATATATATATATATATATATATTAGTATTTCCACTTAAGGGAAAGCTTTTGGGTGACAAGAAAATTTTTTTTGCAGTGTAGGCTCTTCCTTTATTACTAATTCATATGTGATGTAGACAGCTCGGGGCATTGAAAAATTAACTTTTGGGATAGACCGTTTGCATCTTATTCTGAATATATGATGCCTACATTCTATTACAAAGATCTGAGGCTGACTAATCACCTATGAAGCTACACTCAGACTTTCCCTTGCTCTTTTATTTGTTTCTTTGTGCATATTGGGCTCCTTTCTAAAGTATACCTTGTGACTATGACACCAGATGTTATCATACCATCCAAAAATATGAATGAATAAACTTGAAATTTCTTTCTTTCCTTTTTTTTTTAAAATACGGTCTCACTTTGTAGTCCAGGCTGCTCCTGAACTCATTATGGAGTCCAGGCTGGCTGTGGACTCAGGGCAACCCTCTTGCCTCAGCCTTCATAGTGCTGTTATTACAGGCGTGCACCACCATGTCCAGTTTATGTGGTGCTGGGGAGTGGAACTTGGGTACTTTGTGCTTACTTGACTTAGTGCTTGCTAGGCAAGAGCTTTAACCGCTGAGCCATTCATCCAGCCCCAGGAGTGACTTTCAAGCTGTACATTAATTTGAGTGCTTGGTAGTTCATTCAGCTAAAGCCTATTTGTTCACTTTGCACCTGTGTTCATCATTGTGGCAGGCACTGTGGTTATGGCTGTGATGGCCTTTTCTCAATTTCACCTGATGAGTCAGGAATATGTATAAATGTGAAATGAATGGTCTGTTTGGATTTTGGGGATAAACATACCAGGGGTTGTTATATAACAGACTTTTAAGTGCTAGAAGGGGTATTCATAATCAAATTCAATTCCTAAGCTTTGCCAGAAATTACAAGGTTGAATAAATTATAGAATCAGAATTGTGTTCTGTATTCTTTTCAGTCCAAAAATCTTTCCTAAGTAAGAGAACTTGCACTTAGTAAGCCTATAGTGTTGTTAAGTGAAAGTACATAGCACAGAAATAAGTTTTTCTTTTTCTTTTTCTTTTTTTTAAGGCAGAGATGGTTATATCAGTATGTGTTTGTGTTTCTTAAAATAAAATAGTTATATTTGTAATAACAGAGATAAGTTATTAACTTAGATTATCCTTAAGAACTCTTATAGTTTCCATGGCCATGGAGAATTATGTTGGCATAGGCAGAGAAGGTATTGTGCCTTTCTGTTTACTGTTTTAACATAGTTAATATTATTTTACAGCATCAACTGAGGCTTCTAGAAGCCCAGAAAAGAAACCAAGAAGTGGTTCTTCGCCGTAAAACTGAAGAGGTACAGTAAGCAAGTTGGCCGTATGGAAGGCATGTTCTGACTTTGAGATGAATGATGTGTTTCTATGGGCTGAGAGAATGAGATGATCCCTGGTGCTGTTTCAGGTTACAGCGCTTCGTCGGCAAGTTAGGCCCATGTCAGATAAAGTGGCTGGGAAAGTTACTCGGAAGCTGAGCTCATCTGAAGCCACTGGTCAGGAAGCAGGTTCCAGTGCGGCTGCTGCAGAAACAGATGCATCAAGGGCAGGCATCCAGCAAAAAATGAGAATTCCTGTGGCAAGAGTCCAAGCCTTGCCAGCGACCACAGCGAATGGAACCAGGTTCACAGGATTCTTCTGTTCCTCCTGGCATGATCTCTGTGGGCTCTAGTGCTGACTGTTCTTCATAAATGAAACGTGTCTCTTCATTGGGTAGTGCACAATCAAATGAGTGCTAATTCTATTTGTGTGTGTGTGTTTTTATATGATTATAGAAAAAAATATCAGAGGAAAGGATTGCCAGGCCGGGTGTTCACTTCCAAGACAGCCCGCATGAAGTGGCAGCTCCTAGAGCGCCGGGTCACTGATATTATCATGCAGAAGATGACCATTTCCAACATGGAGGCCGACATGGACAGGCTCCTCAAGGTGTGGAGTTGGAACCAGGCATCCCCTCATCAGTTGCTTAGTTTTCCTCTTCCCAGATTGTGTCCCTGGGTGCATTTAATATGTCAAAGTCATGTTTTGTTTTTGATTATATTGTGTATGAGTCATTGAACCTCATTTAAAATTCAAACCTTTTTTTTTCCAATAGCAACGAGAAGAACTCACCAAACGACGAGAGAAACTTTCAAAAAGAAGAGAGAAGATAGTCAAGGAGAGTGGAGAGGGAGACAAAAATGTGGTTAACATCAATGAGGAGATGGAATCACTAACTGCTAATATAGATTATATCAATGACAGTATTTCTGATTGTCAGGCTAACATCATGCAGATGGAAGAAGCTAAGGTTGGTGATTTAGAAGATACTCAATGGCTTAGTGCGAAGTATTTTGTAGGATTCATCTTTAAAAGTACAGGAATCGTATGTTACTTATACTTCTTTGGGCAGTCTCATTATCTAATCCCGTATTAACAAAGAAATACAGTAGGCTTTTGCCTTCTGTTTAAATATATCTGGATCAAAACGATGATACATTGCTTTGCTATAGGAAGAAGGCGAGACGTTGGATGTCACTGCAGTCATTAACGCTTGCACTCTTACTGAAGCCCGGTACCTGCTAGACCACTTCCTGTCAATGGGCATCAGTAAGGTAAGACTTACCGCTCTATTAGTGATGACCTGCGTGCAGGCCAGTTCATGTTCATTATGCCTATGTCTTTCTAGTAGAACTTCTCTTTGTAATACGGAAGAATATTCTCAATTGAAAGTGATCTTAAACATTTCTGTAGAGTTAAGATCGGTCAACTTCATTAGCTTGTTATCTATTATGCTTATGTATTAGAATAGATAAATAACTTGAAGAGAAAATCCTTGTTTTGGAAAGAAATTCTCAAGGTGAACTAGTTTAATACTGATTCTTTATAGCTGGAAAGAATCTCTGACTGGAAAGAAAAAATACCATACTGCCTTCCTCTTTCAATTAATTTGTTATCATGCTGATGATTTCTGACCCACTACTTTCTACACTAAGACTGTTTAAGGCCCTGTTATGTTCTCTTACTTAATCTCAACAGTGTGCCAGTAGATAGGTATTATTCATGTCTGTTACACAAGGATATTAAGGTCCAGGAAGCTAATATCTTTGACAAGTAATTTTGTTGAAAGTCACAAAGCTGGAAAGGGGAGAAGCTACAATGTATCAGTATCTGTCTGATGACAAGTCCGTATATCATATACATTTGCTATTTGATAGAGATCTTCATATGATATGTACCATTCTGTATGACCTACATTAGGTAATGTGTTGTGGCTGTTATTGCAGGGTCTTCAGGCTGCCCAGAAAGAGGCTCAAATTAAAGTGCTTGAAGGTCGACTCAAACAAACTGAAATAACCAGCGCTACACAGAACCAGCTCTTATTCCATATGTTGAAAGAGAAAGCAGAGTTAAATCCTGAGCTAGATGCTTTATTAGGTCATGCTTTACAAGGTAATTTGGTCTAAATTTTAGTTAAATAGGTTACATGGTAGATAGCTTTGCTCTCTGAACATGTTATACTATGCAATACCACTTTCCTCTGTGTCTTGACTGAATAGATGCTATACCTTGCTTTTATGCTTTTAACAATTCTCTTTAATTTGCATGTGAATGTAAACTTTGGGGGAAGTAATTATTGTTGTTTCAAGCAGTGATGTGATTATCAACTTAAAAACCTTACTTAACCTTATTAACCAATTAATTTTTATGGATAAATAAGGCCAACCAATTTTCTGGTTTGGTTATTTTATTTAAAAGATTGAAAAGTTTCATTGCTTCATATATCTAACTGCCCTAAAAATAAATTTACAAGTGTTTGCTATGGCATCTATTCTATATCTTATAAATGATACATAATCTTGTTTTATGTGAGAGTTCTTAACATTGGATCTGTTTTGATTGGAGTATTGCTTTTTGTTTCCTTTGCTGTTATTTATACAGATCTAGATAGCGTACCATTAGGTAAGTATATTTAGCTTTCTGTGTACCCTACAGCTGCATGAATTACTAATTGTTCATGTACACTAATTGTGGTACATCTTATTTTTAAAATTTTTATCAGCAGCCAACAGTTGTTTTGCATGACCTTTTTGAAAATGTATTCACGATCGCAAACATACTAAGTCTTTTGTCTTTATTTTATGTTCCTGATTTTAAAAATCTTAAATGTTTGAAGAAGCGTGCTTTAGTTAATTGTCTCTTTTGGTATTCAAGCTCCAGTTAGGGCTCATGTTTCATGAATCCTCTGAGTTCATTTTCTTTCTTGTAGGAAAACACAGAATATATGTTCCTTTTTAATTTTTAAGCATATGTATTCACTTGCTTCTACTGTTTTAACCTCACAATAACTTTCTTATATATGTACCCCTGGTATATATTTGCTAGATTCTCTTCTATTTTTGTAAAACTAGGCTTTTTAAAAAGTATTATACATTAAATTATCCAAGGAACTTTATTTAGACAGGTCAATACCATGCATGTAGTCATAAGCATAAAGGGTCTTTAGTGATCATTGAGCTTAAGGCTTGCCAACATTGTCTTCTCACTCTCTTGAGTAGTAAGAAAGGCCAGGCATGTTGGGAAAATTATATTTCTGGTGATGTATCTGAATGATTATTTTAGACCAGTTTTTATTTAAGTTCATATAATATTTGATTAATAATATTTTCCAGATACTTTTCCCCAATGCTTTTATTAGTGCCAATTGGTTATAGACATTAGGTTTCTTCCTGACAGGTTGGTACATCATTTTCCCCTTATACCCTGGCCCATCCACGGTCCTCTCTAGTTTCCACTCTTTGATCATGCCTCCTATCGTCTACCTTTACATCCCTTCCCTTCTGCCTTTTTTTCCTTCATCCTGTCTAATAGTCTCCCTTCTGTTTTTCTTACTATCTTTTTAGATTCCACATGTTAGGAAAAAAAGAATATTTATGAAAGCGTAGCTTATTTCACCAACAGGATAGTCTATAGATTCCTTTTTCTGCTAATACTAAAATGTTCTTTTTTATGGCTATAAAGCTCACACACCACTTTTTCTTTGTCCATTTTTTTGGTCAGCCATTCTATATCTTGGCTATTTTATATTGTGTTGTAATAAATGTGGGTATGCAGATATCACTATGGTATGATTCCTTAATTAGAGGTATATACCAAGGAGGGTATATCTGGATCAAATGGTGGTTCTGTTTTGAATTTGCTGAGGAAGCATCATAATGATTTCCATAGTGGCCGTGCTAATGTATATTCTCACTAGTAGTGTAGGAGACCCCTTCCCCCAAGCCCAGCATTTATTGTTTCTTTGTATGCTTTTTTTTTTTTTTGAGACAGGGGGTCTTGCTCTGTAACCCAGGCTGGTCCTGAACTCACCGTGTAGTCCAGTCTGGCCTTGAACTCACAGCAGTTCTTCTGCCTCAGCCTCCTGAGTATGGGGAATTATATAGTGCCGGGGAATTGACATCAGGGCTCTGCGTTTGCTAGGCAGGGGCTTTTAACTGTGCGCCATTCCTCCCTACTCTTCATGTATTCTTGATGACAGCTTTTCTGACTGTGGTTTTGATTTGTATTTTTTTAGTGATTAAAGATGTCAATTAAAAAATATATATTTATTGGCCATTTTTGATTTTTGGTGGTTTCTAAAAATTCTTCATATTCTAGATTTGAATACTCTGTTGGAGCTATAGCTGTAAAAATTTCTCCTATCCTACAGGTTGTTTTTTCAGTTGTTTCCATTGCTGTGCAGAAACATTCAAATTTGATGTGGTCTGATTTGTTTATTCTTGTTATTACTTTATTTGCTGTCAGAGTTCAACTTAAAAAGTCTTAGTGTATGCCTGTGGCTCTAAATTTTTTGTTTTTGAGTTTCAAAGTTTTGAATCTTATACTTGGATAACTTTTCTATAAGCCAGTAGTGAATCAACTTAGAAAGAAATTAGGAAAGTAATTTTATTCATCATACCTTCAAAGTAAATAAATGAAATATCTAGGGATCAATTTAACTAAAGAGGTAAAAGATCTCTACAGTGTAAATTTCAGAACACCAAAGAAAGAAATTGCAGAAGATGCCAGAAGATGGAAAAACCTCACATGTTCATGGATTGAAAGAACTAATACTGTTCAAATGGCCATATTACCAAAGCAATCTATAGATTCGATGCAGTTCCCATCAAAATATCAATGACATTCGTCACAACGATAGAGAAAACAATCCTAAAATTCATTTGGAGAGACAAAGACCCAAAATAGCCAGAGCAACCCTAAGCAAACAAGAACAAGGCTGGAGACATCACAATATCTGATTTCGAATTATACTAAAAGCCGTGGTAACAGTACAGCAGGGTACTGGCACAAAAAAAGACAAGTAGGCTAATGAGATAGACTAGAGGACAGAGAAACAAAACCCTGCAACTGATTCTGGACAAAGGAGACAAAACCGTATGCTGGAGAGAAAGCCCCTATAGTAAATGGTCCTGGGAACAGTGGAATTCCACTTGCAGAAGATTGAAACTAGAGCTCTCTTTCTTTCACCCTGCACAAAAATCAATTCAAAATGGAGGTATTAAATTATATAAATGCTTGTACTTAAAGGAAAGTAAGTAACTGAAAAGTTAAATGAAATTACTTCTGTGAATCATTAAAGAGTCTATGAGTGTGTATTCGTTTTAAATAAGATATCACACTAATAAAGAACATATTTGATCTTTTTCACTGCATGTTAAAATATCAAATTAGTATGTTCTAGAGATCAACTGTATTATCTCTGTAGTATAATGAAATAAGATATATAAATATGGAAAAAGCTCTTATTTTAAGGTGTTGAAACTGCAGTAAAGAGAAGTACAGCAGCATTTTGGAGAGACTCAAGGGATCCATGCTAGGTTGGTCAAGTCTGGGGCAGTGCCCCAGCATCCTTGCCACTTGGAGTGTGCCAAGCAAGCTTTCTTCTCTCCCTTCTTCTCCCCTCCCCTACCGTCTTCTCCTCCTTTTCTTCCCCCTTGGCCTCCCCCTACCTGCCTCTTCTTAACCTCTTGCTCTTCCGTTTCTGCCCCCTGCTTCCCTTTCTTCCTGTCCTGCTCCTCTCTCCTCCTGTTTGCTCTCCTCCTCTCCCTGTTTGTTCTTCTCTCCCAAAGTATGGAACTACACGATATCTTCTAGCATGGAAGAAAAATTATTTGATGATCTTTTGTGCAGGAAAATACTAACCTGATTATTTGGTAAGCCGTGTTGCTTTTTGCAGTTTTCAAGCAACTTTCAGTTTATAGTTTGAAGAGAGGCCAGAGCAGAGACTGTAAACCCATTCAGATGGTGTGACCTGTGACTCATGGCGGAAATTTTCCCTGGAGACTGGAGCCATAATCTACTCCTGAGAAGCTGGGGAAAACTCGGGATGAGAAAAGAAATGGAAGTTAAACTTTGAGAAGCTACTTACTCATAGATACGTCACTTCACTTACTTAGATCTCCAGTTTATTACAAGATTTAGGCTGGGAGCTGGATTCAGAGATCAGTGCCATACTAATCTTGTCCTTGGAGACTTTCACCCTGCTGCATGTGACAGGCCATGCACAGATTATGACACGTAGCAGGGAGGGATGTGGCTGAGACGTATATAAGGAGTTATGGAATCACAGAGTGAAACTGCTTGAAAAGAATTGGAGGTATTGGGCTGGGGTGTAGGTTAGCAGTTAGAGTGCTGACCTAGCAAACACAGGCCCTGGGTTTGATTCCCCGGCACCACCTGGTGCCACCTGGTGGCACGTGCCTATGCTGTTAGTACTTGGGAGCTGAGGCAGGAAGATTCCTGTGAGTCCCAGGCTAAATTGGGGTACATAGTAGGTACTGGACCAGCCTCGATTACAGAGTGAGACCCTGTCTCAAGAATGGAGGTTACTGATGAAGGCTTTCTGGAGCGGGTAATGTTTGAGCTAAAAGATAAAAGAAGGAAAAGACTCAAGCAAAAGACAATACTGAAGAGGATATCAAGGAAAAATCATTTCAATTAGAGGAGCAGCACAAGTGTTGACATGGAGATTGGGTCACGATATTACCTGCATGAGCCTACAGACAGACCGGTGCTCTGGAGCATAAAACAAGTGACAGGTGTTTGAGGGGCCAGCACCAATATCCTGCGCTACCGCTTTGTGCTTCTGTATCCTTGGAAGAACATTGGACTTTCAGCATTTGAGATTTGTTTTTTTATTGGAGACCATCGTACACATAAACCTTTGTCTAGCATACAGCAAAATTCTAGACTCCCGAAGGAAAGCAAGTATTCAGCATTTTATTGGTACAAGTGGGTATATTAGTTATATGTTGATTGGGGAGGTTCTGAAAGCGAAGTTTTCAGATGTCAGCCAAAGTATAGTTTTGCCAGCATGTGTTTCTAAAGAAGACCACTTGCTCCGGGTTGCTATATTGATTCTTTCTATGCATTTTAGCCTGAATCTCTATCATTTTTTTTTTTTTAATTTGAAAGAAAAACAACCTGATGACTTGGTTAACTTTCCATAGACTGTGAAACTTTACCCTGATACAGATCAACTTCAGTACATGGGACAGTTTTTTCTCTGCTTTACCTTTAATGCTGCTGTAATGAGATGAGCCCCCCTGACCTTGGGCTAGAGTTAAGTTCACAGAGGAGGGTGGGTAACAGTGAGGAAGGTAATCTTTGCCCTACTGTCCAGATAGTCCCAGAACCTCAGACCGGCTTAGTGCTCAAGGCGTGCGTGTGAGCGGGTGACTGTGGGTGGGGTTCCTTTTGCTCTGGCCACAGTGGTTATGAAAGGACATAATTACTATCTAAGTAGATGATAAGAGCAGAAGCAAGAGTGAAGTCATTCTTATTACGCACTCCCAGACTGTCTACGATTCTGGGAGGTTGATCACTGCAGGAAAAATGCTAGCAGATTTAGCCTGCTTTTCTACCCAGGACAGCAGAGGCTAGGCCTGTCGCTTCTGTGTAGTTTTGAATTCCTGTCTAATCCAGTCACCTTCGCTTTCCATTATCTCGGCTGGGAAGCAAGCCCTCACCTCCTTTGTGGTGCACATTGCTTCACACCCCTGTGTTCTTCATGTCAGAAAGTAAATTTCCTTCGTGCGCATCCCAGATGTGGTTCCATTTCAGGAGACGTTAATACCATCACATATTACTAAACTTCTATTAGGATGCCCGCTTAACAGTGAGGAGGGAAGGGAGCATCAATGGAGAGGCAGAAGTTAGTTGACTGATGTACTATACTTCATTTGTGTGATATAAAATAAAAATAATATATTTAAGTAATATATGTTTCCCTTAACACTGTCTCTAGTTCTGTAGAATGACTGTATAATGAAATGTTTATGTTTTAAACACCTACGGCTGTGTTAGGGGTTTACCGACATTTTCAGTAGTTGACTTTCTGTGGCTGTTTTAGATACTCATTTTTCTATTGGTTGTATGTGTTGAGTAATACATTCTCTCTAGTCTGCTCTAGTTGTCCTGAAATAGTACTTGTTTACTTGTGTTAGTTTCTAAAACAGTGCATGCGAGCCTATTGTGTTTGTCTCCTGTGTCCCTGTGACTGAGCTGCATGCTAATGTGTGACCTCTGAATACCTTTGTACACATTCTCCTTTACTACTTGAAGGCAAAAATTAAAAAGGAAAATAGCTAAATTGACATAACTGATAAAGTTTAACAAGTACATTTACACTTAGGTAGTGTTAAAGATTGGCTCAGTAAGGAAGCTCACATAGCATTTATTATAACCTTGTCTCCTTAATCAGGGGATTTTTTGAGTGTTTGGATGGTGCAGGATAAATACATTACCCTGAAAAATATATATTTGTATTATTATGCAGACTCAGAAAAAATAAAGGATCTCATTCCCATCATATAAGTGTTATTCTTCCATGTTTTACCATTCAGATTTATGGGTTTCCTGTTTTGAACACATTTTTCCTAGAACATATCATCAGGGAGTTTCTTAGAAATATCTTACTGTCATTACATTTACAATCAGTGACTAGGACCAAAATGCCACCAGTGAGATGCTGAGCTGGTCCTTGTGTAGGGATGGTGGTTAGTTCTCCACTTGTGATGTGTGGATGACACATTGTTTACTTTCTTTCTTTTGAAGACAATGTGGAGGATAGTACGGATGAGGATGCGCCTTTGAACAGCCCAGGATCAGAAGGGAGGTAAGAAAGTCTGTGAGGACTGACGAGATCAGACTCGCTTCACTGATGTGATTACTGTAGTCTATTGCTTCCGTATAATGTTTTCTTAGATCAGTTGCTCTGAAACAGAAACAATTTTGAGTTGGATGACTAAATGAGTAACACTAGAAATAGTAATGTAGGAGGCTTACTTAATCATGTTTAACGTTACCATTTGAAACTAAACTATCAGAATATTTAAGAAAGAATAATTTCTTAATCTATTTTGATTTTAAATATTGTATTTCCATGTTTTCCATCGATAGCATCATTTTTTTCATAGTTGAAAACATAGAAGACATACTGTTTTGTGACAAGTTTTCATTTAATCTGTGATTCACTGCCTCTTTGCATACAGCACCCTATCTTCAGATCTTATGAAGCTTTGTGGTGAAGTAAAACCTAAGAACAAGGTAAGGAGAGTTGAAAAAACCAGGCAGACATTTTCCCCTTGTTCTTTGCTCTTATTACTAAGCTTATAGGCTTCAAATTTGGCTCTTAAATAGCCAGGAGGCACACTTTTACTGAAAGTATGATTTTTCACTAGTTGTATGTGTTCAGTTTCCCTGTTTCTTTCTAGTCTGCTACAGTTGGCCTGAATAATGAATTCAGTTGTCTTTTAGCAAGTCCAGTGTTTTTTATTTGTAAAACAATTTTTTGGTGACATTCCCCTTTGATAACTAAAAAAAATTTAGAAAAACACTCTCTTTTTTAGAACTTGAAACTTACTGTATTCCTCCACATTTCCACTGGAAAAAATGTAATTACAAAGGCTAATTCTTAGGCTGTTGGCTAGCTACATGGTAGACCCTATTGTGGCATGCATTATAAATCACTTAGATTGACAGGAGATTTTAGAAATTTTGGCATTCTGGTATGTTTTTAGGTATTTCTTATTTATTTTGTTTAGCCAGTGTTCCCAGGTGGTTTGAATAATAAACTTACTCTTAATTAACATACATTTAAAAGTTGTGAAGCTGTAATATACATGTGTAGGGGTTTAAAATAACATAAGAGAGGTATACTGTTAAATGTGTAAGAAACATAAAGCACCTTTTAGATTGGTTATGGTTACATTTTATAGTGGGTGAATTAACTGACAGTCTTAAGATGTTTGAATACTGAGAATTTTAATAATTAGTAGATATATATTAAATGACTAGATAGAATCATACCCTGAAAGAACAGTATGGTGCGAATGGACCGGATAGATTTGAGGCTGATGGTAGCAAATACAGAAGAAAAGTTTGCCTGGTTTAGATATAAAATAAAGAACGTGTGGCCAGGATGGAGAGTGCAAGTGGCTGCCACAAAGTCTTATTTTTTTTTACGGTGTTGAAAGGTGAGTCTAAGGCTTTCAGGCCCTCTACTTTTTCTTTTTATTTGTTATTCGTGTGTGTGTGTGTGTGTGTGTGTGTGTGTGTGTGTGTGTGTGTGTGT